>OZ022419.1:21164227-21764227 GCA_963989365.1 Rhimphoctona megacephalus | reverse complement strand
CTGAAATGATCAATAATTGAGTAAGTTACGATAATAAACACTCGAAATAATTAGCTATTGAGTTCGGTATAAATTATGTGCTTCGATTATATAACGAATACCGGATTGTGTATCTCGAGGCGTGGTGTTAAAATTAAATGACGATGCACGGATAACAGTGTAATGGAAGCCAGAATTATCCAATGTCTGAACAAATAGAGCACGTAACGAAGACAATAATAATAATGAAAATAGAAATGGAAATATAATCCTAATCAGGATGATATTTTTTCTCTCCGCAACGATACATTTTCTTTTACTACCTTTTACATCCGTTGCAAAGATAAGCTTTTTTCCTCCTCCTTCTGCACCTCGGCTCTGATGCAGTAAAGTTTCTTTCATGATCTCCGAGTTTTATTGGGTATTGCCGAGGCTCGTACATGCGTTGAGACTTATGTGCACAGAATCGATTTCATATTGAGCAAGTCGATCCGGCAATTTGTTGGAAAAACGATCACCAACAATCGTTCCCCATCGTATTTTCTTCCTCGACAAAGGTATAGGGTCTCAAAAAAATATGATATGTTTTCCGACTCTATAATCCCTTTACGAGCGTTAAAAGAAACAGTAAAAAAACTTGGCTGTATACTTTACGCAAAAAGGTTTCTTTTCGCAGAAATTTCTATGGGATGACAAAGCAACGATTTATATTTTATACTTTATTTTCTTTGACCGATCAATTCGATTGTATTTTTTAATAAACCCGAATAGTAGTTTTGCACATACAGTGGTGTGCAAAAGTTTCGGGCCACCCTATTTTTTCCAGTTAATTGATAAAATATTTTATTCCTCCACTCGTTCATTATTCAGAATATTCAAGAGAGTTAGAATGAAGGTAACAACATCGTAAATTATATTCAATTATGGTGTATTTTTCGTGTACTACGTGGAATGACTTTGGTCGGTGTGCAAAAGGAATCTAGGAAAATTGATCCAAGGAAAATTCGTCCCGGAAAATTCGCCTCCGGAAAATTCATCTCCGGAAAATTCGCCCACCGGAAAACTCGCCCGACAGAAAATTCGCCCGCGGAAAATTCACCCACGGAAAATTCGCCCGACGGAAAATTCACCCGCGAATAATTCACCCACGGAAAATTCGCCCCCAGGAAAATTCGTCCCCGAAAAACTTGCTCTTGCTTGCTTGTTTCATAGCCACTGATACATGCTCCGGCACATGTAGGGAAAAGATATGTACCACAAATTATAAATCTAAAATTTATTTTATTTTCTTATCTTGAATTTGTAGCATGTCGGGATGTGTGCGTGGAATCGTTGGACGTGTAGAAATAGTAGGGTGGGTTTGTAGCACACGTGGAAATAGTAGGGTGGGTTCGGGTCACCTTTGGGTTGTTGTTTGAATAGTTGGGCATGTGGAAATAGTAGGGTGGGTTCGGGTCATCTTTGGGTTGTTGTTTGAATAGTTGGACATGTGGAAATAGTAGGGTGGGTTCGGGTCATCTTTGGGTTGTTGTTTGAATAGTTGGGCATGTGGAAATAGTAGGATGGGTTCGGGTCATCTTTGGGTTGTTGTTTGAATAGTTGGGCATGTGGAAATAGTAGCGTGGGTTCGGGTCATCTTTGGGTTGTTTTTTGAATAGTTGGGCATGCGGAAATAGTAGGGTGGGTTCGGGTTATCTTTAGGTTATTGTTTCAATAGTTGGACATGTGGAAATAGTAGGGTGGGTTTGGGTCATCTTTGGGTTGTTGTTTGAATAGTTGGATATGTGGAAATAGTAGGGTGGGTTCGGGTCATCTTTGGGTTGTTGTTTGAATAGTTGGGCATGTGGAAATAGTAGGGTGGGTTCGGATCATCTTTGGATTGTTGTTTGAATATTTGGGCATGTGGAAATAGTAGGGTGGGTTCGGGTCATCTTTGGGTTGTTGTTTCAATAGTTGGACATGTGGAAATAGTAGGGTGGCGCCTACATCAGTCGTGTTTTCCACAATTCCCCTTGGCTCTCGCATTTCCAATGCGATACAGAGTGCATTAGGAAAAAAAGGCTGTGAGTATACACTCGAGAATAAAAGCATTCAAGATAAGAAAAAGAAATATATTTTAGAATTATAATTTGTGGTATATATCTTTTCCCTACACGTGCCGGAGCATGTATCACTAACTTATTTATTATTATTATTAATATGAAACATTAAATCAACAAGAGCAAGTTTTCCGTGGGTGAATTTTCCGCGGGCGAATTTTCCATCGGGCGAATTTTCCGTGGGTGAATTTTCCGCGGGCGAATTTTCCGTCGGGTGAATTTTCCGGTGGGCGAATTGTCCGGAGACGAATTTTCCAGGGCAAATTTTCTTTGGATCAATTTTCCTGTTACCGTGCAAAAGTATCGGGCCACTATATCGCCGCAGCTTCGTACGCACGGTTTGTTTACATTTTTTTCCTCATTAGTTTCAAAACATATCCTACAATGGAAAATCAGTCTCCTTTCTGCCACAATGCCGAAACACACGAATATTCAGCTTCGTGAAATCGTGTTAAAACTTTCGTCAGAAGAAAAAAGTTCTCGTGATGTTGCGGAGACTTTATCTATTGGCAAAAGTACCGTTAATCGTATTATTACTAAATATAAATTAACAAACTCACTGTGTGACAAAAATCGGAGCGGTAGACCGCGAAAAACTTTGAATCGCGTCGACAAAATTATAAAAAGGAAGTGCATTGTAGATCCACGAAAAAGTGCTGCAGATGTTTCCCGGGAATTGCGAAGTGAAAACTTAGCTGATGTTAGTCGGAGTACGGTATCTCGACGTCTCAAAGCTGCGGGGCTGATTGGACGTGTTGATGTAAAAAAACCATTGATTAGCAAAAAGAATAAGAAGGCTAGATTAGACTTTGCGAAAAAATATCAGCGCTGGACGGTATCAGATTGGTGGAAAGTACTTTTTTCCGATAAATTGAATTTCAATTATTCGGAAATGATGGTCGGAAGTACGTAAGACGTCCAGCAGGTACCAGATATAATGTAAAGTACCAAATTCCTACCGTAAAACACGGTGGCGGAAACATTAAAGTTTGGGGAGCATTTTCCGATGATGGCGTTAGTCCGCTGGTGAAAATTCATAGCAATATGGACGCTACAATGTACAGGGACATACTACAAGATCATATGCTCCCATTTGCAACGAAAAATTTGCCGTGTGGTTGGGTTTTTCAACACGATAATGATCCGAAACACGCTTCGCGTCTTGTTAAAAATTTTCTTCAAAGCCGGAAAGTCCGCCTTCTTGACTGGCCATCGCAGTTACCGGATTAAAATCCTATTGAACACCTGTGGCAAGACCTCCAGCGTCGTGTTGGAACGAAAAATTACTCCAACAAAACGGAATTGTGGAACTATTTGCGAAGTGAATGGGAAAAATTGCCACAAGAACGAATCAAACAACTAATTGGGTCTATGCCTCGTCGGTACGCTGCAGTCATCGCTGCTAAGGGCATGGCAACAAAGTATTGAGTCGAGTGGAGAAGACCAAGACACGCTTCCTTATTTTTCAAGTTTTTTGTTATTTTTTTCATACCCGAAAGTATGCGGCCCAATACTTTTGCACAGCCAGTCATAAAAAATTGTTGAACAATTAATGATTTAAGATCGATATCAATGTATACAACCTATTGTTTCTAAATATAAATGATTACGTGTTATCATTACTCGTTTGTTTTTCTCTCACCACCATATTTCTGTTCAAAGTGCATAAAAAATAAGGTGGCCCGAAACTTTTGCACGCCACTGTATATTTGAAACTCATGGTTAAGATAGAATGCTATTTGAACTTTTTCACGTGAACTTTATGGTAACGCAATTTTTTCATTCGCATGACACAACTCAGATTAAAATTGCATTGCCACAAAACGTCATCTTGCTGGACAGAAAATCATCAAAATAGAGAAAGAAAGAGAAAGAGAGAAGAAAGAACGAATCCGATAATAAGAGTACAGAGAGCGACGTACTGTCGCGACGCACGACCATGTCTATCTCCGACATGTCGTAATAAAGTCACAGGTATATATTGTCCCATGTGAATACTTCGCATTCAGTATGCATAATACGTATACAAGAAGCTTGAAGAAAACGAAAGACTGGATAAAGGAGTAGCGCGTATCCGCACTTCATTTTTACATTCCGCGTTAGGATATGACACGTGTTCGCAACTTGGGAAAAAAGTCTTACTAAGCGAACACGAGAGAAAAGGCCGGAAAAACTTGCGAGGGAAGGAAAAAAGTATAAGTGGGCCAAGGACGATTCAACGTCATGACATTTTTTTTGCTCAAAGATTTACAGGTCTCTTTATTCTCGATAGGTTTTTTATTTAATGACAAATTAAGAGAAACATACTTTTATACTTGTTAGAGTTATTTCATTCTAGAAACACGAATGTGTAACAAATAAATTCAAACAAAAAAATTATTTTCAAGTTTAAACCACATTTTATCTCTCTCAAGATATTGAAAATGCATTTGTGCATTAGTTACATGATTTTTCGACGACTGGACTAGTTTATAACGTTTATATTTGAGTCCTTACGAAATTTTGTGACTCCTCGCGGGAGAAAGAGAAAGAAAGCAAGAGAAAGAAACTCTAACGGAGCAAGTATGTTAGTGTATATTTATTGTTGCAGTACACCAGATACATGGTTTGTTCATGAAGCGTCCTCGGGGCGTTGATTAATACGCGTCAACGAACAACCTTAACGTACACGCTTCGGTGTGTATATATATGTATATATATACATATAAATACAAATATGCATTCTATATAGTGTTGGCACTGTTATACTTGTGTACAGTGTATCCATGTACAGTAGGTAGTGCGGAGTGTCGTCAACGTCGAGAGCACAAACGTAAGTGCAATTAGTGTTCCCGAGCAATCAGTTCCGCGGATGTAACATTAAATTTTAGCGAGACGTCAACCTACCGCTGTAACTTCGCGCCCCATTTAGTTATATATCGTACGATATCCGCGGGTATAGAAATTTTCTATGTATTATGCATTTTACGATTGTTCGTATAGTTATAATTAATTCCATAGTCCGTCATTGCCATGGGAAAAGCGTCAAAATTAATTTCGCACTCCACAATTTCCCAGGACCCTCTTTTCGGTATCTTAATTATCCTACTTACCACTGGAGATTGTGTGAGAGAGAAAACTTCATATCTTTATAGAAACCGAAGAAATTAACGATGGAAATGAAAAAAACGTCTGGTGATCTAATTAAATTTCTTACTATCGTTTTTTCTTTCATCCATTTCTTCGATTTACTCCGTGCTAAGTTATCGCTAATGTCTAGTTTTCTTCGTGTAATGCTCCCGAACATTCGAACATTTTAATGCGAAACATCAAAACTTGCTGCTTGATGAGAGATTATAACTTGGTGAAATTGGGACACGTATTTCTTACGATTTCGGAAAATCAGGTCTCGTCGTTCGTTCTTTATGTCCGTTCTGACACTGACTTACTCTACTTTATAATTCGTCTTTTACTCATCTGGAAGGATCACTAGATTTTTTTGAATTTGATTTTTATTTTCAAACGTATTCCGTGTAAACTGTAGGGCAGAAATAATGGATAAATATATTCTTCAATTATCAACAAACAAATTTTCCATCTTGTTGAAATAGCACGGTATAAATAGACATGTGTTTTGCACATGTCATGGATTTTCTTAATTCACCCTTTATCTCGTAGTGATTCGTCGTGTTCGCCAGCGCGGCGCTATTCCAAGGGGTTGTTAAAGCGAATTACCCACTCATAAAGGTTGACTATCCAAGGGAGACATTACGGGAAAAGCGTGATTGTAATGTGTACACTCACAGCGGTACAGCTCATGGGGTCAGAAATTTTGCCCTTTGGCAATCTCCCTGTGACCTACGTCCTCGAAACGACGACATTTCCGGTTTTCCCCAAGCGATTGTACACACGATACTGGACCGCTTTTGTCTCAGAGATAATTACGTTTCGCGAATGTTTGCGGTTTCTCCAATTAAAAGGTCAATGAAGATAATAAATTTATTTATATTTTTTCACTGTCACATAATATACAGGATACATTATATTTTGAGGAAATAAAAAAGATCATTTCGCTCATTATCCAAAAAGGTTATTGACCCTTGAACACAACACTGAATTGCCATCAGAATATCAACAATAATTGTTAATATTCTAATTAGTGAGACTATAAAAAGAAATTCATAGACAAAAATCATGCTCGCTTATGGGATTCCAAGATCCATATTCAATTTGCATGTAAATGACTTCGCACATGAAGAAAAGGTGCAATACAACCTCGATTTAAAAAAAAGCAATGAAAATACACTCACGATCTTTTCCACAAAAAAATCCTTCACTTTTCTTTTAATCCAACAATACCAATTTAGTTGTAATTGCAAGGCAAAAAAGATTGATGTCCAAAGATGCCAAGGGGACAATAATACATTAACGTGAACTTCACCCATAGTCTTATCATTCAAATGCATATAATATTTTTATATAAATATAAAAGGCTGGAGAGTGGGATGGGGATGGTCGTGCATAATTTCCATTTGGGAGTAAAAGGATCCGGTGGAATAACGTGTGGCACAACAATGGAGCAGTCTTTGTGAACGTTAAGGTCTACCCACTCTCCAAGCGTCCTCTCGGTTTTTAGCTCTCCATACCGTTGAGTATAACGTGAATTAAGAATGCACGAGAGTACAAGATCGCGTAGGTGGGTCTCGGCGTTGCCGGTGATATCTACATTTCCCTCGTGACTTCGTAACACTCAGAACTCTACAGCGTTGAATTTCTATGGTTAATGCATATATACGTATAAACTTATACATGTAGAAAAAATGTGTGCATTACACATAGACCGTCAGTCCGACGTGTACATCTTTATAGCTCTACTTCAGGACCTCAATGGGAAACCCCTTTTTTGCCATACGTCTACCTATGCAGTTATGCCCGAAGCTACTGAATGTTCGGAGCATCCAATGACTGAAACGAAATACTAAAAACAAAATGTTTAATTTTGTTCTCTACGTTGGGAAACAATTAAAGATGAAACTAGTTGTGACGCTGCAAATAAATGACAGCGTAATGAAGATAAATTAAAATTGATAGAGTCGATAATTTGCTAACGTGCTTTTAGCGTGATGCATGATAGGATTTTTTCCGTTTTTCAATTGAGAAACTTTTGTTAATGTTGGATTCTTTTTGTTTGAGTGAAGGATTCGACTTTACTCGATATGATAAATAGAAAAGAAGATGCAATAAAATGTAATGTTGTTGAGAACGAAATGAAATCGGGGAAACGCGATTGTAGGGAAAGTAAGTAAGAAGATCAGGAAAGTAAAATAGAGAGGGGCGAAGTATCGATAAAAAAACATTCAGAATTCACAGTGAAAAAATACAGACAGAGTGAGAGACAAGAAGAAGAAAGAGAGAGAGAGGGAGAAGGAGAAAGTATCGTTGTAGTTCTCGGATAGACGACTTAACTTTTCAGAGTTTCTGCATCTCTTGTTACGCTGATACCTCTCACTTGGCAGACGATAAAGTGTGCGATGTACAAGTTTGTGTATGTGTTATGTAGAGTATATACTTGTGGGAGAGGCGAAACTTTGCTCTGAAAATTGCCGCCGGCTACGTGGCAAACTCCTAATGGATCGTATAGTTTCTCCATCATACATACATATATATATCTAGATGTATATTATGCTGGATGCTCTAGATACACCCAATTCATGACTCTCAGCATGGTACACGATATCCGTAAATCCCTCACCAGCGGAAATGATACAAAAAGTGTAGAGACGAATTGGAGACCAGACGGAAAAAGAAAAATTATAATACCTCGAGGAAGCAACTTTTTCTTTCGCGTTTCTCGATTCGTAGAATCGTCACAACGACCAATCCACTACTTTCTGTCTTTCATACCCTTATTTCTTCTTCCTCTTTGGAAGAGTTTCATCGATTTTTTGTAAAGAATCGAACTAGTGATATTGTTTACACTGAATGCAAAATAACTAAAAACAAAAATATAAAATGAAACGCTTCGATGTTGATATGCATACGTTTTTATTCTACGATGGTTTATTTGACAAACGGGTTCATCTGTCAGTGGTCGTTGACGGACATTTTAATTCGTTGGGAATATTGAATTTGATCAATGGTAACAAAAAGTCGAACGGCAAATCCTTGAGCATCGTCTTTGAACAGGACGAAAAGACCAATTGACTTTAACTTCTTCTTTCGTGGTTTTTTCTTTTTTCACCACGTCACCCTCTCAACCTTGTGACTTCGACGTCCAGTGAATTACGTCACCAAGTGTCTTTAACTTTGTTAGACGATACTTAATGTACTTGCGGAGAAACCGGAGCGTTTCCAGGACCATTGTTATGAAGAAATTTAATCGTGAGTATAACACAAAATGGAGAGAGACACTCACAATTTGATGCTCGTAGGGACGGATGGCAAATTGAAAGAACCAATTAAAAGTTACTCGAAGGCAAGGGACAAAGTATAGATAATGTATTGATACTGTTGACTCTTACAGTATATTGTTATAATGTCTATATACATATACATCTATATATATTTCTATATAAAGAATATTCTGTTACGGTGGAGCGTGCTCATCGAAGTTGGTTCGTGCTTATTGGAAAAAAGTAACGAAACCCGCGCCAAACCCATTTCGAGACTTCGAGATATTTTGTCTCCCATTGACAGAACAAAGTGAGAAAAGTTCATTTTTTAGGTGAAAACACAAGGAGTGAAGTGTTCGAAGTAAGAAAACAGCGAAAAAATGTTCTTTTATCAAAAAGAAACGAAATTTATTACGTAACAATGTTTTTTTATTTAACAACATTTTTCTCTTGGGTTTTCCCTCGTAAACCTTTGGGTATTTAGCAGTACGATGAAAGGTTACACAACAAAGCCTTTCGTAGAACAGAAACACGAATTATTCCTTAGGTTTTTTCTATTCGTTGGAATATCTCGTCCATGAGGTTACACGACTGAAATATCTTAAATTTCAAAGGACTGCTGCGTCCTGGAACTCGAGTGTTTAAGACCTCTGTATCTTTATACACGAAACTGTAGGCCACATATAGGCGAGGAGATAGAGGCATAAAGAGAGAAACACGGATTGAGTAAGACAAAGATAGAAACAGAGAAAGAGCAATGGATAAAGAGAGAGAATGCAAAGGGACGAGCACCACCACTTGGCATACCTGATACTCTGCAAGGGACTACCGTTGATGTTCTAATGCTGGTGGTGGTTCGTGATAGCAATTGGCGTTATGCCAGTATATGGAACAAAGCACAAGAGTGAGCTATATATATGCGCGAAGCCCAGATCCGATAACTTCATCCTAGCTTGAGCGAGCTTTGCGAGGACTGCTTCACCCCCTTCTGGCTATATGAACCAGGTCGCGTCTGTGAATCTCACTAGCTATTCCTTCTCTCGATAGTTCACTCTCGGTCTCTCTTCTGTTCTCTCTCTCTCTCTCTCTTTCTCTCTCTCTCTCTCTCTGTCTTTCCATCTCTGTCTGTTTCACTGTTCTCTTCCTCTTCTTTCCGAGCTCTATCTCCCTCTCCGTCTCTTTCGTTATTTCATCCTTTTCTTCATCTTGTTCCATCGTCCCTCTTCTTGAATCGAACTTTGTCATATTTCACCCAGGGAAAGCACGTTTTCAGGCTCTCTCATCCAGAGTCTTATTCTCTCTCAGCTTTATCCACAATTCCTCCGGCATCTCTTTCCAAATCCTCAAAACGTCTACCGCTCCTGCTACGGTTCTCGTTTGTCCAAAGTTTTCGTTTCTACCACGCAATGCGAGGTGAAGGTGAGCGAAGGATGGCAAAAATGGAAGGATGGAGAAAGGGAGAAGAAACCAGTAGAACTAGAGATGGGAGAGACTTCGTTCCACTCGGTACTCTCACATTTCGTACTTTTAGAAGACGCTATATGAAACGTAGTACCTCGGTCGAAAGGATTTCTCCTGTCCAAGTTTTTCAATTCTCGCGATTCATTTCACTCGATCACGTAACCACAGAATTGTTTGTCAACCTTCTATTCTTTTGTTTATTTCCGGATTTACTAGAATATTGAATACTGATGCTGTGAAAAAAGCTGAGACAAGTAAATTTACACCCCTCAAATAGTCGTTCCAGTTAATCCCCCCCCCCCCCCCCCACCACCCAGCGCCAAAATACCGATTCCCACAAAAATTTACAAAAACCCGTCTAAAGTCGTTCATGCAAATATCTCTTCGCACAAAAATCCCTTCGAAAAACCAACTCATCATACAAAGTTTTATGGGTAACAGCTCTCATTATCTTATCAATTTAAGTCAAATTGTACAGAGGTGATAATTTCATTCTCGTAAATGTTGTGAGTTCACAAAAAGTTGATACATAAATAGAGATCTACTAAAGTATATGTGGCCAAGTACGTGGGATTTTATTATGTTTATAAAATCCCTAATTATGTTTATATGCCATTTCTCTAATTAATGCTTTATTACAACGAATTATTATCCTATGACTTGGAACTACAAGGGCTTTCAAAAAAAAAAAATACAGAATTGCATTAGCCTGCTTGAACTGAACGCTGCCACATTCTCATTTATAGTATTTGTAATATAGTTTTATTGGTAACAAATTGATAAAAGTTTACTATCGTACGTAGAGCGGATATGCACAGAGTACTTATCCGGCCCGAAAATTTTTCGACTAGTCAGCTAAAAATATGTTTTTTGTTCACGGCCAATTTTTCAACCACTCCGAACATTCGGATCTCCTGATGCAGATTCGAATCTTACCCGCCTTGGAATGCAATCAATTGATGACCGCTCTTACATGGCAGGCTTATTCCGTTTTGTAAAACCTGTTGTAGTAAAAACCGGTGTAAAAGTGCGTGTAAATGGTATCGGATTACTTATTCCGGGTGTACAGTACCGTTTAGATGCTCTGTAACTCTAGTTTTCCCCCGGATGTTACAAAACCGGAATAAACGTGCCGTATAATAACGTGAGATATTCTCCACACGAGCATCAATTCATCGATAATAATTGGTTAAAGGAAAGGAGGAGAATTTGGGATACAAAACAATCCGCATATTGTGATTCTAAATTAGCTGTGCTTACTTTACTAGTTAAGGCCAAAATATATGGTAGATTAATGTTGACTTATATGACAAATTTTATGAAAAATTTTCGGGCCAGACAAGTACTCTGTGCGTATCCGCTCTACGTACGATAGTAAACTTTTATCAATTTGTTACCAATAAAACTAGATTACAAATACTACAAATGAGAGTGCAGCAGCGTTCAAGCTCACGCAGGCTAATGCAATTCTGTATTTTTTTTTGAAAGCCCTTGTAGTTCCAAGTCATAGGATAATAATTCGTTGTAATAAAGCATTAATTAGAGAAATGACATATGAACATAATTAGAGATTTTATAAACATAATAAAATCCTACGTACTTGGCCATATACACTTTAGTAGATCTATATTTATTTATCAACTTTTTATGAACTCACAACATTTACGAGAATGAAATTATCACCTCTGTACAATTTTACTTAATTTGATAAGATAATGAGAGCTGTTACCCATAAAACTTTGTATGACGAGTTGGTTTTTAGAAAGGATTTTTGTGCGAAGAGATCTTTGCATGGACGACTTTAGACGGGTTTTTGTAAATTTTTGAGGGAATCGGTATTTTGACGCTGGGTGGTGGGGAGGATTAACTGTATTTCGGCTAAAAATGGATACGTGATCGAATTTCGAGCTGGTGTATCGCGACTATATTCAGACTAAAAATGCAATGTGAAATATTGATCTAAGAAGTGTTCAAATGAACTGAATCTTCGTAATTAACCGTCAATACTTATAAAATTATTAGATTACTTAAAACGTACAGTAGTTCTGAGAACATACGACGCATAAAAGAACAATGAACAAGTAAAACCTTGAATTTTTTTTTAATTTTGTAAAAAAATTTTTTTTTAAATATTACACCGAAACATCCGTGCTAACAGATCAACGGATCGGAAAATATTCCATAAAAAATGATGCCGAAGAAATACTCCAATAACATCAGAATGCACCGAAAGTTTTTAAATATAAGTAATCATAACGAAACGAGATTTTGAAACAAAAAAGTATACGCACAAAATTTCGAGAGCAAAAGTTTGATTGAAAAAAATAATTTTGGCCGAAGTATTACGCGAGTTTTTCTTTTATAATGTTTATTAATTACGAATTATATCTCACGAGCAATAGATAAAAAAAAAATTGGCGAAGTACTTATGAATTTTTTTTTTCTCAAATCAAATATCTTTTCGTTCAAAATTATTTCGCATCACTTGATTTCGTTTTGCAAGTGTAAATAGTATTTTCATGTATTTAAGGTCTCTACCACTCTAGGGTGGTTTAAAACCATATGTAATTCAAACCTAGGGTGGTTCAAACGTAGGGTCGTATCATACACCATTCTCTCAGTTATATAAAAAATGAAGAGAATGGTTTCCACATAAACTTTATTATTGCATGCAAGGGACATTTTATGGTAAAAGAGAAGAGGCACTGTTTTTGACTCTGTTCTAGAGTTTACGTTCAGAAAATGAATTGTTGGAGCTAGAGTTAATAAAAAAAATTAATTATTAAGGCACTGTTCAAAAGTTTATTTATTAAATTACACTTAATTTTTCCACTATCACTCTTCTATATATATAAAAGTTACTTTAACCAAAACTGAAACTAACCGCGTTCTTTATAATATAACCTCACGACTGTTCAAAGATATCAAATATTCACCGAATACGAGTTTATCATACACCATTCTCTTAGTTATCAAAAAAAAAACAAAGAATGGTTTCTAAATAATCTTTATTATTGCATTCGAGGAACATTTTACGGTAAAAGAGAAGAGACACCGTTTTTGACTCCGTTCTAGAGTTTACATTCGGAAAAATGAATTGTTGGGGCTAGGGTTAATAAAAAAAATTATTTATTTAGACACTGTTCAAAAGTTTATTTATTGATTTAAACTTTATTTTTGCACTATCACTCTTCTATATATATATATAAAAGTCACTTTAATCAAAAGTTAAAACTGACCGCGATCTTTATAACCTCACGACAAAGATATTAAATATTCACCGAATACGAGTTTATCATACACCATTCTCTTAGTTATAAAAAAAGAACGAAGAGAATGATCTCTAAATAAACCTTATTATTACATTCGAGGAACATTTTATGGTAAAAGAGAAAAGGGATCGTTTTCGATTCCGTTGTAGAATTTACGTTCGGTAAAAAAATTATAGGGGCTAGACTTAATAAATAAAATTATTTATTTAGGCACTGTTCAATAGTTTATTATCACACTTTATTTTCCCACTATCACTCTTGTATCCATAATAATAAAAGTCACTCTTTACTCGTCTGTTTATCTATCTATAAACGCCACTCTAACCAAAAGTTCAAATTGACCGCTATCTTTATAACCTCATGACTGTTAAGAAAGAATATTGGTCTGCTGTCATATGTACGATCGATCGAATGTCACCAGAATTTTTACCAATATCACTAGTATCACTAGACCGTGACTGCGAAAAAAACAGTTGAGCATTAAAAATGTGTGCGAAAAAATGCTGAATGTCCCAGACCAACAATTATTAAAAAAATTAATATTATCAATACGCTTTAAGCTACGAGGTTCTAATTAGTCGCGATCAAAAGAAAAAAAAATACATGAACTTGAATAATCCTCGAAAACGCTGTTATTTAATAAATATTAAAGAAACAATTTTCGAAAACAGGTAGAATCGTGGTCCTTCCTGTAAAAGTGTCTTGTAGCACTCGCTTGTAAATGTACTTGTCTCGAGTCGCTACCGCGACTCTTAATTTATTTTCTCTTCCATTTTCGACACTTGCGTAACTCGGTTCAGTCTATGATGAACATGATGAGCTTAAGCAAAATTCTAAGATGTATAATGTGACAGGCCAGTCACGAATTGCACCGGTTGAATGAGATTTAATATTGCGATTATGGACCAAATCTGGTATGCTCTATCGTCGAATAGTAACGTTTCGAAACTTAATTATCTTCATGTCATGTGACCGATGTATCACGAAAATGCATACATGAGACGTTTAGCTCATCGTGTTCTACATTAATATTGATCGGGAATAGTCTAACTCTGTCTTTCTCCAATCGCTAGATGAGTTATACTCGTTGACATATGCTTCTCATTGCTCCCCACATATGTGGATTATATATACATATATATATGTGGAAGGAATCATGCGTGGATTAAATGGTAACTGTTATTGTAACTACTCGGCCGAAGCGAGCTCTTCGTTATATATATATATATATATATATATATATATACATGAATATATGAGTTATATACGTATGTATGATAGTCAAAATTATAGCATAGTCCAAGCACCTGACCATGAGAGCCCTCTCCCGTCTACAATTAATTTAGGATAATCCTAATCACTAATTGCCCGTCCTGTCGTTTATGTGTGCGAGCAAGCGTTGCTTCTCATAGCTGTCCTCATGGTTGCACTTGGTGCTGGTCTAAATCTTCGCATACATATGTACATATTTATATAACCCCTGATATACACTATATCGTCGTTTCGTGGAGTTACACGCTGATCACAATTTGTGGGACCAAATGACACGAAGGAATGACGCGCGATTTTGCTACTTCGTCAAAACGACCATCTTAATTAGGGAGATAAAGCAAGTGGCTTATATAATTAATGTCTAACGAAACTTTGGATTATTTTTAATCGTGTGCCAGGTTCTTTTCTAATGGCTCAATTTATGAGTATTCTTTGATCCTTAAAACATTATTGATTTATAAGAAAATCGATCTAATCAACAGAGAAGATGTAGTCTTGAAGCGGAAGTTTTGTACCGTAGGCTTCTCACCCTGTCACGTAGTTAGAGAATTTAGACCGGAAACTCGGCACGAAAATCTTCGCCAATCTATTTCCGCAGGATTAAACGTTCTTAGAGCAGTACATGCCTAGGACGTCCCACAGGACGAGGAAGGATCGATACCGCCCTTGCTCTGGTAGAGCGTAATACAAGATTAAGCCACGAGTGGTAATCCAGTAGGCATTGAATCTGAGCCGGCTTACGGTTAATTTAGAATGAGTGAGCGAGAGAGGAAAAGAGAGTGGGGAGAGGGAAGGATGAATGAAAGGTATAGACAGGTTTATAAGCTGGAGAAAATAGTGAGGGAGAGGAAGAATAAGGAGAAAAAATAAACGAACCAAGTAAAATCGTATCGTGAGGCTCTTCCTTTGGTCATCATTGCGGTTAAACTTGTAGTAACCTAACTACTAAATAATAGAGAAAGGTGGAAAGCAAAGGGGGAAGAGAAATTCTCAGGATACGAGAAGAGGCAAAACTATATATTTTTCCCTCTTTTGAACGTAGAGAGAGGATTCATTTCGTCGTTGAGCCAAGAGAGGGCTGTACTTTCGTGAAGCTTCTCGTGTAATTTCATCGTGGAAAGAAGAGAAGAGACGATGAGAACTATGTCGAAAAAGAAAAGTCCAAGAGAAACGGTTACTGAACCCTTGGAAAATCCGTTCAATCGAAGCGAGAGGAAGAAGAGGCTGAACATTCGAAGAATTAATGAAAGGGGGATGCTGGATGCTCTCGACATACCGTAAGATTTCTCCTTCTATTCTCCACCCCTTCCTCTCCCCCACCCTGATCCCCTACCCGTTCTTTCCTCTCAGGCTTGCCCTCGCGCAGACTTTTTCATTAATTGGCCACGATGGTAGGACGTATTTTTTCGATTTTTTTTATTGCAATTCTCTTAGCTATTTGTTCGCTCTCTGTGTAACTGTGGACAGTTTCTTGGCTCTGCTGTAATCTGTACGAGTGAAGAATCAACACTTTTCATTCACTTTGAGAAATCATCAAACGACTATCTATCTGCAATTAAATTTTTTATGAAAAATAAAAAATGTTCTCTATTGTTTAGTCACTAAAAATATTCTGAAGCCGGTGGCCTTTGCATGCTCATTAATTCGATGAACAACATATTCGTAATGAGATTTTGCTTGAACCAACTGGTTCCATTTGATTTAAAATTCTCTCTCAACATCAAAGTTCCTCAGTAAAATACTTGATTTCAGATCGCTCAAGTGGTATCTCTTACAAAAGGAAATCACTGCTTGTGTAAAGCTTTGGCAATTTTGACTCTCTTCATCTTTACAACGAGAATTTAATTAAATTCGACTGAATAAATCTATGTATAAAATCTCAGGCTTTTGTGGCATAAAAAAAATATGAAGAATTATCGATTTTTATTTTTAATATTAGGGAGAACAATTTTTTTAATTATAAATAATAAACCAGTTCACTAAACATTTCTTATTCCACGAAATATCTTTGTTAACTCTATAAGATCTTTATAATGTATATATTTTGAATACATAAAGAAGAGATAGTTTTAAAACTTGTAATGATATTTCTCATCATCATATTTACTGTGAATTATGGAAAGAAGGAGAGAGAGAGAGAGAGAGAGAGAGAGAGAGAGAGAGAGAGAGAGAGAGAGATGGAATGAGAAAAGTGAAGGTACAAATCCGAGCATTGTTGAGTGAAAAATATCATAAATTTCATTCGGTCTCCATCTACTTTTCAACGCCCTATTCCAACGTGGTATGCACACGCGCGTTCCGCTAAAAACTTCTCTGTACCCGCTACGGGAAAATGGAGAGCTACTCTAGGAGAGAGAGAGAGGAATAAAAAAATGGAATAAAGAAGTTCAGAAAGAAAAGTTACGAAAAGATTCGGTGAGGTCGTTTTGCAGAGGTTATATGTACCGTTGGAGATCTACTCAGTTCCAGGGTGCATCTACGATGGCAAACTCCCGTTAAGCTATACTACTGTGCGGTTACGACGAAACCCCACACAAACGGTTCCCTCGCTTTCCGGTAATAACTGTAATGCGGACTCAACTTTACAATTGTTGACAATATTCTTAGTGATTGGTAAGATCCAAATTATAATAAAGCAGAAAACGACACCATTATTTTTCTCATGTCCCAACTGTACGAATATTTACGAATGTACGAAATAAATTAAATATTTATTTATTATAAATTCAAATCTGGATTCAATATTCGCGTTGACATTGAAGATGATATTTTTTAACAATAAATCACGTCAAAAAGAGTCTCCAATTTATATTTTTACTGGTGAAAATAACAGAAAAATGAATATCAAAAAATTAAAGCTTTTGGTTTAACGAAAGAATAAAAACGATTGTCTACAGCAAATAAATATCATACGAAATGAACAAAATAAAGTAAATATATAAATCATCTTACAATATAATTTCCAAAGTATTAAAAGTCTTTTGTTCATCCATTTTTTTCCCACTAAATCCAACCCAACAGATCAGTGAACTCTGTCTTTCAAATGGAGTCTCCGAACCAGTGTTAATCGTTAACCATACAACGAAAAAAAATGGTCACCTTTTAAACTCGAAATTACTTCGTGGTTGAGAAAGCTTCAGGTTAAGTGCAAAATGGGAGAGAAAAAAAGAAAAGAAAAAGACACTTCCTATGACATTATTGTCTCGATGTTTTTACAAGAGACTGAAAAAGAGGGAGAGGCGACGAAGGGGGAACCTCGAACCATCGTGATGGATATTAAAACGTGGAAAAAGCATTTCTGATGGCTTCCGGTACATCAGCGATGACAACAGTTGTGACAAGAGTTAAATCCCACGCGGACCAATTGTCAGTATGTATGTGTATGTAACATATGATATATATTGTTTAATGTGGCGTGTGGATGAAGTCACGAGGGACTTGAAAATGGTGAAACGATTATAGTAAGAGCAGTCGGGCGAAAAGAGGGGGCGTGTATATATGTAAATAATTCATATGCATATACATCGGTTTCGCATATGAGTCATAAATTCAAGCTCGATTATAGGAGTCCCAAACTACGTGAATCCTCGTTATTTTAACCATGTATATCTCGTACTGTTTTATACGATTTGGTTACAATAAAGCCCCATCGTGATTACCCCGCGACGCGCGTTTCCAAATCTACTGAATGGATCTCGTACATGTCCATTTACATCGGATGAACAATTGCTGCCGTGATAACAGAATTCTTTTTTCACTCCTATCCATTCAAAACAAAAACACGAAGGATTTTTTTTTATCTCTTTCAAAAATTACCGATCAATTCTTCGGTTGATATTTAGCAGTATTTTTTCTATGCCAGTGAGATTTTTACGAGAAAACTTTGAACAAAAATCTTCGCCTCGAGTCAGACGATAAATTATCATTTCATCTTGTACCTGTATACTCGAGAACGAATTTCACCAAAGTTTTCTCTTGGAGAGAAATATTCGAAAGAGATGGAGGAAAGAGAAAAAAAATAAAGAATTGGGTGTAGAATACTTTCTTCGATGAGGCTTGCAAGAGAAACGACACATTCACGTTCCTCCTCATACTTTCGATTTGTTTTGGGTTGAGAGAGAGAGCTAGAGAGAGAGAGAGAGAGACAGAGAGAGAAAGAGAGAGAGGGAGAGAGAGAGAGAGAGGGGGGGGGAGGGAGGGAGGGAGGGAGGGAGGGAGAGGGAGTGGGAGAGGGAGAGGGAGAGGGAGAGGGAGAGAGAGAGAGAGAGAGAGAGAGAGAGAGAGAGAGAGAGAGAGAGAGAACGAAGATCGGCATACGGGGTCGAGGAAAAGGAGCAAATGTTATTTCAAGGTAAATCCTGTCGAAGTAGCTTCGTGATGCAACGCTGTTATGGGTCTTAGGAAAAGCTGCTCTGACTCTCTAGATTTCGTATATTTGCACAGTCTTTTTTTATTTTATGTGTGTATGTATTTATGTATATATTTACGAATATATTTTTTCTCCAATGGACGACAGTTGAACGTGCCATTTGATCAGAGAAAGTCTCATTTGACGTCTCATCTATTGCAATGTTTTTTAATTAATTTATTCTATGTGAAATCTAAGAAGACTGTGAAACAAAAGAGTGCTTCGAGGTGAGTTTTCAGTTCAGGGGAGTAGAAGAGCTAGGGGGATTCTGGACCAAATGGAGGCGAGGGGTATGCGGTGCGGGGGCGGAGCCCCCGCGCCGCATGCCCCTCGCCGCGACTTCAGAATGCCTCCTAGCTCTTCTACTGCACTCCCCTCCCCTGCCCTCACCGTGGCCCCGGCAGTAGGCCCAGAGGGGAGTGTGGAAGAGAGACGGTCGGAAGGGCAGTGAGTGGGAGAGAGAGAGAGAGAGAGAGAGATGGAGAGAGAGAGAGGGAGGGAGGGAGGGAGCGAGACAACCAGATGGGAAGATAAGTGAGTGTAAGAGAGCAAGTATGAAAAATAGATGTATGCTTGGAGGAGCATTTTAAACAATATCATTTAAAAAACAATTTCATTTCCAAAATTGATCTCGAGATGGATAGATGTGCGAGTATGTATGCAATCCACCCATCGAAAGACCCCTGGACATTGACGAAAAATGAACTCGAATCGATTCCCAAGGCTTTGCTTTTAAAATATTTTAGCTACTGTATAACTTCATTGTGGGATCGTTTACCAGAGCATTTACAGTGTGATAGTGAGATACAATCATATCATGAGTGTGATGATCATTTTAATCCGCCATGGGAACTGACTCATGTTGATGCTGTTGGACCCATGCGCCGAGATTGTGAAAAGTGCTTTATAATGGAACAACTGGTGAATATTTATGTGATTCAACGCATTAAATGTCTTCACCCTCATCCCTCTCTCCAAGCATTTCCATTTTTATCTTGTGAAAGCGTTTTTCTCATTCAAAGAATCTATGCAACTGTCACAACCGACGATATTTTCTTTATCTTCCTTTTCTCTTTTAAATAAGCCGAAATATTATTTTGACCGACTAACTCTAATTTAATTCCTAAAGATGCGATAAGAAGCTTAGCGATAAGCGGACCACCGTATGCGTCACCCACTTCATCCGAGCGCGTGTCGTATTAGACCATAAGCATATTTTCCCAAAATATGTAAAATTCAATGATCAGTTTCCATGACCCGAGTCATAGCCGTCACCCCAGCACGTTCTTAGAACACGCAAGTAAACAGCTACATTTTTTTTTTTTACGTTTTCCCTAACTTCAAAGCTAAAAACGCCGAGGCGGATCCCCTTTTGACCCCGAATTAAGAAATCCACTGCAATGACCAAATTCACTCCCAATTAATGCGCAAAAGATGCCCTGTAATCACTGGACCAAATATATAAATATATATATATATCTATAACCAAGTTTATATTAATCATTAAACAAAGATTAACCTATTACTAAATAGAGAATCCTAGATCCCTCTATCTATTCTTATTGTATTTCTACTAACATTTTATTTACATTAAAAACGAGCATAAAGAATTTCCGTATTACCATTATTCACTGATACCTTTCCCGAGTTATAACTAAACCAAAGCAAGATCTCTCGAGATTTATCGGCATTTACCCACCACACTCTAGAGAGTGTATCTATATCTACGCATATGTATAATACCGGAGGAAAAGCCTATAGAGCATAGCGTTTACCGCTCGACGTTACTGTTCTGATCCTTTTCATCACGCCTTCGGATGTTACACAGCGAAAAAAAAAATATGTCAACCAAGAGTATCATGTTGATTCATGCCAGGACCCAACACATTTTTTCTTCCTGCAGGAAGTTCAAAGTTTGTTTTGTCTGCATCGCCATGTGCACACGCTTGGGCCTTGCAACGGCGACTCGGGAAATGCACTCTTAACAGGAAGCGATAAATTTTCAACTTTATGATGTTTGGGTATCTCTAGAGGTCTAACCCATTTTTTCTAGCCGATCCCACCGGAAAATCCTTGTCGATAATGTCTTTTCTCTAATCTCATAGTCAAAACCCTCGAAGGTCTCGCTTGTCCCTCTCCCTCCCTCTCTCTCTCTCTCTCTCTCTCTCTCTCTCTCTCTCTCTCTCTCTCTCTCTCAGGGAAAAACATCTTATTTAGGATATAGAGAAAAAAAAAGAAGGTTTTATCCGGAGGACCGACAAAATTATCACATTTTCAGTCGAGTTGTCTTGTGGCCCACATCTCTATCCTCTTTTTTCTTCTTTTTTTAATATGGCTTTTGCGGGTGCAGAAAAATATTTGCATGAGCAAGCCGCGTTGATTAATTCGCTAGAAGAATATACAGTGTGGGAAAAGAAGTGTAATGAGTTAATTGATAAGATAAAAGCGGAATCACAAGTTAAACGTATACGATTGAGACTTGGATTTCACCAATATGTAGCAGCACAAATTTTGCGTTTGGAAGGTTTAAAACATACAACGAGTCAACGTTTCATACACGTCGGTGCGGGCAGTGATAATGGATTGATCTGGCGGGAGACGGAGAGTGCTTTCAAGAATCGTGTGTCAACTGGTGCAGTTATCAATCGGTCTCACATTGATCCACGGCTGTTCCTCATGGATGCGCGTGAATTAGCGATTGAAAAAGTGCGGGACTCTATTGAGCAGTATGATTGTGTTAAAGTGAATACGGCATTCAATGGCGAATTCACTGCAGGGGAAAAACATGCGTATAAAAGTATTAACGCGCGAAATGTTGAACTTTATCGAACATCGGACCTGAATGCATGGTATGAGCAGCGAATTGTAGAGCCTACACTGGCACTGCTAGAGGAATTTCAAGAACGCAACAGTGGATGGTCATTAATGCGGATATTAAATTTGACGGTGAATATTAACAAATACAAACCCTTAAGTGCAGGGTGTTATATTAAACTGCCGAGGGATATACAGATGAAGAAAGCCGTGGTTAATGTGAAATCACGAGACAGCGCTTGTTTTGCATGGGCGGTAATGGCTGCTCTCTATCCAGCAGAGGCGCACAGTGATCGCGTTTCTTCATATCCTCACTATTCCACCATACTCAACTTCACAGACATTAGCTTCCCCGTCGCACTTAACAAAGTGAAAAAATTCGAAGTGTTGAACAATCTTTCGATAAATGTGTATAGAATGAAGAAGGATAGTGTGGTACCAATTCACATGACTCAAAAGAAGAAGGATAAACATGTCAACTTGTTGTATGTGGAAAATGGTTGCGAGGGTAAAATCGGACACTACGTGCGGATTAAAAATCTTTCTCGTCTGATGCGCACAAGTTTGAGTAAAAAAAAAACGAAGAAATATATCTGTGATCGGTAAGTATGAAAAAAAAAAAAAACGAACTTTCGACATATATCTTGAACATATACACATTTTTTTTTTCAATTTACAGATGCTTACACTATTTCACGACGAAAGAAAAATTGCAATTACACGAGGTGGATTGTGGTGAGATGAACGACTGTGCAGTCCGATTACCGAGCGATACGGACAAGTGGTTAAGCTTCACCAACTCGCAGCGGAAAGAACGTCTTCCTTTCGTCGTTTACGCAGATCTGGAGTGTATTTTGGAAAAAACCAGCGATGAAGAAAAGAAAAAGAACAAACATCAGCATCACCGGGCGTTTAGTGTTGGCTATTATGTAAGTTGCTCCTACGATAAATCACTATGTGAATATCATGAGTATCGCGGAAACGATTGTATAGCATGGTTTGTCAATCAGTTAAAAGAATTAGCTTTGCGGGTAGAGAAAATCTTATCAACTAATGTCCCCATGAAAGAGCTCACACCTGGAGAGTGGAAGCGATTCAGGGAGGATAAGCAGTGTCATATTTGTGAGAAGTTATTTTTAAAAGATGACCAGCGTGTACGCGATCATTGTCATCTAACAGGACAATTCCGAGGGCCAGCTCATTCGAACTGCAATTTAAATTATCAACATGCGTTTTTCATTCCAATTGTGTTTCATAATTTGTCGGGTTATGATGCTCATTTTATTATTAAAGAAATAGCTACTGCGTTCAAGGGGAAAACCGAAGTTCTACCGTTGACAAAAGAAAAATATATTTCATTCACAAAGATAGTTCAGACTTCTAAGGACTCGAGAAAAAATATTAAGCTGCGCTTCATTGACTCATTCAAATTTCTCGCGACAAGCCTGGATAAGCTCGCATCGTTTCTAACGATAGATAAACTTAAAATTTTAAAATCACAATTTCAAAGTTTGTCGGCAGATGATTTCAAGCTATTGACTCGAAAAGGAGTATTCCCCTACGAATATGTAGACAGTATAGAAAGATTAGACGAGACATCACTTCCGTCTCAAGATGCATTTTACAGTTCTTTGACTGACGAGACTATTAGTGAGACCGATTATGATCACGCTAAAGATGTATGGAAACGGTTTTTCCTTCGAACGCTCGGCGAATACAGCGATTTGTACTTAAAAACAGATGTCCTGCTATTAGCAGACATTTTTGAAAACTTTCGTGACACGTGTCTGCAGAGCTATACTCTTGACCCAGCGCATTATTATACTCTTCCCGGATACACTTGGGATGCAATGATGAAAAAAACAGGTGTGAGATTTGAATTGCTCACGGACATTGACATGGTGTTATTCGTGGAAAGAGGAATACGTGGTGGTCTGAGTCAATGTTCTAGCAGATACGCCGAAGCTAATAATAAGTATATGAAGTCATTCAATTCATTAAGACCGTCATCATACCTGATGTATTATGATGTGAACAATCTGTATGGCTGGGCAATGAGTCAACCTCTGCCTTATGCAGATTTTCAATGGGTTGAAGACGTTTCAAACTTTAACATAGAATCGATTGCGCTGGATTCGTCTAACGGTTACATCCTCGAAGTTGATTTAGAATATCCCGAGAACTTGCATGATGCGCACATTGATCTACCGTTTTGCCCGACACATGGTAAGCCACCGGGCAAGAAGCAAGAAAAACTGCTTGCAACCGTTCAGAATAAAAAACGATATGTTATTCACTATCGTGCACTACAACAATGTCTACGCCATGGACTGAAGCTCTCCAAAATACATAGAATATTAAAATTCAAGCAATCTTCTTGGCTTCAAACCTACATCGAGTTAAACACATATTTTCGGACAAATGCTAAAAATGAATTTGAAAAAACGTTATTCAAATTAATGAATAATGCGGTGTTTGGCAAAACGATGGAAGATGTACGCAATCATGTACAAGTTAAAATTTTAACCGAATGGGAAGGCAGGTACGGTGCAGAGGCAATGATCGCGAAACCAAACTTCCACAGTCGCAGTATATTCGCTGAAAACCTCATTGCGGTAGAATTGCGTAATCTCGAGGTGAAATTCAATAAACCCATATATGTAGGTATGTCAATTTTGGACATATCAAAAACGTGCTTATATGAATTTCATCATGATTTTATGGTTCCTTTATATCGGGACAAATGCAGTGTTATGTATACAGACACCGATAGTCTTATATATCACATTCGCTGTGAAGATGTATATGAGGATATGAAGCGCAATATTGAGAAATTTGACTCAAGTGACTATCCGACCGATAATGTGTATAGTATGCCGCGTGTCAATAAGAAGGTTCCAGGTCTCATGAAAGATGAGAACAATGGGGCCATCATGACTGAGTTCGTGGGCCTTAGGTCGAAAATGTATGCGACCCGCGTGGAAGGGAAAAAGGATACGAAAAAAGTAAAGGGAGTTAAAAGTAATGTCGTTGCAAGGACCATAACCTTCGACGACTATACAAAATGTTTGAGAGATGAAATTGAAATGACTCGGAGCCAATCATGCATTCGATCGACATTGCATAATGTATATACAATTTCCGAAACAAAAATTGCTCTAAGCCCCCACGACGACAAGCGGTATATCATCCCCGAAACCGTCCAAACTTTACCATGGGGACACTACAAAGTGCCCTTGTAGTACGAGTGAGAGAGCAAGAGAATTCAACCATATGTCTGAAGAGAGTGTAAAACTGATTGTAAATATGAGTGAGTGAGAGAGCAAGAGAATTTAACCATATGTCTGAAGAGAGCGTAAAACCAATTATAAATATGAGTGAGAGAGAGAGAGAGAATATTTTTTTGTACATTTGTGTGAAAAAAAATAAAGCAGATTATTTCTCAAGCGTTGAGATCCTTTTTCTTCCTACCCCACATGTTTTTTTAGCCAGAGAGACCGAGTTGACCTGCTCGACAGGGATAGCCAACGTAAGGGCGTGAGGATTGAGGTCATAAAAGTATTAACGAGTCGTTTTTCTTTCTTTTCTCCTTTATTGTTTACAAATCATCTTTGCTTATCCAACTATTGTGTGTATTGTCGAAACCAAGCCATTTCACAAGTAGCTGACTGCCACGCTTCTTCACTACTTTTTCTACAAGGTAAATATCCGGGTATTTAACACGGAGTAGCTCATGTTCGTAGAAACCACCGGCAATGGGCTCATCTTGATAATCTTTTAAGTTATACGTGACGGGGCTGGTTCTTCTCACGCGATCGATTGTAAATATTTCTGTTGTCCAGTTTGGTGTATAGCCCTTTTCAAATACATTCTTAAATTTACTGATACGCACTTTATCTCCAATTTTCAATTTCGGCAGTTTTCCCAACACCTCAGTTCTATTGAAAACATTACGCAGTATTTGTTTTTCATTCGTAGCATTAACATTTTTCGGCTTCATTTTAATAGTATGATGTACAGTATCATTATATTTAGTAATTAACATATCAAGAATATCAATCCATTTCCAGCTTCCGCGAAAACTGAATTGAATCCACATTTTATTCTTAAGTGTACGATTGAAGCGCTCACAAATTGATGCTTTTAAATTGCTATATGTAGAATACAAGTGTATATTATTCCTTTTCATCAACGCCTTAAAGTTCGTATTATAAAACTCTTTTCCCCGATCGACGTGGAGGTTTTTCGGTACACGTCCTTTGCTGAGAATTGACTCCATTGCAGCGGTGACATCTTTTCCACTCTTCGACTTCAATGGTTTGGCCCAGGCGAATTTCGAAAATATATCGATGACGGTGAGGAGAAATTTATGCTTGGAGTTGTGTTGTGCATATGCAGACATATCTACAAGGTCAGCTTGCCACGTCTCATCCAGGCCGCGTATATCCACATGTCGACGTGGATAATTTCGCCGAGCTGGCTTATGCAACTCCTCCACCACAGCACGTTTCTTTTCACTCATTATTTCTCCCCCGCAACGCTTTTTATCATAGATTCAAGATAGTTGTTTGAAGGCTTTTTCCGCTTCTCACCGATTTTGACATCTTTTAAAAGTCTGACGTCACCGTTGAGATCCTTGATCGCACTTTTCAAATTGTCTATTTCAGCACGGAGGTTGGTGAGATCAACTTTTACACGCTTTTCAAGAGTCGTTATATTCGATTCAAAAAATTGTTTCGTTGAATCACGTAGTAAGACCGTGTTATGATTAGTCCCACCGATAAACGAACGGAGGTTTACAGCATCATCATCTTTTATCGGCGAACCAACATTGACCAGCCGTTTTCCTTCCAAATCATAATCACCGTCTGCTGTAGTCTTAAATCCAGCACCTGGTTTACCGGGAGGACCCGCACCACCTCTATTCAATTGGCGTCCGAACACATCGACGGTCATGTTGTGAATGCGTGAAAAAAAAAAAGAGCTCGCACATGTTAATAAATGATTTTAGCTTCACGTAATTCCTCAATAATTGATATAATCTCGTTGGAATGGGCGGAGTTCCCGGCAGCTTGTGATGCGAGTAGTAGACGAAGACGATCCACTAGTTCATTCGGATCATCCCAATAAACATAGTCGAAAGAGGTATTTTTTCGTGCCACCTTATACGTGGGCACACCACCACCACCTTTATGCCCGCCATTTTGCCTCAGTATTTCCGATATATAATTTTTAAATTTATAGCTAGTATCTCGTCGTATTGCACCATCATGTCGATAATATTTTCTATGAGCATTCGTAGCAATGACAATTTTCCCATAAGTCTCCAAATCGTTCGGTGTAAAATATTCAAACTTGGGCGCTTTTTTAAACAACAACTCAACCAAGCCAACAGTTTTCGGGTACTTTTTATCCCCCACATTAATGTGATCAGGTTTGAATTCTATGAGTGAATCGCCGATCACTAATTTATTGCCGGTGAGGTTTCGCACTCCATATGAGACGTCGAGGGTGGTTTTTTTATTGCTACGCAGCAGTCCCAGATATTCATGTATTAATTCATCAACATCTTTAATTGATTTTTCATCATCATCATCAGGTGACAACCAATCATCCTCAACATCACCCTCATGTTGAATTGTTTTATCCAAAGAAACGTTCTGAAGGGTTTCTTCAATATCTTGATGATCCTCCTCCTCCTCCTCCTCCTTCTCCTCCTCCTTCTTGATATTCACCTTTTCATCCTTAATTTCATGCTTCACATTTTTGTTATATGAAACTAGCTCCTCTAACGGTCCAACGATCGGTTTAAACACATCTTGCATTTTCTGCTGTGCAGTATCACGACCCCTTTTTAACATTCGATGTTTTCGTCTAATCGCATCACTTGCCTTGGCAAGTTGACACAATACGTCCTTTTCCCTTAAAAGATCTTTGCTTTTCATGTTGACACTGGCAAGTCAGACCTGAGACTGTCTCTTTTCCAACGATGTGTAATCATTTATCGTCGATGGTTAGAAAAAAATCAAATCCTCTCCTATATCTACCCTCATTAATTTCACTGTCCTTGTCAATAGTAATAAATCCATACTTGTCGGACTTCCAACACTTTACACACATATTTTTGAAGCATGTATAAGTCATATCGGTATTCACGTGGTCGTTGTATACGTGTTTAAGATTCATATCGTCCTGTTTAAATAGCACCACGAAATTTGCGTTATCTCTTACAAGATGTTTCGGGATGCGGGTATATGTTTGACAAAGATAAAAACTGTCGACGATCTCGTGTCTTCCCATGGAAAAAAATGCTCTCACATTATCCTGTTTTTCACAAGCTATATCGTCAAAGATAAATATCGAGTTTGGACGGGCGTCACTCGGTGATACAACTTGTTCATGCTCGTTGAATGGATAATATTCGACGCCATGGATAGGTTGAAGCAACTGTTCCAATAATCGATATTTTGGCTGCTTCAACGATTTGGAATATAGATAAATGTTCTCAAATCTCAAGCCATTTGGATGTATGAGGAGTGTGAGTAATGCATTAGTTTTCCCACAATTTGACGGACCACAAAACACAGCACGAATGCTATCAGGTAATATATTACCATGACGCTTTTGCTTCCTTGCCCCACCGCCATCCTCTACAAATTTATCGAAATTTATTACGGAGAGTTGACCGCCCGAAACTTGTTTCTTGGACACCATCTCGCATACGACTAATCGAAAAACCCTATAAATACATTATTATAATGTGCGGAATGATCAGTCGAGAATTAGCTGGCTCACGGTGATGATCGTGCATGATAAACCGGGTAAAGGTTTAATCAACAGTCTAATCAACAATCTTCCCGTCGAACTACATCTGCCGGGCTATCAGTATTGTGGACCTGGCACAAAGTTGGCTAAGCGTATTGCTCGTGGTGATCCTGGTATAAATCCATTGGACGCTGCGTGCAAAGTGCATGATATCGCATATTCGAAAAATCGTGATAATCTCGAAGCGAGACATTTGGCGGATAAAGTGTTGGCTGAACAAGCCTGGCAACGTGTGACATCAAAAGACGCTAGTTTTGGTGAGAGAGCAAGTGCTTGGGCCGTGACAAACATTATGAAGGCGAAAACAAAATTTGGTATGGGCATGAAGCCGCTGAAGAGGAAACAGCAAAAAAGTGTTTGCTTGAAAAAAGTCATTAGCGCTGCACGGAAAGCGATGATTCGTAGTGATGACCCGCGTAAAGTCATCATGTCAGCATTAAAAGGTGCCCGTGCGAGTGTAAAGGGTGTTAAAGTACGTACGCCCCGGGTTTTACCGGTTCCCCGGAAAATTGGTGGTTTATTGCCCTTTCTCATACCCATTTTTGCCGGCCTCAGCGCTGCTGGTGCATTGTCTGGTGGGGCTGCTGCAATAGCCAATGCTGTAAATGCTGCTCAAGCGGCCAAAAAGGAATTGGATGAAAATAAGCGACATAACCAAACAATTGAGGCCATTGCTTTGGGTAAAGGTTTACACTTGAAACCGTACAAGCAGGGTCTGGGCCTTCATATCAGGCCAAAAAACGTATAATCACGCTACCACATCGACCTCTCACCGACCGCGATCTGCTGAAATATGCGAAAATCATGAAAATTCAACATTTTCGAGGGGTTTATATGCGTGATACATTACCCGCGAATGGACCGCTCAAACATGAATCAGCAATTGTGAATTTGGATGAAAATGTGGGTCCTGGCACACACTGGGTTGCATACAAAAAGACTGGAGGGAAAATCTGCTACTTTGACAGTTTTGGCAATCTTTTGCCCCCATCGGAACTCACAAAATATTTTGGTGTTGGTAGCGTGAATTATAATTATAAAAGATATCAGGAATATGATACAATTGAATGTGGACACTTGTGTCTCAAGTTTCTCTCCGGACAGTTAAATCGACGAGACAAATACACGCTATATAAACATGAATTGTAGAGCCGGGAGTTTAGTTGATAATTCGACAGCATCATGGATGACAGCTTCACATTGACCATCTCCGGATCATCCTCCGTTCTCGAGGCACAATACTTTCCGCCCATTGAACTATCTCCGCATAAGAATTATAGTCTCGGACTCGTTGAGCTGCTGACATTCAATTCCATTCCCAATATCGACATTGGATGCAATACATTTTATGCTGGAACGCATGTGGTGATTATACCGACGGGGAGTTATGAAATAGAGGATATTGAAAAGTATTTACAAGCCGAATTATCACCCAAAAACGTGAAAATTCAGCTTAAACCAAATACTAATACGCTACGCAGTGAAATCGAGTGCAATGTCCCTCTCCTCTTCACACCCACTAATTCAATCGGACCTCTGTTGGGTTTTGCGCCAGTCAGGTTGGAAGCCAATAAAAGACATGAATCTGATCTGCCGGTATCCATTCTTAAAGTGAACGCCTTACGTGTCGAGTGTAACATAACCACTGGTGCATACATTAACGGACAAAAAGCTCACACAATTCACGAATTTTTCCCATCTGTACCGCCTGGCTATAAAATTATTGAAATACCCTCGAACGTCATTTATCTACCAATCACGAGTCGGATAATTGACAGCATACAGCTTCGTATTGTGGATCAGGACGGGGATTTGGTGAATTTCCGCGGTGAAGTAATCACCATACGACTGCATATAAAATCCCAATGGGCATAGTCTACAATAGAGTAGCTAATATTAATAAGCCATCATGGGATCGCGAAATCAGTCGCCGATCAACGCTCAAAGCGCTAACACCTCAAAACCTGCTACTCTTGAAGAATTTGGGTCTCAGAGTTCGTGGAGTACGCGTGTGAGGAATTATTTATTTTGTGCATTGTGCATCTGTTGTGTGAAATGGAGGAGGAAATCATAAACATTCAGACACCCATTATCTTCGATGAATCCATCATACATTATGAGGTCCATGCTCATCAACCATACGCGTCGTCAACCTACAACAACAGTGATGAAATACGTATATCAATTCAGCATCAAGATTTATCAATCCTACCGAGCAAAAGTTCCCTTCACATTTGTGGAAAACTGACGAAGAATGATGGTACGCCGACAGCTACAACAAGTCTCATTAACAACGCTATATGTCATTTATTTGAAGAAGTGCGCTATGAACTTAATGCCATAGAAATTGATCGTAATAAGAATGTGGGTGTTACAAGCCTTATCAAGGGATATACATCTCTCACACCAGCTAAGAGTACAATGCTTGAAAATACTGGCTGGCTCGACGTTGAAGAAACAAAACAAATCGTTGATGTAGCAGGTAACTTTGATATCTGCATACCACTGAGTATGCTGTTGGGCTTTGCCGAAGATTATCGAAAAATGGTTGTGAACGCAAAGCATGAATTAATTTTGACCAGATCACGCACCGATGACAATGCAATAATACAAACAGCTGCTGAAGATTATAAGCTCCAATTGCAGAAAATAGAATGGCTCGTACCATATGTAACGGTGGCGGATCAACGGAAAATTCAGCTTTTGAACTTTATCGCCAAAGACGCCGCAATTTCCATGAGTTTTCGAACGTGGGAATTGTATGAATACCCATTGCTGCCTGCCACTTCTAAACATGTGTGGTCCGTCAAGACTTCAACACAGCTGGAAAAGCCACGATATGTAATTCTTGCGTTTCAAACGGGACGAAAAAATGATAAGGCAAAAAATGCGAGTCGTTTTGATCACTGCAATGTAACCGATGTGAAACTCTACTTGAATTCACAATGTTATCCATATGGTAACATGAATTTGAATATACAGCAAAATCAGTATGCACTGCTCTATGATATGTATACAAATTTCCAATCCATGTATTACAATAAGGAGACTGAGCCATGGTTGAACAAAACGGAATTTTTAAAATATGCACCACTTGTTGTAATTGATTGCTCAAAACAAAATGATTCCCTCAAGTCTGGCCCCGTGGATGTTCGTCTTGAATTTGAAACAAAAACGAACATTCCTGCACAAACATGCGCATACTGCCTCATTCTACACGATCGTATTGTCGAATATAATCCCATAAGTGGTGGGGTCAAAAAATTGGTATAAAATCGGGGGTGATGATGCTGCTGGACATTAGTCAAGATGGAGTTCATTGTCGATCTACAAGGTTTCAAGGGGCCTCTCAATGAATTCATCCTCAAAGAAATATCAATCGTTCAAGCTTATGACAAAAATGTCGAGCCTCTGACGCTTATCTTCGAATCACCATACGCCTGGGATACTCTACCAGCAAGATACAAAATGACAAACAAATGGTTGGAACGTAATTTTCACGGACTATCATGGGATTATGGCAGTATACCATACGATGCAGCAAAAGTGATAATTCAAACCATCTTACAACGAGCTCGTGCAATATACGTGAAAGGTTGTGAAAAGTCTTCGTGGCTGATGAGTTTCTTGGATTTATCAACGGAAATTATCGATTTGGAGACTCTGGACTGTCCATCGCTGCAGAAGTTGCCAAAAATTCGACCCAATTGCCCCCACCACCACCACCACCACCACCGCAATTCGAAATATAATTGTGCGAATGAGAATGTGAAATCTCTGAGAAGTTGGTTATATGTCTATCATGCATTGTGTGAACGAGGGATTTTTGAATAAACAAAACATTTTTATGATTATATATGGCTTTTTTTCGTTTTTATTATAAACACTCATCTCCTTCTCTTCCTCCTCCTCCTCCTCCACTCAGCATACATTATTACAAATGATTTTTGACAACGATGAGAATCATACATATTTTTACATTTCTTTTCCACAAACGATGAAATTTTTTCACGTCGAAGATTTTTGAATGTGTTTGAACTCGATTTTACTCCACTTGTCGGCAAACGTTTCCATGTAGAGTTCCCTCGAGCGAGCTGCCTCCAACAGCTTTTTGAATTCATCCTCGTCCTGGTCGAAAGCCTCGGCGAGTCTCGCTGGTAGAAAGACCATGTATTGCCCTCCGATGTCAGCGATGTATCGTTTCCCAAATTTGGTTTTCACCGATCGAATATTGTGGATTGGATGATCAGTCTTAACCTCGAGATCAACCAGCTTCTTCGTTGGCAGGTTGTTTTCCAATGTGGCAACTTTGTTCAATGATTTGAACTCCATTTTAGAAAGAGAGAGTGATTTTGAGAAGGTCTGACTTGGAGCTAGTCTTGTAGCAGAATGATGATGCTCTCGATTCCTTCTCTATGATTTCAGTTTCCATCCCCACCTCCTTCCCTTCTCCCACGATCGTATGCAGCTGATACCCAGAAAACTGGTTCAAACACGTCGTCAGCCTATGATGTTCCCAATTCCTTATCCATGATTTCAGTCTCCATGCCCGCCCTGTTTCCTTTCCACACAATCGCCCTATGCAGCTGATATCCTGAACAGGTTCAAACGCGTCGTCAGCCTCCCCCGTCTGTGGACACGTGCACCCCGGAACAGGCTCAAACGCGTTCTTCGCTCTCTCGACATTTCCTACAATTTCGACGCAGAGGTGTGGGACCGTCAATGTGATCTTCCATCGATGATGTATTCCAATGTTCATTGCATCGGCGAAATGATTTAATTTCACTGTCGGATTTGTAATATTCTGGTAAACGCTCCCACAAAATATCTGTGTAGTCACTGAAATATTTTTTAAACGCCGTTGGTGATATAATTTCTAGCTCTTCTCGCGTAATTTCTCGAGGATTCCTAATGCGTTGAATCACATAAATATTCACCAGTTGTTCCATTATAAAGCACTTTTCACAATCTCGGCGCATGGGTCCAACAGCATCAACATGAGTCAGTTCCCATGGCGGATTAAAATGATCATCACACTCATGATATGATTGTATCTCACTATCACACTGTAAATGCTCTGGTAAACGATCCCACAATGAAGTTATACAGTAGCTAAAATATTTTAAAAGCAAAGCCTTGGGAATCGATTCGAGTTCATTTTTCGTCAATGTCCAGGGGTCTTTCGATGGGTGGATTGCATACATACTCGCACATCTATCCATCTCGAGATCAATTTTGGAAATGAAATTGTTTTTTAAATGATATTGTTTAAAATGCTCCTCCAAGCATACATCTATTTTTCATACTTGCTCTCTTACACTCACTTATCTTCCCATCTGGTTGTCTCGCTCCCTCCCTCCCTCTCTCTCTCTCTCTCTCTCTCTCTCTCTCTCTCTCTCTCTCTCTCTCCCACTCACTGCCCTTCCGACCGTCTCTCTTCCACACTCCCCTCTGGGCCTACTGCCGGGGCCACGGTGAGGGCAGGGGAGGGGAGTGCAGTAGAAGAGCTAGGAGGCATTCTGAAGTCGCGGCGAGGGGCATGCGGCGCGGGGGCTCCGCCCCCGCACCGCATACCCCTCGCCTCCATTTGGTCCAGAATCCCCCTAGCTCTTCTACTCAGGGGTGTAAAATTTCATGCGAGTTCAAAAAGCAGAAAGACTGTGGCAAAATAGCGTTAAAAACTCATGGTATGTGGCTAAAAAGAAGACGATACGTTTGGTCAACGATGAGGAAAAACGAGGGAAAAAACAAGTGATATCACACTAGGAATAAATACATGGAAATAAACGGTCTCTACAAGAACGGACGTACAAATGAGGGGAATTGGAGATTGGATAAAAAGGCGAAAAAAAGAGAAGAAAGGGCCCGAAATAAAGGATTAAAGGAAATAAAAAAGTTCTTACTGTGCTGAATTCTCTCAATTTCAATGGTCACGTGAGAATCTGTAGAAAAAAAATACATATGAGTCTTGAAGCTAAAATAGACTGACAGAAAGAGAAAGAGAGGGAGAGAGAGAGAGAGAGAGAGAATATCAAGGTCCATAAAATTCTGCCATAAAGTTGTCCGAGACCCGCGTACGGTCTTTCATTCACGGACTTCATTGTTTGAAACTGTGCTTGCCGCCCTGAGGCTTCCGCGAAAACCCGACGAGTGTCCCATTGGGGAAATCCTGCAAAAAATAAAAATAATATAAATAACAACAAACAGAACGATAAAAAAGAAACAAGAATTCCTGCGATTTCTGTGCCAGACGGTTATCCGTCTGTGCCGACTGTTCGAGCTCTCCCGGATTTTCGGATGTCCACGTTCCTGCAACTCACCCGCCTCCTCCTCTCTTCTGTTCAGCCTTTTGCACCATCACAATAGTTGGATAACAGGACGAAAAAAGCTCAGAGAACATTTTGTCACACCAGGTCTCGAGGATCTGCACCGCTCTTGCCTTTTATCTACTTCTCTAGAATCACTCTTGTTTTGTTTGCTCAGTAGCTGTTTTCGGCACTAAGTATAACGTATTTTAAAACAAATTCAGGCACTACAAAAAAAAATGTACACACGTATAAAGCGACAAAAAACTAATGCAATCGGAAGAATCGTTTAAATATATTTTGTATATGATTGAATGAATAATTAAGGTTTTCAAAAATCACAGGGACACTTTTTCCTGATAATCTTCGTACATTGATTCGAACCCAAAAACGATTTTTAGGTAAAATTTACTAAATCCACTGTGACTCTTCTAAAGTCAAAGTTTTTTCTTGTTCCATTGAGGATAAATTGTACTCCAGAGAATCCTCCGAATGATAACCTGATTACGAACGACTTATAGGACAGTTGAACAAGCGAGTAACGAAACACACCTCCTTCGGGGCAATTTTTGAACTCCGTCCAATAAATGACTGCCCCACCGATTAGTTGCATCGAAAAAAGGTGACAGTATGAATTAGATAGGTTGAGACTTTTAGTATAGTGCACAGATCCGCATCTAGAGAGAAGAGAGTACACAGAGAATTCGATAATTTGTCGTTTCGAGCTGCGTTGCCAGGGGTCGAATCTCGTGGGACGAATGGAAAAATGCCAATCGTGATAATTCAACGAGAAACGGAGGCGAACCCGTCCGCAATTCGTCCTGTGGTCACAAAGAGAACAATATTTTGTCCAAGGTATCTCGAACTCTGTTTGTTAATTTTATTCTTACGACTTACAAGGAAAGGTACTTTGGTGTCCCCCTCCGATTTTGATAATTTTTATATATGTTATAGTCCATCGAAAATTAAGAGACACGTAATTTTTTTTATCGGCTTAAAGTTATTTTTAAGGGGTGAAATCGACCCCCAAAGTTGAGCATGTTTTGCATCTGGTAGAGTGTTTCATATAGAAGCACTTAACCGATCGTAACGAAACCAATTGCAAAACGTTTTTCACGTCAAATAACCTGTATATAATGTTCAACTTCTTATGCACCCCTATTACATGGGGATGATTCACCCCCGAATATCCAGAATTCTTTTGTATAAAAAAAACTTGCAATCCGATTTCAATAAAACAAACGCCATTTTGCAGAGCAAAAAAAATAAAATTGACGTATTTTTGGGTTTTTCTCAGATTAAAAAAATTAAGGGGGTAAAACACCCTTAAAATGTCAAATTTCATTTTGAGCACTGTCCCCTTCCGATTTCAATATTTTTTTTATAAAATGTAGCTTATCGAAAAATAAGACCACCTATTATTTTTATTGGCTCAAAATTATTTTTAAGGCGTGAAATCAACCCCCAAAGTTGGGCATGTTTTGCATCTGGTAGAGTGTTTCATATAGAAGCACTCAACCGATCGTAACGAAACCAATTGCAAAACGTTTTTCACGTCAAATAACCTGTATATAATGTTCAACTTCTTATGCACCCTTACTTACTGCAGGGGGCTGAACCACCCCCTGACATTCATAATTTTTTGTATAAAAGAAAAATTGTCATTCGATTTCAATGGAAAAACCAACATTTTGAAAAGCAAAAAAAAATTATAGTGAATGTGTCTAGATTTTTCCAATAAAAAAAATTAAGCGGGTAAAACACCCCTAAAATCTCAAATTTCATTTTACGCACTTAAATGATAAAATTCAATTCAATTGGTCTCATTATCATTGCGTATCGACTTATATGCTAAATAATATTTATTTCGCATGTACATCGGCTTTTTAATTATATGAAAAATTGAGTACTCCTACATCTTCGGTGGTCGTGAGCTTCACGATTTTTTATTTTTGTATACACATGGTCTGTACACAAATATATATATATAGGTTATACATAGGCGCTAAAATCTTTCATGTAGTAAAAATAGATTCCAATTCAAATTTTCGTTTCAATTATCATTCCTGAACTTAATGATTATATTTTGAACAGTAATGATGTTCTTCGAAGAAATGTTTGAAACAAAGTGACTTTTTACACCATGAACATCTTACTACAGCCACATTTGTGCAGCCTTCAATTTCACATTGTGTTTGAGATGACATACCAAAAGCGAATTCAACGGGATTTTCGAAATGCTCAGGTCGTTCTTCTATGTACCCACTTTTGAACCAGGCATATCGAAATAAATTTTCGTACCTCGGAGATGATAATTGATTATGTACTAGAGATTGCAGCTTGATTATATTATTTCGTAAATGTAGACTTAAATCATAATCAAGTAACATGACACTGTCTGAAAAATGTCTGACATAATTTTTCCAAATTCTAAATCCGAAGACATCAAGTGGCTGGATATTCCCTGTTGTTCCTTTCGGTATGATCATTGTAACAATTTCTTTGTTATGTGGTGTAACTTCCGTGACAACACTAGGGCAATGTCCACTCCATGAGTCTATTAAAAGCACACTTTTCTCACCGACATTTGGGAAGAACACTTCTTGAAGCCATACTTTGAAATGTTCTATAAATCAATATGTAAAAATTAATAGCACATCTATTTTTTATATTTGAATATTACATACCAACGTACCTGATGTAGCCTTGCCAGATTTTGAAACACTTATAAAAACATTGGGAGGTCGAAAAATGGTTCGTTCTACGATTGGCCCCAACCGCCCGGATGGCTCTTTTAAAATTATCAGAAGAGGTGACAACAATTTTCCTGCTGCTGATATTGTCGGCTGGATGGTGTAGCTATGGGTTGTCGCTGAAACGGATTGTACAAGGCATTCTACTTGTTTTGTACCTTCTTCTGTTAACGTTCGCCCTGAATGGACTTCTAATTGGAAACCACTTTGATCAGAATTATAAATATTTTCCAAGCCATATTCCTCAATTTTCAATTGAACTGCGGAGACAAATTTATTAGCATCGTTTTGTAATATGTCCTTTGATTCGAGAGTCTTTCTTGTCACGAATTTATTTATTTTTCTACTTGTTATTCGATGAACTTTTTTAAACTTTTTTATCCATGTTGGCGAAGCCCTGAAACGCAAATTCTCATGCCCAATCAATTTTTGGGCTTGTAATGCCCATCTCCGAAGATCGATATCGTGTACAATGAGACCTGCTTCTATGGCGCTTTTTAAATTATCGATTGTATATTCAGAAATGCGCGACAATTTTTCCTTGTAAGTTCCGCCTTTATTAATTTGTTGAGCCCAGCGCCTTAATTGGCGCACAGATTTAACGAGTTTAAATCGGTTTTGGACTGTTTCTATTTTCCTATTTTGTTTCGTTTTTGCACTTCTCCAGTACTCAACAGCTCTTTGTTTGTAGTCGTAGCTCAAATCTTCTTCATCGTCAGTACACGTTTCAGGGCTTAATGGAGATTCTCCAAGACCCCATTCGATGTCATTATCTTCGACAGGTTCTACTATGACATCTCTAAACGGTTCTTGAAAATCTAATGTCGTATCTTCGACGATTTCTAACTGATTGAACTCTGCCATAGAGGCCTTCAGAATTTCCGCGAAACTCTCTTTCAATTCCACTTCATTATTGTTAACAGGACTGTCAGGAATGTTCATTACCTCGAATGTAAGAAACAACAGTCTTATTACGTTCATTGGATTGATGGACATGTTAATAACAATACGGTATTCACGATAGCGGACACGATAATGACTGATCAACAGTCGAACAGCAACTTAACTTCTGGAATAATATAAAGTCAGTTTTACCTTTTTCATCTTGAGTGGGCGGTTTGATCTGACATCACCACGAAAACAGCATTTTTATTTGGTTTTCGGATATACCTCAAACATTAGCCTGAGCGAACTGGCTTTTTCAAGAATACTTGGGGTCGAGCCACTATAGCGGTTCTTGATATGAATAAGAATATGGCAAGGCATGAGCCAGCTTTGTTTACATTCTGGGCGGTGAATTGCTGATGCGACTCTTTTGATATTTGAGTTTTTTTTTTATTTTCGTAAATCGTTCAAAATAGAAACTTATATAAATAGAACGGATACCAACACTTCTTTATAAACGTGAAGCATGTCAGAAGGGCAGCGGATGTACATGCGAAATAAATATTATTTAGCATATAAGTCGATACGCAATGATAATGAGACCAATTGAATTGAATTTTATCATTTAAGTGCGCAAAATGACATTTGAGATTTTAGGGGTGTTTTACCCCCTTAATTTTTTTTATTCGAAAAATCTAGACACATTCACTATAATTTTTTTTTGCTTTTCAAAATGTTGGTTTTTCCATTGAAATCGAATGACAATTTTTCTTTTATACAAAAAATTATGAATGTCAGGGGGTGGTTCAGCCCCCTGCAGTAAGTAAGGGTGCATAAGAAGTTGAACATTATATACAGGTTATTTGACGTGAAAAACGTTTTGCAATTGGTTTCGTTACGATCGGTTGAGTGCTTCTATATGAAACACTCTACCAGATGCAAAACATGCCCAACTTTGGGGGTTGATTTCACGCCTTAAAAATAATTTTGAGCCAATAAAAATAATAGGTGGTCTTATTTTTCGATAAGCTACATTTTATAAAAAAAATATTGAAATCGGAAGGGGACAGTGCTCAAAATGAAATTTGACATTTTAAGGGTGTTTTACCCCCTTAATTTTTTTAATCTGAGAAAAACCCAAAAATACGTCAATTTTATTTTTTTTGCTCTGCAAAATGGCGTTTGTTTTATTGAAATCGGATTGCAAGTTTTTTTTATACAAAAGAATTCTGGATATTCGGGGGTGAATCATCCCCATGTAATAGGGGTGCATAAGAAGTTGAACATTATATACAGGTTATTTGACGTGAAAAACGTTTTGCAATTGGTTTCGTTACGATCGGTTAAGTGCTTCTATATGAAACACTCTACCAGATGCAAAACATGCTCAACTTTGGGGGTCGATTTCACCCCTTAAAAATAACTTTAAGCCGATAAAAAAAATTACGTGTCTCTTAATTTTCGATGGACTATAACATATATAAAAATTATCAAAATCGGAGGGGGACACCAAAGTACCTTTCCTTGTTAGATTTCATTCGCGTTGATCACATTTTCATCGAAGTCATGAAACTTTCTTGAATTTCCTTTTCCTTCCGTAAACAAAAAATATATCCGAAACGTGTTTAAAAAAAATGGCCACCTCGTACGTTGCATAAAGTGACAAAAAGTTTCATAGAACGTATATTCATTTTATATGGTTACGAAATGTGTTTGCAAAACTTATAAAAAATGTATGGTCGATATAAAACTTTTGTAATTCGAAAAAAAATGTTATTTCCATATTGCAACAATTTTCATTTGTTTAATCAATAAAAACTTTGTTTTTCACGGACATCGATTATACATATAATTAATGCGCCTTGAAAATGTAGTTCCTGACTATATTTTCGTAAAAAAAAATTACATTTAAATGTTTAATTTGATAGGAAGTTAAGATTTACTGCTTTTCAGCACTTTCTCGACTGCCTTAGTTCGTACTTAGTTTCGGAAAGTTTGTTTCAGCCTTGTGCGAATCATTTTACATTTATAGCGAGTTCAGAGATTCATGGTGTTTTCAAGATAAATATATTTGTGTCTCCATCACACGTTTTAACACTTTGGTGATATACTAAATCGACAAGCTAAGTAGGGAGATAGAAGGAAGTTTCCTACGACCGTAATTTATCCATTAAATTATAAATTGCAGTTATTATTATTATTACATAATATTAAACCTGCATAATTATGAAGTTACATTAATACTATTATCGTTCTTTTATGGATATGTCTCGCACATTTATTGCAGAACAAAGCTCATTAGTTAAGTAAATTTTTTCATGTGCCAGATGTACGACGTGAAAAAGAAATATAAAAATGTTAATTCTGCTCAAAGAATAATTGTTTAAATGGTGGCTACGGACTTTAAACATGACAATTCAATATATGGCTGAAAGCAACTGTTGCTTAAATCGAATTTCCTTAATTGAGGAAAGAACTTTAAAAAGAAAAATTTAGCTCGAAAAACTCGTAATCCGCACAAAGAAAAACTATTGCAAAATATTTTTTCTCCAATTTGGTGCAAGGTTTAAAGATCACAAAACAAACTTGAAGCAAAACTCGTCTCACTTGAGTTGGGGAAGGAGGATTAAAAAGCTTTTAAACCTTTTCCAAAGTAATGAGATACGGTTCCAATGTAAAATATGGGGCTTGTTCTTTTAATCAGAGCCTCGCCTTGTTTGCACAGTACACAAGAGTGCACTGTTATCTGTAATTCAATGCGGCTCAGCATTGAATTATTGTTTGGCATTTACTTTGCTCCAATTAAAATTCACGTCGCTCGGAAAACTCTTGTGGGAGAGAATGCTTAATATTCACATAATTCTTCCGAGTCTGAAGAGACGAATTGTGGAGAGAAAGAGAGAAAGAAAGAGAGAGAGTGAGGGAAAGAGAGAGAGAGAGAGAGAGATAAAATAAAGAGAGACAGGTCTATTATATTTCAAACCTAATATCATATCTCTTGAGGGTAAAAGTGTAAATCCACCCACAAAATTGAATGCATTTCCTTGGCGTAGTTTATTTTTCACGATGGGCACATCACATCCCGCAGGTGGATGAGAAAATAAATGAGAAATATTACGTGAACGTTATTCTCGATGCGTTAGGGCATTTCTTTTGCGGATGCTTTTACGTTGAAAAATGAATATTTAAAGGGATGTAAATCTGGGCTAAAATATAGACGTAGTATTTGTTCCATTTAACAACTGTATAATACGATATAAAGTGAAATTTAAGGAGGTCAGAAGAGAAGTTCGATTTTACGACTAACGAATTTACTTCAGTTTCTAATTACGATATTTAAATTATTATTATAAAAACCGAAGAAATCTGCACATTTATCAAATTCGAACTTTTTGTTATATCCATTATTATTTCTGAGTGCTTTACAACTCGAAAAACCGCCTAGAGAACTGAAACCACAGAACAACGATATGCTTAGTCGTTAACCTAAACTTTTGTCCATTTTATGTGACCACGAGAATAAGGAAAGTCGTGGTACCGTTGATATTCACGAGTGAAGAAGAGGAAAAGACGAGGAGTGAAGAAAGGAGAATTTGCCATAGTAAAGGAGAGAAAATGGGGACGTTCGATAAAGGAATGGAAGGAATTGGTTGTAGTACATCGCTAATAGTACATACTAGTCGTCGTAGACCGCAGAATTGTGGGCCAAAATGGCGGTATAAAGGGGGTTTCCTAGGGCAGGATCTCGGTTCTTCTGGTACGCGGTGCACCAACTTTGTTAATGGCATTTGTTGTGTCCGCGCGAATGTCCCATGGTACGGGGACGAGTGAGAGCTCTGCTGGAAGTTGATGAAAATCTTTTGTCTAAGTGACCAACTCGAATAAACGCCCTTGGAGCTGTTTCGTCTTTTCTTCCACCTTCTATTTTCCATCCGTCCGCTTTTCTCTGCCTCACGGACGCCTTTATTTTTATTAGTTTTCTCAAGTTCTTACACTTCTTGCAGAGTGAAAGAATTATGTTTCAAAAATTACAGTAAAAACTGTTGGGAGTGAAGGAACACCAGGAAATTTCTATTATGGAATTCAATGTAAAGTTTCGTTTATTGAAAGTAATTTTCTCTTACTGACTAGTAAATTTTGATTTTGTATAAATATCAAAATATGCAATGTCATAATTTTGATGAAACATTTCAATGTGATTTCAGGAATGTTTATTTAGCATTATACAAATTTCTTCATCTATTTCTGTGCTAAATATTAAAATTACATATTACGCATTTGAATTTTGACGGATCTAAAATTAAACAAGCTTCAAATTTACCAATAAATACAATTTACCCACTTTTCTCCATTTTACGATGTTCAGTAATTTTTACTGTCAATTTGAGCATCAAATTCACTTTGGAATTCTCTCCGAGTATTGGCGAGTGAAAGAAAGTCGAGGAAGAACGAAAGAGACAAGGAAAAATTTTAAAAAGGGGCGAAAGTGAAAGATGAAGATACAGCAAGTGAAGCTTCAACGAACCTTCCGACCTGCGGGCAGAGAAGCACGCGGATGCGGTGTTTCAATGTGGTTAGCCCCGGAAACCGAGCGATACACGTCTTTCCTTAGTTCCCTCTGCTCCTCTGGTCTTACCACGACGAATTTCGAGCTAACCCAATCAGGCTAATCAACGGAACGACGGAGACGAATATCTCCTCTCTGTATGCCTCTAATTTTCAATCCGACACCGACGAGCTTACTGGTTAACCAAAAGCTTCTAGACGCGCGGGGATATATAAGTTTTTGATGTATCTAAATGCCTTTATAACTTCAGGTACATTTACACTCGTGTATATGTTAGCTTGTTAATCTTAATTTATGCTATTGTTCCCCTTCATACACTAAAATCAAGATTAATGTGGCTAAGCTTTCTTGCTAATTGATGAAGGGTTTTCTTTCTCTGTCACTTTATGTTGCACGGTGTTAATCACTCGAACGTCGTAGCTGACGGAAAATAAATTGGGATCAATGAAGTGGATAACAGTTTCCAGTGAACCGAAATTATAAATAACGATTAACTTAACAATCGATTAATAAAAGTAATTACTACGAAATTCGAATTTACCATTGTCTTCATTCAATCAGATAGTAGTTCTAAAGAATATAAAAACAGTTGGTAAAAGTTTATTTCGGATGATGTTACATCGAGCGAGATAATCTGGCAACTAGCGATGTCGTGTGCCATAACTAAATTCAACTAAACAACGTTTCTGTTGTTTCTAACTTCATCGAGGTTGGGCCAAATTACGTATTTTGAGTTCCGGCGATGAAATTGTACGGGAAAACTGTGATACTGTACTCTATTAAGGGGGTGGTTGGCACAATGCTTTGTACGTATATACTAACACAGAAAGTTACATCAACTATCAGGGAGAATGTTAATTTTCGCGAATCTACAGGTAGTCCTTTCTTCCAATTCGCCCTCTAGAGAGGGGAGGATTGCCATACAGTGTGGCAATGTGAAGCGTTGAATGTGCTGGCAAACGTTGAAAATCGAGTGTCAGTGGAGAAAGAAAGGAAGAAAGAATAGAACATTCGCTCGGCGCCAGTCGCGGGATAGAGAAAAAGAGATGATGTTTCACTCCGGGCTTTTAAATGCCTGAATATCAAAGGGGCCTATCTGGGCATGTTTAAACGGAGGATGGATGCAGGTTGGTACGTTTGGTGTTGAGCCATCGATCTATATCTATGTTTATATATGTATATTTACGTGTTTAAACTGGAGCACTGTTCGACTTCTCTCAACACTTTATACATACTTTCTCCTACCCTGTACATTCGGGCTCCCGGATTTACCCTTGCATGGCCAGTGCCAAACCAATCTTGGTTACGGTAAACTTGTTCCACTAGCTCTCTCTCTCTCTCTCTCTCTCTCTCTCTCTCTCTCTCTCTCTCTCTCTCTCTCTTTCTCTCTATTTATATATGGAAGACATTTCATGCAAAAATGTCGCAGCTTTTGGAATGCCATTAATTATTCTTCCTTCTAATGAATTCAGGATATAAAGTATATTTCTAGAAAAATTCATTTTCACATGGCACCTCATGAAGGAATTTCTATCAGTAGTTTTAAGGAAAAAATTGAAAAAAATGATTCTTCAAATTTGATTTTGAATCACGTTTTTCTATTCAATCTAAAACAAGTTTTTTTAATATACCTTTGAGTCGTATTTTTCTATATTTATTCACATATTTTTACGATGAAGAAGCAGCATTGATTTGACATGAAAAGATCCATATGCATGTGAAAGGACGACCACTCTGTGCTCCGGTTAGCATCAAATGGCACACCCTGTGTGTGCACGATGCTGCACCGCAGAGTCACACGCTCCTCCTTTTTCCTCCCATCTCTTCGTTGAATCTCGAGAGTGAAAAGAGAGAGAGAGAGAGAGAGAGAGAGAGAGAGAGAGAGCGAGAGAGGGGGAAAGAGGGAGAGGGAGAGAGCCACGAGAGAATAGAGGGAAAATACCAACACCCTTTTCTGACGACATGACGATGATAAAATGTACAAACTTTCACGAGGATGCGAGCTATGTTACTTTGGCTTGAAACGAAATTTTCCAAAATAAAAAGACAACATTTTTAACTGCATGAACACAGAGAGAATACGTGAGACAAAACGAAGGAAGAGTGTTACAGATGCTGTATGAAGATTTTCAACGTTTTCACTCGTTTGTGGTCAAATATACATGTATATATATTTATTTATTTATATATATATTACTATATGCATGTTTATTTGTATATAGTACGAGGATATGCGAGTTTTTCGAAAAGTCTCTTGACATTTTGTACTAACAGTCAGAGCTTTGTCCTCGCATCGTATAAAGAGAAAAGTTTTCCTAACTTTACGAAGTGGACGACTCCATGTTTGCTCGATATATTCATCACCCCTACGATGTGATTCTCATTCCTTGCTTGTGAAACTCCATCCGGATTTTGCTTCAAATTCGAAAATTTGTTAAGTACATAATACAATATTATTATCTTCAGTTGAATCTCTGTAAATGACCTTCATAGGGCGATATTAACGAGGTCACATTAGATCTGTTTTTATTAAGAGCCACTTCACTATTATAAATGCTTTTTCATGGTGATTTGTATTAATTTTTTGATGAATTATTTTTTCGAGTATTTCGGGACATTTAGAATATTATAATTCGTAATTTTTCAGGTGTAGAAGTGAGAGTGAATAAATTTGGATGAAATTACTTATATCGCAATAGTACGGATGAAAAGTTTGACGAATAATTAAATTGATCGTAAAACTGAGATCGTTAGCAGCAGTGATCAGAAATTTACGAGCGATAACGAAACGAGATTGAATTATCTCTCGCTTCGGTGAACTTACCTCCTCGTCCTTCTTCCTCGTTCTTTTCATCCTTTGGCAGAAGATTCTTGATCTCGAGGTTTCCTAATTTACCCAAGACGAGACTTTAACACGATCGAGGTAAAACTTTTTATACTCTACATCCCCGTATTTCAGTGGATCCTCTCACCCTATCATGAGGGTTTTTTGCCCGGTCATTGCGTCGGCAGGGTTGGTGACACTTTGCCAGATGTTTCAACATTATTTTCTCTCTTTAACCCTCTTGACGGTTTTTACTGCACCGTAACTAATCTCACGAAACTTTCAACTGTACTATCTTTTTTTTAATTGGCATAATTAGTTCTCGTCAAAAAATGAATGTTGACAATTGTATTATTTCATCACGAAACAAATAATTTAATTAATATATATTTTTTCAGACTATTCACTGATTATGAAACCCAGAGTATTCTTAAACAAGAAGTATATGCAATAATTATCGGAATATTACAATAACCCTGCAAAAACAACTGTTTTTTAAAGGAAAATCGATGGTTGACAATTATATTTTTTACCACTATACAAATGATGAGAAAAAAATACATATTTTCTGAATAATATTTACCATAATTATGAAACTAAGAGTTATCGCGTTGAAATACAAAAATAATAATCCGTGAATCGGTGCAAACGCCCTTATATTTTTTTATGATTTTTTTAATTCAAGTGAGCGATATAATATATACTGACTTTCTGAAAGTTTTGTACAGACGGCAGAAGTGACATAGCCGACCAACTCGCTCATTTCCCATTCCCCGAAGCTTTCCTCCTCGAACAATGACGGAGATGAGGTTTCGAACTCACCAACATTCACACAGTTGACGATTCGAGGACATCTCTCCTTCTCGCGTCATCGCGTTTACATATTTTTCATTTTTCTATATCACGAATCCCATTATTATTGTAATTCAATTCTTGGTTTTCCAAGAATCCGGGCGACTGCGTGTTCAGCCCGAAGTCGACCAAGACGAGGGCAGCTTTTGCGATAAAATGAAATTTATTCTTCGATAATAAGTAACCGCAGGTGAAGTTGGACAACCATTTATAGTCAACGAAGGCAAACTCATATTTGAAATATACAATGACGAATTAAATTGAGAAGGTATATCATGAAAACTTCAATTTAATCATTTGATTTCAATTAAATTATAATTATTTATTTATCTTTAGTTAAAAGTTACAATGAAACATAAAAATAAATGATGACAAACGTAGATTATTGAAATAAATAAGTTTAGCAAAATGGGTATACACAAATCGATTTTTTTTACACAGTAGTAAAAAAAATCTCGGCTCAAAAATCCAATTTCGTTGGAAATTTTTTTCCTTAGAACCCCGAAAAATGCTTATTTCGTATAAGAATAAATTTCGCGTCGAGTTTTTTCGACAATATAATCGAAAAAAAATGAATTTACGTATGCATTGAGAAAGGACATCCAATTTTCTTTTCAAAATTCTCCATCTCTCAGTGATACGCGTAAATATACGTATATTTACGTGGGCCTGCTTATATGTAAGAAATTGCCGAATGTCGCGAACTGGAAATGTCCGTCAAACGTTTCACGAGTTTATCGAGGAAATCTTGACTAGATTGGCACAGTTCTCTCACTCAAGCTGGCATTCCGTTGTTGAGCGTGAAAAAAGAAAAGGAACTGAGAAACTTTTTTTTTATTTTTCGATGAAATTGCCACGTTCTTGCTTCAAGAATGAGTTTTTCAATCAAACGTTGAAAATACGAGTGTAAGATGAGGAGAAAAAGGAGTGTATTGAAGCTGAGGAAACGATACGACCCTTCGGGAGCCGTTGTGAAAACGAGATGGTTAAGAAAAGAGGAAAGAAAGAGAGAGAGAGAGAGAGAGAGAGAGAGAGAGAGAGAGAGAGAGAGAGAGGGAGGGAGGGAGGGAGAGGGAGAAAACCGAATGAAAAACGAGGTTTGAGTGGTAATAGTTTTCGAGTCCCTTTTCCAAAGTTAGCCTATCATTCACAGAGCGGATGGCAGACGAGTTTCCCTTGGTGTTCTCCACTATGGTTCGGAAAATGCAACGAGAGTGAGTAAAAGAGAGTGAGAGAGAGAAACAGAAATATAGTTAAAGACATTGGAAACGCGATATATGTATGGACATAGAAAAGAAATATATAGATCGGGTTGAATACGAGGAACGTAAAGAGAAGAAGAGAAAACGGAAAAGAGAGACAAAACGAATGCGGTAATGCGAAAGGAGAGCTTGAGAAGTTTAAGAAAGAGAGAAAGCTTGAATATTAAGCCGTTACGAGAGTGCACACCCGGTATATAGTAGCAGCTCGTAAGATAATTAAGAAGTTTAACCCATTCAACTCCTCCGCGCGTCTATTACCTCGTTTCGTACTTGATGGTGGCTTAAATTTTCGAGCCTGACTGCGTCTGCTCTGCCACTGCCACGACCCACTGTGTAACATCGCACAGTCACAGTCCCGCACACGCATGCACACATTCAACAAAACTAACGAAATGCAACTAGAAACTCTCCTTGGGGGTATTTTCAAAGTCGACATACTCTACAAACAATATTTATCGTCAAACTTTTATAACAAAAAGATGAAAAAAAAAAATAAATTGTCAGAGCTACCACAGAATATCAAACTCATAGTTTATTCATTCATTTTTTTTACTCCTTTTCTACTCATCACGAAATTGCAGACATTAATTACAAGTATTATATTTTGTCGTCATTTTTCAATTTTATTTTAATTTATTTTAATTGAGGCACTTATGTTTGATGGCATTAGATTATTCATAAAGCCCCATCTTAATATTCTGTCATTTTTTGCTCATATGGATAAACCGAGAAATTTAACCCTTAAAGTATCTGAAGATAAAGAGCACATAAGGTGCAGACTCCCCCAGCGATTTTAAACGTTTGACAGGTTGAAACTTATGAATATTAAGACTTGAGAAAATTTGTGTATCATTTTCAAATATTTCTTAATAACACGGAATAGTTTGTCTATCAAATATATATTAATATGTTAAGAAAAATGATAAATTTTCAGAAGACCAGGTCTTCAAATTTTGGCCCAAACTTTGCCCAGGTCATTCTCGACCCTAAGCATATTTGAAGAACCTTCATTACTATGAACTGCATATCGATATTTTCTTAATAAGTTGCTTCCCATTTCCTTTGACTAAGCTATATTGCTGAAAACCACATGCACCTTAGCTGTCTTCGGCGTTCTATTTTGTTGAGCATCCTACATTTATAATTCGTTTGCTTATTAATTGCACGTCAATTATGTCAGTTTCTATAAAATTTGTTTTTTTTTTTAAATTTCCCTCATGTTTTTCTCTGTTAAAGTGTTTCTTCTTGTGTATTTGCAAGATATACCAGAATGTAAATTCTTACGTATTTAATTTCTTCGGAATATATGAGCCAGAGAGTGTTAGATGATCCCTTTCATTTCGTGTAGTATCTTAGCGTGTTTGCTCATAGTCTCCAGCAACGTAGAGGGATTCATACTGACCACACAGTCGAGGACCATTTTCACTGGTTCTATATCTCTCGTAGTAGTTGGCCAGAGAGAACCACGTGATATCTGTCTCGAATACCTTCCCCGGCATAGAACTTTTAGAATCTGTAATATCACGTTAAGTTCTCTCTTGGTCTCAAATATCCGAGCGGTTTAACGTGAAATAGTACCATCGAAACAGTACGTTCCACGTATCCCACAACCACCAGGCTCATAGAGCTGATGGCCGAATTTCAACTGCTCCAGATTCCCCTGCAAATATGGCGGTCATCCAGACAATTAGCAATATTTCTTAGTACAGAGAAATAATTAATAATAATTACAATTGAGGGAAAATTCTAATTAAAATGATATTTTATCATGTTGTTCCTCCTTACAAAGAAGAACCAATTAGCAATTAATCAAAAGATCATCATTTATGTAACAGTCTTTAATGGCAGTGATATTGGTATATTGGAAATAATAAGTGAGCGATTATCCAAGAATAAATGATTATGATGATGAATGCTAACATTTTTCATTGTCTGATTGTTGCAGGCTCAATGATGAACGAAATTCCGGAGGAGGTACCCGAAGGCTGAGGGAGAATCATCACTAAAACCTTTCGAAGAGATGCGGCTAGGTACCTCGGGATTTGGCGTAATCGCCTTAGTCTCCTTACTGGTGACAGCGACTCCAGGTAAGGACAGTCATTTTTTTAAGCTCTAACATTATTTCGTCATTAACGAAAAGAGTCTATGGGAACCTTCTCGAATTGCAGTCATAAATAAGCTTCTTTTATTACGAGTATGTTCACATGACTACAAACAGATATGAATATTTTCTAATATTTTTGTCTATAAATATATACACGATCAACAGAATTTTCATTAAAAATAAAAAAAAATGAAACAAATGAAGTCGAAACTCGAAGTAATCAATCAAACTCGATAAGATCAAAAATTTAGAAAAAAATGTGAAAAAGTCGAAGAACGAAACCAATCGTTTGGGCAATCAGTTTGCTAAGAGAGTCGAACGATGAACAATGCGTCTGAATTTACTTTTTACATTCTGTAATAAATTATTATCTTATGTCTTTGTTTTTCTATTTATCCGAATAAATTTGCATTTCTCTTTCAAACAATATCTTTGACAAACACTCCGTTCTCATCGTTGTCAATCCAACATATTATATGGATATATCTGTATAGGTAGGCATATATATATTTAAATCGTAATAGCTCTAGTTATGGTGACTAGAAAAATGGTAGAACTAGTTTCTTGGTTGGAGCAATATATCCATCCAGTACGCCGTATATGTATATTCACCTGGAGCTAGATAGGATCGATCACACGCATGCCCAACACTTTGGCCTTCGAAATTGCTTTCTCCGAGACTGCTACACACACAAGAGCAACGAGAGCACAGCCGGAAGTATCGGTGGAATAAAAAGAGAACTGTGCAAAAGGGTGAAAAGCGTCAGAGGTTGAAAATGAAGAGAGAGAGAAAGAGAGAAAGAGAGAGAAGTAAAAAGAGGGGATGGGGGTTGGTTGCGTAGCGTTCTTTCTCTCTCTTCCTCCGAATTGCACCAAGGGTACACAGAATCGTGGGAACCTGCAATATACTAGACTCGTACAAACAAATTCGATGCCGATATATCGGGACGTGTTTCGAAATAACCCCAGACACGTTTCTATATACCTTACGTTAGCGAGAGTAACTGAATGCACAACATTTGGCGCGATCTAAACTGATACACTTTTTTTTTCTTTTCTTTTTTCTCCTGCATAATTTACAATGTCTCGTTGTATGTTTATCTCGATTCCAGAACGTAACATTTCAATTCCATTCTAATCCGTCGCGTCGTTGCCAAATGGGCTTTTCAGAAATTCACTGTACTTCGATTTTTACTCTATCAAAAGTTTAACGTTAATAATGGAGTGGAAATACTTCCTTGAGATTTAAAGTTCACATTAAATATTGACATCGATTCTCGCATCATCCCTTACGTTTTATTAAGTCCGTTAAAAAACGATAATAATAATGCATTTCCATAATGTTACACGAAGAAAATACTCCATTATCAAACACTGCAATTACGAGAGTATGTTAAACAAAACGAGAAAGATTCTTATCATTCATAAAGTGTTCTTATCATTTTTACCGATATACCACACTAATTTTTTATGATGAAAATACGAACATTTACACGTAGTAAATGTTACAGTGTATTGCAGCCACTATATTGCTGAATATTAAATTTTTCCTGAACAGCATGGTGTAACATTCGAGAACTGTATTACATGATTACAATTCCGTTTCGTATTTATTGATACAGTCATTTTTCGTCAGTATGTAACGAACACAATTTATTGTATGAGTTCAAAATAGTTCATATGGTAATTGTCACGCAGTTAAATATTTCAGTTTCAGTGTTATTTTGTAAACTAAAATAGTGTAAAAAAATGGATATTGCTAGTATATATAAATGGACATTTTTTTTATGTACAAGCCAGCCAGCTTAGCAAATAATCTCGAGCAATTAGTAAGTGATTGAAACGTGTGTTGCAGAAGGGAACGAGAGTGGTTCGAAGGACCCTCCGGAGGGTAAAATCTCGTGGCCTGTCTCAGTAGTCAGAGTGACCAGTACAAACCATCAAACACGTAGCAGGTTCGTTAAGATCAAGAACGATAGAGAAGACAGCTCGTCGAGGGGCGAGATATCGAGTATTCCTCTTTGGCCATTTTCCCATCCTCCAATCGTTCGAGCAAAGGATCGAAGGAGAGACGAAGCAGCAACGGAAGTTTCGAGATTTCCCAACTATTTGCTTGGGTCCTCTCGAGAACCGAGGCTTGCGTTGAATTTCAAGAGATCATTGAAGTATCCATCGAATGATTTGTCCGAGGATAATGCCTTGGGAAGTTTCGCGGATGAACAATCCGAGTACAAAGTGAGATCGGATACGAATGTCGTTACCGTCGTTTCCTCGTCCCGGAAGTTTGGTGAAAAATTTCTCGTCACATTGGATTCTCCTATCTCGAATTTCATGAGGATCGCTTTAACGCCCCGATCCTTCGCCGCTCGTCGCTCTCATGCTCCTCGTCGTCGTGATGGTGGTCATCATCGACGTCGGGAACGTGAAACTATTCGACGAGATGAAGAAACGAAATCCCTAGATAGATACGACGATAAGGAATCAACGAGAGAGAAGAACCAGTTGACAACGGAGAGGAGTAGAAACGAGGAAAGATCAAGCACCGTGAAATCAGCGATAACAATGAGCCATGGAATAACGACAATGACATCTAGAACGAATAAAAGCTCCTCTATGGACAGAAGCCTCATGGATGTGAATTTTTGGAAGGCAACTGAGCGTTACGAGTCACAGATAATGAGAAATTTTCCTGAGCCCGTGAGTAACAATTCGAGTGGTAATACGGACGAATATCCCAATGACGAAACTGAGTTCATTTTCAATTCTACACCAAGAACAATATCACGGAAACCGATAAATTTGGCCAATTCGAATAATTCATTTATGGCTAATTACCCACCGGTGAAGCACTCGAAAGTGCTAATGGTCGATATCACCGAAGATGCTCCAGTCGTCGATCGCTCCAACGATCGCGAAAACAGGGACGTAAAAGGTTTCGCCACTGGTGATTCGAGGACTGACAAGTTGACGAATTATGTGACAAACAAGAATTTATCGAGCGATCTAAATCCAAATGGCTCCAGAGACGAGAATATAGTTCGTGATTTAGATTTGTTAAAGGAAGCCGGAGTAGTATCAACACCGAGAACTTTGATCGAGCTCACGATTCGTAAGTACAAGACTCCACTGGAATCAACTGTTACCGAAGAAATAGCTGTACGAACAAGGCAAATCACTCAGGAATCCTTTCTGGAAGTTCCGATTATCGGGACTAAGGCTTGGAAACCTGAAGGAAACGTCCGCGATACTAATCCCATCGATATGGGTATCGCCTCGTTGGTAAATCACAAAGCCATCAGAGTCCGATCGTTTCAGACAACGAGCGACGAAAATGAGAAACAAGGTGACATCGACTCGGATACTTCGTCGCTCTTGTCCCGTTCCTCCTCCGATCATTTCCATCACAAAGGCGAACCTCTTCAAGATGAAGAAACTTCTAGTTTCGCTGACAAAATAGCAACTTCGCAGTTCGGTGTTAATCAAATAAGTTTCGGTAAATCAAGTTATCTAAATACGAAAAATAGTTCGAAACCACTGATCAATTTTTTGGATGGCAAATCGAACAAAACGTTTTACGAAATAAAACCATCGGTCATAACGGACATGGATCGCCCCGATGAACTTGACTTTCCAACGACGACCAGACAAAGTTTTGACAAGTTTTTATTGTCCAGTGTACCCAGTGTTTTTGGAAAATTTGGGCCTTACTTTTTGGATAAGGAAGATGGAAGAAACGTCACCAAAAGAATCGGCAGCACCGTTCAGCTTGATTGTCGAATTGGATTTCTCGGTAATCGAACGGTCAGTTTATTCATTTATTCCATCCATTTAACAATAATAACTAAGTTCCATTTAAAATTTCGTTCCTACTACCAAATCGATCATAAATATATTTAATTATACTCCAATTATGCACAAAATTATATTTTTCGCGTTGCTTTTGAACGACCTTCGAAGCGTGTTATCATCGTTAATTAAAATTAGGTCGATTATTAAATTCCGATATTTCCATCAAGCCATCACACTTTTTGGGATCTTGACTAAGCCATACACGAAAAGAAAAAGAAGGGAGATCGAAGGAGAAAGAGATAGAGAAGAGATGGCAGTTAAATTTTCTTGTACAGAGAAAAGATCGAGGGAAAAACTCGATTAACAAAAAGCTAATTATAAAATTGGAATTGGGAATGTGAGAAATATCGTTCATCTCTTAAGGGGCTGGGTAGAGTCGAGAGCATTCGTCGAGTGACGAATAGAGTGAGAAAGAAAAAGGGAGCGAGAGGAAGAGTTGGGAAGCAGTTCTAAGTTTTTTACACGGCTAGAATGACTGAGTTCGGACTCCTGCCACGTTTTGTACCCCGACCCTCCAGCGTTTTCTGTCGGTGTTTCTCTCTTCTTTTCCTTGCGACCTCTCAACCACGCTTCCAGATGCTTTAAATTCCTCCGAGATTCGTATTCTCCGGAATACGAAATGCGATACTGGTGGAAGAAGGATGTGAGAGGTGGATGGTGTCGTGAACGGTTGGAGGGCTCGAAAGCTCTGTAAAAACTGTCGAGGGTGCTACACACATTAAATATATATATATATATGTGTGTGTGTGTGTATGTATGTATTGTGACGTAATTTTCCATAGCCGCGATTATCACAAAATTCACTCTCTTCCTGCACGTTAATTTATTTTATTATATTGGGCGCCAGTCGTCAAATCGACTTAACGGACAACACCACTGTGACCCCCTATTTTTTTCACATTTTTCAAGAATTTTTTTTTGTGGGAAAAAAAGAGATATTCGAAAAATTTTTTTTGGGTTTTGTTCCTTGTTTATTAATGTATCAAAAAACATTTTTTTCACATTTTTCACGCCGCATGGTGGCGCTGGGGAAGCTCTCGCGTCATCTCCGCAGTGGTTCGCGGCACGCAGCAGAACTCTCTTCAACGTCGATCTGAAAAAAAATACCGAGTGTTTTTGTTAATAATATGATATTCTGAAGAGAAGTACATAGGGATTTGGAAAAATATTGATTTTTAAAAAATAGGCACGCCTTTGAAATTAAAGAATGATTTTTGAGCAAAATTTCTCGTCGAAAATAGGCTATAACTTTTATAATTATTGAGATATCGAAAAAATCTTATGTACTTCTCTAGATAATCTACTTTTATTGATACAGTAAAAATTTGAAGTCGATCGGATAAAAATTGCTCGAGTTCTGCTGCGTGCCGCACTCAAAAAAGTGGTTTTGAGAAAAACGCGTTCAAAGTTGGGACCCCGAGCGTCGCGGACCGCTGCACCGCTCCACAAAATATTCAATATCTACGAAAATAATTATTTTTTCGACCTGGGTCCAACGGCATTTCAATCTTAAAAGTATTTTAGATTTTTTAAAATGGTTTTCAAAAAATCGATTTTTTGAAGCCGTCACAGTGGTGTGGTCCGTTAACGGGAGAAAGAGAGAGAACGATGACGAGCTTCGCTACAACGGACTGGGCGAGGGCGTTATTCGATGAAAGAAAATTTGAGCACTGTGGAATTTAATGGGCAAAGAAAATTATCATTTATTACTCACAAATTTGTTTTTAGAGATATTAACAGAATTAATTTATTTCGCACGCATGATTTTTATAATAAATTATTTAATGCCAAGACCGAAAAATTATTAGAACATCAAATAAAGAAAAATAATAACGCGGAAAAGGAACGAGACCCAAGAATATTCGCGATCACGTACACTGATTTTTCTTACTCATACGACCGAGATTCTACACACTCTTATACATTCTATGATGAGCCCGTATTTTCTAACCGTGGGAACTCACGGAAAGAAACGAAAAGATGTAAAAATCGTTTATAACAAAATAAAGATGGATGATTAATAAATTACCGAATACCCGCTAGTCGGTGACTCGGCCGGACTATTTATTTTATGAACCACGGTACGCCGCGCTGTACGACAAAGATGGTGATGTTCTCGAAGATTCCCGAAAATTCCCATGACTGAGGTGAGGTGTAAGTGAGTGTGTGTTGATGTATCGTATATGCCCAAAGCGTACGAACCCCGCTCGAAGTACGCCGACGTTGTTATAATTTTAAATTGTCTCTCTCTCTCTTTCCTATTCCTTCGCCCAATTGATGCTGGTGTTCCTCTCGCTAATGTTGTCTCCTCGTTCCTCCAACAATTCTCTCCAGAACACTAGAAAAAAAACAAGTGTTTCGGGACGCAATTAATAATTGATTATTATACGAAATTAAACCTTTCGCCTTGGATAGGTCCTACGAGGCTGTATCGTGGCCAGAGCATCGAGCGGGAGGAGCGAGAGTTGTAATTCTTCATAAATAAATGTTTTAAGGGACAGTCCAAAAAAAATCGTCACAGTATATATTTATTATGGTTGTAAGCAAAAGGACGTAACAAAAGTCTGACTCCAACCTACGAAATAATCCATTTTGTTTGTCAACAACCAGCCACAGCTCAGTCCCATTTCCGAATTGTCGAGAAATGAAAACAAGCATTTCTGGAAATCTGGCAAAGCCTCCCGGATCTTTTCCCGTCACGTACCAAAAGTAAATGCATATTCTATAAACGTATATCGATACAAAAAGGATTCTCAAAATGTTAACTATACATTTTTCACATCGGTATCGTGCGTATCTTCTTATAGATCGTTTTTTGAATGAAACTTTTTCGACGTTTTCCGAAATTTTCAATATTTTTGTGATATTCTCCATGCCTTTTTTTTTTTATTGTTATGGGCGGTTCACTACCGATGTAAATTTTTCGAAAAATCGCCATAGGTAAAATAAAAATTTTCCAAGTACTTTCGTCTTTTTGCGAATGGATTTAATAGTCATTAACATTCGACTTATGTAGCCCGAAACAAAATTGACTTGAGAAATATTGTAATTGACAAATTTTATTATTTCTAGTTGTTTAAAATTCTTTAATATCGCATATTAAACTTTTTCCATTTTTCTATACAAGCTCTTCGTTCTACCCTTTCCTAAATTTAACCCTCTCTGTCGCCCTTTCAACTGTAATCGCTTTGCTCTCACTGAGTGTTCGGCTTTATTTATTTGTTTTTGTTGCTCAATTCCATAACTAATGGCTACTCGTCGCAAGGATATCACGTGTGTGACTCTCTCAACGTACAATACGGTCCGAAAATACGTGCATGGCTCCTGTCGAGCATCTCTGTGTCACTGGTATAACAGGAGGCAAATAAACGGAGTATATATCTCTCTGAGTAAGTTGAGTTCACAATAGGAAAGCTCAACACTGTACCAGGCGACGAACCTTGGCCATCCCTCTGCTTCCATAGGATTTGAAACATTTCTCTCTCTCTCTCTCTCTCTTTCTCTCTCATCCTCTTTTTTCATTTCCCTCTCACTGCTCTCTCTCTCTTTCTCGCTCTCTCTCATTCTTCGGCACTTTCTCTCACACTCTTTATCTCTCTCTTAAACTCTGACTACATTTTCTTTCTTTTTTTTCGAACACATACCCAAACCAGCAAACAGTCTGCGTTGGTCCAGAATACGTTTTATTTTATTTTTGTTTCACAATCCCCCGTGCGTGATATCCATAAATATTATTGTTACTGGCATGAGGGCATGCAACATGCACATACATATACGGACCAGGATAACGAAAGGAATTACGAAGCACACCCAAATCCGTCTCTCTCTCTCTCTCTCTCTCTCTCTCTCTCTCTCTCTCTCTCTCTCTCTCTCTCTCTACCTCTCTCTCACTCATCCCCTCACTTCCCTCTTGTCCCATAAAGAGAAAGAGGAAAGAGAGTAAATCGCAAATTTCATTTTCCATCAAGGGCTTTGATTCCGAGGTCGGGGACAAAAAAATGCTAACGTGTTCCAGATTTATTGTCTTTTAATTCAGATGGAATATGCATGAAACACTTTATAAAAAGAGCACGGGGCTTGTTCCTGAGTTGAATAAATATAATGGTCACGTGTATTCTCCCCCAATATTTATTTACTTATTTTTTTCTTCACTTTTTTTTTTATTCTGCTCAGGTCACTTGGCTGCGTCACTACATCGATTCCTTTCGACTGCTCACTGTCAATCAAGCTTCTTACAGCGTTGATCGAAGGATAAGCCTCAAATTTACGTAAGTATTTTTCATTGTTTATTCATCCTAATTTTTTAAATTCAAAAACATCAAGCATATTAGTTTGACTTCATATACTTTTTTCCCAAAGCGATCTGTGAAATTTGCACTTAACATCGTTTTGGCAGATGGACTCAAATCGTAAATAAAAAAAATTTAATTCATTTTATTAGGGCTTAAGTTTTCTATTTTTACTCTTCTTGTATGTTTAAAATCAGATGCAGATAATTACAAAAAATTGTATTATTATTTATTAACATTTATAAGAAAAAAAACAGTCTTTTTTGTCCTTCCGGACTGGGCGAAAAAAACGCTCGAAGCTTTTTCTGCACAGACATCACCACAAATAGCTTTCGCTTTATCTCGAATCCAATAGGCCATGAATCCCTCGATATAATATCGTGAAGGGAAGGAGGGAGGCAGGGAGGCTAGCGACAAAATGAGATATACATCTATACGAATTCTTTTCGCATCGAATTTCTTTGATCTCTGTTTCTCCTCGACGCAGATATCCGGACAATTGGAGATTGCAAATCGCTTACGCCTCGATGAGGGATTCGGGTCTCTACAAGTGTCAGGTCGAGATCGATCCGAACAAATCATTGGTGAAGAAGTACAACGTTATAATAACTGGTAACGTACATTGAGTTTTCATACGACAAGTTAATCAATGGCTAATTTGTTATAAAATAAATCGGTCATAAAAAAAATCACACGGAATTTCGCGACTCGAAAGATTTGTTCGTTGAAAAACCACTCAAAAAGTTTTTAATTACAAACCGATCGAAGTATAAATAGTAAAAAAAATCGACTATCAACTTTTTGTTCCTTATACGAAATGTTATTAAAAGAAAATAAAAGCATCGTTCACCGTTTTATAATACGGTAATTTTGTTTTAATTAAAAATAACTTGCTGCAGATGCGATGTATAAAAGTCGAAATAAACGACGAGTCGCGAATTTATCGTCCTGAAAGGTTCAACGACAATTTATTCATAATTCGTAAGTAAGGTAGAAAGATTGATTTTATTGTTAATCGCGACGAAAAAGGGTTGACGAGAATTCCATTGCTGCTGAATATATATATATAAAGAGAATGAAAGGAGAGAGAGTAAGTCAGACAGAAAATTCCATTTTTGAAAGGTCGACGTCTGCAGAAGCGACGAAGGAAAACTTTATCCCTGGAATAATCGGATTTAAGGTTAGCCCGAAGGTCAATAACGGTTGCGAGGGTGAATTTCCCTCCCGAAATCATCTTCGTACAGAAACATACAGAACGACGAGGCGAGAACAACGAGAACACTGTACAAAACTATACATAAATTAGCGATGCTCTCGATTTCTTCCGAATTTCATTACGTAAATAATTCCAACAATCGAAGGATAAACTGCAATTGCAGTACTAACATAATTACTCCCCATTGAAAAATCGGGATCAATCCTTTTTCGGTTAATGGAATTTCCGGGCTATTTAAAATTGCTCCAGATGTGCCGATCTTTTTTTCCATCTGTAAAATCACGTCATTTCGGCAAAAACTGAAATATCAGGATTAAGGAGAAAAAAAAACAATTTTCTTCGTATTTCGAACAGCTTATCAGAGAATTTTTTTCAATTTGACTTCTCAACCGATCGTTAAAGTAATGTTGAAAAAGCACCTAAAAAATCGCATTTTGGAGATTCCTCATAAAAATTTTGAGTTAAAAAGGAACAACTTGTGTTCTCAGTTATTTTGGATGAAATTACATAAAAACAAGTAGCTTAAAATATCTGAAAAAAGAAACAAAAATTTCAATGTCAATTGAGAAATAGTTTCAAATTTTGTTCGTCAATAAATACAAATTAAAAGTTTTTTGATGCATATAGAAATTTATAATTCTGTCTACAGAGCAAAATCTTTTTATAGCAATTTTATACAAAGATCTATAAAAAAAAATAAATAAAAACTGCTCGAATGGGAAGATTGTTAAGAACAATGTAAAATCAGCATTTCAAATCGCAAAAAAATTCTCACAACCGAAAACATCACGACAATCAAAAGCTCTTCACTTTAAACATGAAAAATTTGTAATTGATAAGGTTTTCTTAGGTTTGTTGCGCAGATATGAAGAAAGGGAGGGGCGCGAAGGGTGAGTTGACTGAGCGTGGAATAGCCTACATATTCTTGTCCTCGTGCTGCTAGGTCAATTCCCTTTACGACACCGATTCTCAGTGCAGCGAAAACCCTCTTTGCTTCTCTTCGTCTGTTCTACCGTTGTTGAAGCTGGAACCAGAAGCAGGATCAACCACCAGTAATCTGATATGAGAAACCATGCGAGAAAGCAAAAGAGAAAGAGGAAAAGATGGATAATCATAATAAGAACGGGGGAGAGAGTAAGGGATCTAGGATCGGGGAAGACAAATAAGATAGAAATAAAGAAAGGGAAAGAGCGAGGGAAAACTGTGAGGTCAAACGTTGAACAAAAGTAACCGCAAGTATATTATATATATATTTGTATCTGTATCTATATACGAACGAAATGGCGCAGAAGATGAGCGGATGGATCGACATTGTTACACTTCCGGAGTGTGTCTTCATGCGACGGGACGAATTCTTTGCGTTTATCCTTTAGAATACAGATATTGCAAAGCCTGATCCATCTGACGCTCTGTCTCTTTTCGTAGAGTGGGCAAGTACACATCGTGGGCAAGTTCGTCAATTCGAAGCTCGAAACCGCGATGTTCTTTCATTTTTCGTCAACTTTTTTGTTCTCCCAATAGTTTTTTACGACCGACCCAATTTGAATCTTTGGTGAATAAAACGAGGATAACCGATCGCGCAACTTTCGAATTGAAAGATATATATCGAAATTTGGTAAAACATCAACGGATATTCATTTAAATATTTATTTGAAATTTGCTTACGATTAGGGAGGATTTTGTGTTGAAATTTATTCGAATTCAATAGAAACTCCGATGGAATTATGTCAGCGGGATTGTTGCTTCTTGAATGCATGAAATTTTGCTGGTTATCGAAGGAAAAAAGTTGTATCTAAAGATACAACTCAATATCATTTAGCAGTGATTGACTGTATCATAATTGGATTATTTTCAATAGTTTATGGATTTAAAGGGTTAAAATGGCAGTATAACCGGTTATTTTAGAGTGGTTCGGATAAAATTGACGTACGTGGATGAAGCTCGTCAACAATTTCCTCGTTATACATCGATCAGAATTTATAAATGTATAGATATACGTACGTGGGTATGGAAACTTGAACCACGCAATTGGAGGGTGAGGAATGGCCGTGCCAACATCATCGAATCATAATAACAAGCGCTCTCGCTCGGACATGATCCCCGCTCGATATTTTTCATAAATTCTCCAAAACTTTATTCCCTTTTTATTCCCAATAACTATCAACGACCCGTGGATATTTCCATTTTAACACTCCTAATCGCTTCAAAAGTCTCGTATACGTATAAATAGGTAAAAGTCCACACGTACACGAACTCTTCCTTCAGTCTCATAAAGAATGCATAGCTTATCAATTTCGTATAAGCAAATGAAAAAAAAAATCTAAACAAGAGGGAACGAAGTCCGCATTATGTATTCTTAAAAACACTCAATAAATAGGCGGAAAAAACTATGAATAACTGTTAAAATAAAATGAGCCTGAATTGATGAGAATTGAAATAAAAATATCTTTGCAAAAATGGCACTTGAGGAGTTTCGGTACAGTTCTACTGTTTTCAGGCAAAGTGCCAACTTCACATAGCAATACTTCGTCGAAAACAAATAAAAAAAGCCTGTTCGTTCGGTCGATGGGGGGAAAACTCATCATTTTCGTTGATGAATAAGTGAATAATTAATAAACCATATTGACGAATTATTTAATTTTTGGACATCGGAATTGCAATAGTATACTTAGAGGTTTGGCAATTTTTCAATTAGTTTTTAACATTTTTTCGCAGTATTCCATTCGTAAAACTGTCATTCACCAATGACCGTAGGCATCTCACTATGTTAAAAAATGTTTTTTTGATATTTAATTTCACAAAAACGGTATGGACGATTCGATTTAAAATTTGGACGGCACATCCAGTATATGTCAAAGAATATACTCTGTAAATTTGAAGTAAATGGTAACATTTTGCCACTTGTCCCGAAACTCCTTGAGGTAATATGGCTGCTTCACACTAGTCAAATGAGTGATAAATTTTCAAACTACATTTATGCAAAGTTCAATGCACTAATTAAATTAATCGAAGGTTAATGTGCATTATAGCATGTCTTATTAACCTAAAAAAATTAGATAACGATGGATTTGCGAAATCATCGACTGATAACTGCAAAATTTCATGATGTCATATTTTCATCGAGATTTTTCAAACAATAATCCGTACCACGTTTTATGTTGTTCCTCAGGAGATCTTCTACGAATTAGCCGCGTAGGTTTTTTTCTAAACTTGTTAGTATGAAAATCATAGCAATTGGTTTATGAACATTTTTTTAAAACAATTAAACAATTGGCTGCAACAGTAAAATGATGAAATTCAGAAAAAAATCCACACGGTGAATTCGTAGAGGATATCTTGAGGAACAAAATAGTACGTGGTGTATTAAAATCGGTTGAAAAATACGGATTATTCCTTGAAAAATCTCGGTGAAAATATGACATAGTGGAATTTTGTATTTATCAGTTGATGGTTTTGCAAATCTATTGTTATTAATATTTTTTAGGTTAAAAAGACATGCTGTAATACAAATCAAGTATCAATTCATTTAATTAGCGCATTAAACTTTGCATAAATGTATTTTGAAAATTTAACACTCATTTGACTAGTCTGCATCAGCTATTTTGCCTTAACTTTATTTTAAGTAACTAGAAATTATTTTTTACACTATCTGTCATACCAACAACGCTCGATGTTTAAATCGAGAGCACTTGAATCATGTGGAACACGTCCATCGATCAAAACGAAAACCGTATCCGCATCGAAATGATGAGACGAGTGACGTGACTCGATGACGTGTCGTTATAAAAGTGACGCGCAAGTTTTTCCAACAGTCCCGAGATCGTTAGAAAAGTGTGACAAGGGTTTTGTAACTCTTCATCATTTTCACAAGGTACTTGTTTTTTTTAAATATTTTTTGACAAAAAATCGACAATATTTTTCAATGAAGGCGGAAAATTTCAGTGAATTTCAATAAAACTCAATTATTTTCGTAAATAAAACTTGATTATTTTGCACGTTGACGTTTCTCGTAATTTGAATAACTTCGAGGGTTTAACCGTACATGTATATAGATAGTTATTGAGAAGAGAAAGTTGATGAAGAGGCAGGCGGCAGGTCGTTTTGGTGTTTCGTTGCTCGTACAGTTCGTAACTCTACCTCAGTCCCTTTTTCTCCTTTTCTCTCTCCCTCTCTCACTCTCTTTCTCTCTTGCAAGTGAATTTAAATTGAACGAAATCATCATGCGGCCTGGCGTGAACGTTCCAACAACTCCGCGTACACACACACACACACACACACACACACTCCCACATATATATATATATATTGCGTTCGGACGGGGCGCCGGTGCAAGGAAATTAATGAAATTTCGTGACAAATTTAATTCTCGTTGAGCTAGAAAGAGACAGAGACCAAGAGAAAAGGAGATTGAGTGAGATAAAATATTAGCAAAGTAGCAATATGGCATTAAGGGAAATAGAAAGAGAGGGAGGAGTTTCCTAGGAAAACGTATAATTAATTCGGTAGTCTTCGAAGCTTTTGCCATCGTTGCTTCTCTGACTCTGGTAAAAAAATAAAAAAGAGAAGAAAATACGAAAGCAGTTGAACGGGACTTCAACTTTTTTGAGAAGCCCTCTCGACGTGAATGCTTCCTCCCATATCTAGACACTCGTTAGCCTCGTGCAAATTTTTCCTACATTATGAACAATATTATATGTTAATATGTATACGTATATATATTTATTTAGATATACGTATGGATGTGCATCTCGTGTTGTTATGCGAAATGGTTGGACGATTAATTTCTAGATGCCGGAAATGAATTTTCCTCTGTGTGGCTCTCTCGTTGACCCAGAGAGGGAGAAAATTGCTGAAAAAGTAAGGCCAATCGTGATGTGTTTTTCTAGGCGACTAAATAAGCCACCTGCTGGCCGATATGCGTCGGACTTTTCTCATATAAATTTCACATATATACACGAATTTTCGTATAGAGTGTTTCAAAACATTTTGTACATTCATTGCTTTTTTTCCTCGCAGCATTTTTTTCCTACGACTTCCAAATTAACTCTTCTACGTTTTATTCTCAGTAGTCCACGTTCTCTTAAATTGACAGTGCTCAAATGTATGTGTCGTTGTGAATGAAACTGTATAATGTATATAAAGAATTGTATGTTTATATACGTGATACTCCCCGTTTTGAGAGGACCATCGAGCAAGTCTTATTAGAAACTTCTGAATAAATAAGAATGTCATTTTCGATGTGGACTCTTCTTCCTTCGTCTCTTTCTTTCTCTTGCTCTCCAGCTTTCTTTGTTATTCACGCCCTCTTCAGGATTCTCAAGCTCTTGTGCCAAAGAAGACACGAAATTCGAGGGAAAATCTCTCCCAAATCTCGAGTTTCTTTAGCAAATCCTTAATAAATACTTGAATGACTTGTTAATTGAATAAATTAATCAACGGAGGGATTTAGAATTCAAGCTTTTTTCCATTTCAATCAGGGGTTTTCTTTCAACTTGTCCACTTTTAGAAAAGATTTGTTCAATCCCGAATGAGGTTTTTTTTCTTCATGGGGATTCGATGGACACTGGTTCATCGCTTTGAAATCTATGTGCCATGAAATTCCTCTTCGTTCAAGAGAAAATATATTTTCTATACACTACAGATATAAATTTTTTTTTGCTTCCTCCCAAAATGGAATTCGGTCCATCGGAGGATGAAGAAGTTGCGGAAATGAAATTTGAACTCTTCTCTAGTTTGTTGGCTTTCGCGGGACTGCTTCATCTCGCCACAGAAATGATGAAGAGTTCGTGTTTGTCCCCGTAGAAAATTCACTCCGAACCTTGTTCAAAGTTCGAGATTCTCGCACAGCCTTTTCGTATCCTATCGAACAATCTTTTTCCTCTCACATCTTTCATATAAATTTCTCTCTCTTCCTCTCTTTTTATTTCTCTATAGTCCACCAGTTTTACCAAACAATTCGTATCCGGTTCTAAAGAGACAAAACAGGAGTCCGGACAAATAACCCAAGAAACAAGAAGTAAAAATAATATTGATACAGCAAGATGATGAAATTGAGGATTTTCGATAGAAAAATTTAATGAACGAAACGAGGAGACGAAAGTAGTAATAAAAATATCATTCATCGAGTATAACGACCGAATTTAAGAGTCTAGTAGTACTATTAAATAAAAATTATTAAATCTTTTCAAAGTTTTGTTCAGTCGAACTGCATGGTTCACGGATTTCTCAAGCGGTACCAGTTATTTTTAAATCACGATAAGTTCAATCAAATATTTCATCCAGAAAGCATAATTAGCTATTAAATCCAACGTGAATCCCCCGCAAGTTGATAACAAATTCTGCTTAATTATTGAATTGGAAGCCAGAAAATTGCATCTCTTCATAGAAAATCGAATGAGAACGAATCAACTTTCATCTACACGAGAAGGACTTCTAAAGTAAATGGACTCTGGAAATAATTAACGGTACAGATTGATCGTGATACACAGGAACATGAAAGCCAGATTACAGATTGTATTTATTACATCACAGATTGAATGTTTTTTTTTTTAATTTGAAACATTGAAAATTCAGGAACAATTACAATATTTACAGATTGCTCGGAAAATTATCGTACAGATATTCCTAGCGTGCAGTACAAAAAGATATATGTGCTTTGGTGAAAATCTTTAAGCAATATAGCAGTAAATGCAGGAATATTTTTTATGCTAAAATCAAACCCATTTCTGATAAGAAATTTAAATAGTTTCGAATTGGAATTTAATTAAATGATGAACTTAAGAATTTCCGGTTGTTTTGGGGCAATCTTTGAAATTCTATGATTCTATGATTCTTTTATTATTATTAGTTACGATGCCGATATACGCCAAGAAAGATTTCATCACGAGAAATTCATGCATTGGACACTTAATTCCAGGAATTGTATGCAGACTCTGATGCATTGGTCGTAACTGGACTGCGTGAGTTGCGTGCCGAATGCGTGTACAGTAAGAGAGAAACTGAGGGTGAGAGAGAGCGAGAGAGAGAGAATAACACATAGAGGGCGTTGTTACGTCCATAGCAATATATCTCGTTCCGGACGCCTCTGGCGTAGCTTGCGTCTCGAAGCAATTAACATTAACTCGCCAGAACCTATTCGGGAAGGCCTGCGCACTCCTCGTCCTCACGTATCCTACTACCCTCTATCCACATTGCCTGTATGATAATATATTCCATGTATAACTGTACATATACTCTATGAGCTAGAGAATACGAAGCTCATGTGAACTACTCCGTTGCGTCCAAATGTTTCAATGTGAATTAACGACAAAGCTCGGCTTGATTCATTGTTGCCCGAGGGTATCAAAGATTCTTGGATTTTCCCCGACACTTTCATCACTCATCAAATATGCTGATTGACTGCTATCGTCTGGATAAACAGGAATTTCAATCTGTCATATCAAATCAAATGTCAAATCGAATCATATTGAGAAAATTCATATTTAATTTCATAATTTGCTTGAAGAAGCAAAATGAGCATGATTAAAAAATGAATAATCGGAAAGTTAATAACAACTGGAATAACAGAAACAAATTACCGTATAAATTCCACGTGAAGATAATTTTTTCATAAATAAATCAATGACAAAACGCATACGAAATAAGCCAACTTCGTAGCGATCTGGTAATCATAGAAATGTAATTCGATAATCCTGGTACAATGAAACTCGATGTTTCATTAACTCTTCGATTACAAGTAATTGAATTTGGATGGGACACGTATATAAACCACTGGAACACAATCTCATTAATATTAATAGTGTGCATGAAGCTACAACGTCATATAATTACGTACGACGTATTGCCATATATACCAATCTGATAATCTTCAAGTCCCCGTTAGGGTTGACGAAATTATCGATCGATTACGAACCTATACCCTGCTGAATCCATATAGAATATGGCTTGGCGATTGTTAACTCAAACTCGGCGAATGTTACCAGTATTCGATATAATATCCTTTCAGAGTGTCCCACTGGGATGATCAATCTAAATCCCGATGTGTTTTGATAAACCGATCTATCGTAACGATCGGTATTCATCTCCAGCTAATCCCTCATGCTATAGATTAATATATAAAACCAGCCAATTTATCGCTGGATGAAATTTATCTTGAATACTGCAATAGTATCAAATATTATCACTTAATTTATATGCATCGAAACAAATGACAGGCTAACACTTGTAATTCAATTGAAAAACAGATTCGAAACTTATGATTAATATTTTTTTTTATTAATGTTCGCAGTACTCTATATTCTGCGAACATTAAATTGTTTCAAGAGTTTCATAATTTCATAATATTATGAAATTATGAAACTCCTGAAACCATTTACTAATAAATGATCAAGTAGAAAAAGATTTGATGCGTTTTTAATTGCCTTAAAATTTGTTTTATTACCCAAAACGATTTTGTTTTGTTTGCTTCAAGTCCATCATTTACAAGAGGCACTGACAGTGTTCTTCACCAGCTAAAACGTTGCTCTACCGTACTTTGCCATCACCACATAAATGTGTATACGCATATATGTATATAATAGAAATGCCGAAAACTCTAGTCATGTCTAGATCGCTGTGGAAAGCCACGGGAAACACGCTGTTACGTTTCAGGGATAGGAGCAGCGCTGTTTCCATCGAATTTGCATAGCCCGGTTGGTCCCCCTCGAGAATTGCAGTCAGGAAGTTGCTCTGAATCCTAATAGCGGTTTTCTCGATGAAAAGAATCATTCGTACAAGCTAGAACGTTCGTGCTATGTGATCTGCATGGTGAATTCGTAGATAGAGAATATCAGAGGCGACCAAAACTCGTACCGTGTACGAACAACGTACCAAAATTTATCCCAAAGTTCAAGATGCCCACTTATGCAGAAAAAATTGGGGAAAAAAGGAAAAGAAAAAAGAGAACACAGTGCATGTCAGAGAAATTAAATCTGTGTGATTTTCTCGAAACACATAACGGATTCTTCATAAATTCAAAATTCGAAAAACGTAACCTGAAAAGATTTAAATTCAAATGAACAAATCCATTTGATGTTACGTTTGGTCGACATAATTTGGTATTCCTAAGTTAACTCACTAACTTTTGCATTGAAAGGACTGCTGTGTATAAATATTCTTCAACATTTAAATAGATCGCAGGATCTTCATCCTGCGATCTATTTTTACTCCACATCACGCATATAGTGCATTTTAAAGTCTAGAACTTTTTTTTTGTATTCGATAACTCGTTGTCCGTGTAACTCAAAAATTTAGCGATCGACACTTTTATGAATGGTCGATGATGCAGAGGTTGTAGGGATAGGATGATGGGGCGGGAGGGGGGAGAGGGTGGCAATACGCACAGCGGGGGATGGATGAGGAGAAAGATGTGAAAGAGGACCAAACGTGGTCGCAATGGAGAATATGTAGTCGGTTCGTATGAACACTAAATCTCGTTGATACTAGAGGGATTTCTATGGCCGCGATGGTGGAAAGAGGTAAAAGTCGATGCAGAAAGAGAGAGAGAGAGAGAGAGAGAGAGAGAGAGAGAACAAGAGAAAAATAAAAGAAACGAAAAACGTACAGGGGAGAAAAGCATAGAGGGAAAAAGCCTGAATGAGGCAACCAGAGCGAGGAAAGGGACGAAAAATTGGATGGCAGAGAGACAAGACTAAAATTCAAAATCTCGATTGTCGTATACATATCGACCAATGAAATCCCACATGTATGAGATTAAAAGTATGATCCAATTCGCAACGATTACACTTGACTGCTCTCTTGCCATTCTACGAATAATGGTACATGCATATATAGAAGGAAAAAGAAAAAAAAAGAAAACAAATTATACGTATATACAATACATATTTTTTTTAGATACCGATGCATCGATCTCATAAATCTCTTCTCTCCACCTTTATACGTTTTTTTCGTTGTTTACGAGCCTAATAGACGATGAACGACGAAAGAAGCGACTGTGCAACACGCTAGGATTTTCTGGTATGCAAGCTGAATTACAGCAGCAACCGATCGGAAGAAAACAGGTTCCAGGTCGCTTGATATTGTCGTTAATTCTTCGATTGCCCCCAAGATTCTCTTTTTTCCTCCTAAATCATCCTGCATGGTTGCTGTACATATTTTCTTTCTCGATTAGTTTTATACGCATCTGTCTTGCAGCCCCGATTCTGACGATAACCGATGACTCTGGACGACCGGTTTCCGGTGAAAGACACCTCAAAGCTGGCAGCACACTTAAACTGCGATGCGAAGCGAGGGACGTCATGCAAGGGCTGAACGAGTCCGTTCTCTGGATGAGGGGCGATGAGACTCTTACTGACGACGTCAGGTGTGTACGTAAATATAAGTATTTTTTTTTTTTCGTTTCCTAATTTTCGTCAAGGTGCTTAAAAACATCAGAGATTGAGATTCTTTGGTAATAAATTAATAGCACATAATTGGAAAGATGAAAAACTACACTAATTTTATTTTTAATCACGTTTTGTCTTCTTTTGTCGGTAAATTAAAGAGTTTTTTCTCTTCGTCACCCTTTTCATTCGTAATAATGACATAACAAATGCGAGCTCGTTTAATTGAAATTAAACAAATTTTTGCCAACTCCTGTTTCATTCACCGGACAATGAAAATTGGCAAAATTACAATATTCGCCCGAGAATATTTCTCTGTGTCGTGTGCACACTACGAGATTTATAGTTGAGCATATTATTCCCGCGAACGGAAGCGTGACTATCGCCAGAACACTCGGTCGCCCAAGTGACAAAGATACACAGAGACACACTCGAATTTATATATATATATATTCGTGTAACTTCCCATTCCTATTTAGCCCATGGGGGATTAAGGACGAGAGCTCTCTGTTCTATGCTGGTCCCGGGATATAAACGGATGTGATATAATTCGTGACGAGAGATTTCCGTGTGCAAGTAACCTTATATTGTTGAGGACAAAAACGTTTCACTCGCGTGGCAAATTTTCTCTTGATATTACATGTTTGCTTTTTTTTCAAGATTCGAGGCAATATTAATAATTGAAGAATTTCATAATCAAATTAATTCAACTTCCCAGTTTGAAATGTTAGCAGCTTCAATGGTTTTTCATCGTTTGTCATATATTCATATCATCATTTAATAATATTTGATTATGGCTAATTTAATTATGAAATTCTTTGAATGTCAGCAGCTTCTAATGAAATAAATAATTCATCGATGATTTGACAAGGTAGCAATCGATAATAATTTTAATTATTCTACCGAGGCTGCTTCTCCATTTTTTTTTTTCAGTGAAAACAGAACGACAGAAATCGTAAACGAGAGAGAGGTTACAATTGTAATCAGCACTCTTTCCGTTGATAAAGCGATTCCCAGGCACGGAGGGAATTACAGTTGTGTCGTGCCGGACAAGGCCAAGACAACTATAGCTGTGCACGTGCTCAATGGTGAGTTGCAAATTTGTTCCATTTGCTATAGTTTTTAAAAAAATTTCTTACACGTTTTGTTTGTACAATTGAACGATTTAGAAGCGTAGAAATATCGAACTTTCTCGTGGTTTGAACTATGCGTGGGCTTTTGATATTAATTTTAACTCAGTGCTTTGAATTATAATGGAGTATTAGGCACGATGAAATTGTAATGCAATAATTGGCAAATTTTCTGTATAATCTCTGACGAGTATACTTTGGTACAAGTATTTTGATGTACAGAGGAAAACTACATATAGATATATATGCTTATATATGTACATGCTGAAGCAACTCGATATTCCTTGCCAAAATTGTGATGATGCCACATCACTTGAGTAGACACAAGCCTGGGATCTTGTAAAGGAGTCGAGAGAGCTTCCTCTAGTTATAATAATAAAGGTCGAGCTCGATACTAAGTTTCCCGACTTGATAAGAAACCACAAAGAAGCTAAATTCTCTAGTGTTCGACTCTACAGATATTTCTAAAATTCTATATGCATAATGCGATGCAATTTCTGACAGGAAATAAAGACATTATCATGGCAATAAAACTTTCCTTTTGCTTTAAAATCATTTTAATAAAAACGAATAAATAAAATTTAAAAAAAAGAGTGAATGCAACCAATTTTGTTATTAGGAATAGACTCTCGGATACTAAATAAAATAAAAAGATATCAACATCCTTTTAGACGTTAACCTTAGCTACACACTATAAATTTTAGTACCTTACTTACAGACTATCGGTCTATTAGACCAACGACATTTATTGCTCTATAACATTGTAACAAACGCGTCTATTGAGGTTTAATTGTAGTGAAATCGAAACGCCAGACTCCGCCCAATCCGAATAAGCAATCGGTAAAGCCAAAAAGTCGTTTGATAAAAAGTTATAACGTTTATGAAAAGGCGTGTGATGAAAAAAAGGTGAAAATATAGTGTTGCTGTTGATCCATTGGACCCCGTAGTGTGTAGCTAAGGTTAAATGAATTTGTTTCGAACTCGCAATTTTTTTATAACACAAAAAAATGTCTTTCATAAAAAAAGCCTGTATTTTTCCGTCTAAAATTTCGACTTGATTAAAAAAAATTCATTTTTTTTTTTTTTTAATAACAAGAGCAAATCTTGAATATCGTGTATACAAAAAGTGAAAGCCGTTTACCAAAGTAATTTGGCTAAATTTATGCACAGTCTCGAAGCTCGTGACACACAGGACGAAAACGTGGCCCTGCGCGTAATTTGGATAAACGAGAAATAAAAATAAACGACGACGCTCGTTGGGTGGCCTTTGGTCTTCCGGTAACGGCGTCGTTACGACGAGGGGCGTTAAAGGAAAAAGACAGAATTCTTGCGATCCTCCTGCCCGAGGAATTAGAGCTCAACGAAACGCGGACCCCGAGAGAGGATTTCCCTCCTGGAATGTTACTCCCTTTCAATTAGTGACACTGTGGTTAAAAACCAGCTCAAAAATACAATGCGAAATTAGTCTCGCTGAGCTTCCAAACGATTTAAATCCACGTTGAGCTGTTATTCCTCTGGAATTTATTATTTATTTAGCCATAAACGCCAGAATATAAGCATTAAAAAAAAATCACACAAGATTTTCTCGCTATTATTTCCAAATTGCAATATTTTCGAAAATGGAACAACAACAAAAATCACAACTTGATAATAAAGTTTCATTTTTCACCTATTTTTTAAATTTTATCAGTTGAAATATTGAGAAAATGTTTATCTCAATCTTTGAACAATCGTTTAATCAAGTTTATTATGTCTGGAAATATTAATAAAATCCACACAAATAAATGTATTGTCGATTTGAATAATCCAATACAAAATATTTCTACCTGAGATTATTGCCTTCGTTTAACTCTATAATCTTCGCGAGAGGATACTTTTCAGCCCCTTAATCCAATAAAACCGTTGATATCCTATCGCTCGCATAATTGTCCTGAATATTGGATTATCCAAGAATTACAAGGGTATCGAAGAGAAACAAGAAAAAGACTGCAAAGTATGCGAGGAGAGTCTTAAGCCACTCGACGTTAAGAATAGCGATAAAATGTCGTTAATTTATATCGGAGAAGCGCAGAAGAGGGTGTGAAATAATGCTTATGAAAAAAAAAAAAAAATTTATGAAGGAACATTGATTGATTGATTGATTGATTGAAAATTGAACATTGATGATCCAGGACAATAATAAATAAAATTTCACAAAAAATATACTTAGTAAATAAATAACGACAGGAAATGGCAATTTTATTAATACTTTGGTATCCAATATAATTGCATTCTATGTCATCTGAATTTTGAAGGCCACGAACGGTTATGAAGTAAGAAATAATTTAAACAAATCCCAGATGTAGTGAAAGGGTCAGAAAAGCGTTAAAATTGACCTTAGACAAGCCATAAATCCTGGAGGAAGTGAAACAAAGAAATATTTAAGGCCCTTGATTTTCAGCATTGCAAAAAGAGACTTAAAATGAGAAGCTCTTTCAATTAAACACATATGTATATAAAGAATAATATAAAACAGACGGCAGAACCAACGACCATTGTCGTTTTTCCTTCTCTCTCTTTCATCTTCTGCTTTTCCCATTCATTTTTTTCCTCTCTCATCTGCACGTTTATTTCTTTTCTTTTCAACTAAATTTCCTATCGCGCAGTCACAAAAGCTCTTGGCGACTTTATTCTCATTCTCCTTGCCCCGATCCCACGACTTTTCTACTCTCATCTTCTCGGTTATACCTCCTGGAGCGGTGGATAAGCGAGGAGCAAAAATGTGGCGTTAGAAAAATCTCAAGCTGCAAGGCTCTCGCGGATATATACGTTTCTCTCGCTCGAATTCATCGTGTAACTGGCGCGTTGAGGGGAAGAAAAATAAATGTGAAAAAATTTACCGAACGGATTTCCGGGACAAAGTAGATATCTACCGTTCTCACTCATTTTTTGTATATATCCAAACACGCTCACACCTATATATTTATGAATGATAGAAAATACCTAAACTCGAGATATATCCCATATATTCATAGGACGCGAAAAATATCGTGCGAAATTCGTGAATGCAGCATTAATGTTATTTTTAAATTATTTCTGTCAAAAATAACGATGTGTACGAATTTTAAGGGATTTAAAAGCTTCGAAAAAGCGTGCAAGACATTTCCAGCCCATCCCTTAGATTTCTATAACAATCTTTAATGCTCTAATAAATTATTGCTTCGTTTAAGCTGCGAGGCTGCCATGTAATTTCGACTTAGAAAACACTTTACGACAAAAGCTCCTGGATATTATGAACAATATACTTTTCTTTACTCGAAATGAAACGCCTTGATAATTTATCGTTAATTTTCTATATTCTACATGGAAAATCTATGTATATAGAAAATATAGTCTAAAAATCGTTTAGTAGCTTTCGTAGATAACTGGCCTTATGTAATACTGAAGTCATAGCACAAAAAATAGAGCACAGAGAGGAATAAAGTGAGCAACGAAGCCTCGACCTCCCGGAATGCCCAAGAAATATATAAACGCGTATAGACATATAGATATTGCAAATGGTCTGTTTCGAAACGATAGGCAATCCTAGAAAGAAGCGAATATGTTTCATCGATTGGCGTAAAAGCGCTAGGAAACAAATCGGATTTTACCAGAGGTGGATTCTGTATCAGTTTCTTTATACGAAGGAAGCACACTCTTTCTTCGTTCATTCCCATACGGCTCAACTAAATCTCTATATATATTATGTAAAAAATATATGTGAAAGTTCCAGTTTCCGGCAATTTCTTGGCATAACAGAGATTTAACGGCCGTTTGAGAAGAATTCAGACAAACATTGAAACGGCGCAGTCGGAAACGAAAAAAAAAACGTTTCTGTTGCAACATGGCAAACAATAATGGACGCGTGGGTGTTCGAATAATATTCGAGACATCGTTTTTTTACGATCCAGCCAAATTCCAGTATTAAAAATGTAACGATTTTTCTTTTCTTGAAACAAAAAGTTCTAATATTGTTGACACTCTGTCATTATTCTTATTTATTTATTCACATTTATTAATTTTAACAATGGAATTTATGAGCTTCGAAAATGATATTCAGAATTTTCCTTGAGAAAGCTGATAAGAAATAACGACGCTGAGGAGGAAATTTGCGCGAAGAAAAATTTATTATTTTCTTTTCTTTTTTTTTCTTGATATTTAGAAGGCGAAGCTCTATGTTAACGGTCCAGACATTGCGTGACCTGACTTGATTAGAGCCACTGAGGCCAACGAGTGACACGGTATTCTAATTGGTTCCTCTCTCTCTCTCTCTCTCTCTCTCTCTCTCTCTCTCTCTCTCTCTCTCTCTCTCTCTCTCTTTCTTTCTCTGTCCCTCATCATCTCGTCCCATCTTTCTCTCTTACATTCTGCGTAGTTTCTAACGTTCAGGATCTTACCTTCGTGACGGGTGGGACACCATCCAGGATCTCGACCCTAACCACTGAGACAGTAGAACAGAGAGCCCAGGAGTAGAACAGTACTAAGAAAGAGAAATTACGGGATCACGTCGCAACGGGGTGATATCCTCGAGCTAATCTCCCATTCCTTACGGAAAATCTCTCCCTCTCTAGCTCTTTCTTTCTCACTTCATTTTCATCCGACTATCCTTCATTTCCCGTCTGTTATATAATTTCAAACAGATGGCTGAACGCTTTACCGAAATGAACCATTTGAAAATCACACGAAAAAAAAATAATTAAAAAAAATATTTACGAATCTAAAACATAATTGCATTTTCAAAAAATGTAAATGAAGCGAATTCATTTTCCTTGAAACTTCTTGAAAAGGCGATAAATAGGAAAAGCTTGGCAAATTTTGCAAGTAAAACAAAAAAGAACGCTCGAATAGACTAAAAAAACATCGGATTTTAAAAACAATTAGTTTATTCAAATTGTTTTTTCGAGAAACTTCACGGGAATTCGGAGGATACGGACAGCTTGAAAATCATTGAAGAAAAAAAGTTTTTCCTGAGAATCGGATTTCGTCTTACATAGTAATGGGATTCGAGAAGTTTAAGATCCAAGTTGTAAGCAAGACAAGATTCAAATCGTTGAAAAGAAATAAATATTAATGAGACACGACACATAATCGGTAGGATAGCTTGAATTATTTTTCGCAGAAACGGTACTAACGTACAATTGAACGTTGACAAATGATAGAAATATGAGATGAAAGATGGAGAAACAAGGAATATCGAGAGGAGTATGAGATCGATGGAATGACATTTTGAAAATTGTGCTATATATGAATACAGGATGGAACATGGAATATCGTACAACGGTTGGGATGAAAACCAGTTTCTAAAGGTAGTAAATCAAACCGATGAAGTGCGAAGATCGTGTGATTTCTCTTTGGCAAGTTTTACCCTCACTCTCTCTTTCTCCCTCTCTCTTTCTCGCTCTGTTTATCGCTCTCATTCTCTCGGTAGAGAATAGTACATTTGTTGAAAACTCCACGAGCGAGTGAATAAGCGAAGAGTGAGCATTGAAGAAACAGAGTGTGAGAGAGAGAGAGAGAGAAGAATTTACAGGGTAGAGTATTCTGGTGGTGGCGTTGGTGGTATTTCATTGAAAAATGTCAACCCCCTTTTCGCCCCCTCGCGCTTCCTTGTTGGTCTCACGGACTTCTAAAAACTGGATTCGTGTGAATCTGTGTTTTAGCACACAACCACGATTCTACGACGTGTAATGAATGTCTGGATTAGTGGTTACGGGGATTTTGCCGACGGCTCAATTTTTTAGAATTTTTTTTACTCCCTTTCTTCAAGATTTTAGAAAAGCGAGCAGAAAAATCACAAGCTAAAGGTGCGGGTACGTTAGTCGTTAAAAAAAGGACGATACCGAACGTAGGAAAAAAAATCGTAAAAATAAACAGAACAAATCGCTGAAATCTTTAGATTTTTCAGATATTTATTCTGTTTATTTATTAAATATAATGAATATAAATGATAATATGACAAACTATTATAAATAGGAAAATTTTTTATCATTAAAAGTCATGAAATAAGACATTTCCATTATTTCTAATGACCAATTCGTTTTCCACCAGAATAATTATTCGCACATTTCTCACGGTTGAAGTGACAAAAGTCACGCTGACAATCTGTGAAAATTTTTATCGTTACAGGCGAACTGCCAGCTGCGGTCCAACACGGGAGTGGCGTTTCCACCGCTGTGCTCAATATTTGGCTCGTTCATCTAACTGCGAGTTACGGATTCTTCAGATGACGTTTCTAAGGTAAATTAATCGAACATATATTTTTTCATCCCCTGAAGAACTCTTCATTATGAAGATACTTAATGAATTATTCGAATAATCTTTCCAGAGCAGTAAATTATCATAAAATTCAATTATAAGATATTTCATTCTATTACGAAAGATACAATAATGACTTTGCCTATTAACGAGTAACGAAAGTTACTCGTAGTTCGTTTGCGCTTCATAACCCCATTTTCTGTTATTAATTACGAAATAAATCGTTTTTACACTCATCCAAAATTGAGCGAATATTAAAGCAGGCATAATATTTTTTTCTAAATTCGTTTTACCAGAACGAAGAGTTTGTAAGAGCTTTACTGCATCCACCTTTTTTTCTGAGCATTCTTCTCTCTGGACCGGGGAAAAAGGAAGAAAAAAAATGTGCTTTATTCTTTTTCTCAACGAGTCGTCCCTTCATCGCGTCTTCTCACTCGCTCTCGTTAGTACGTTCTCAACGAACTCTCACTAATCCGAGTTTCAGATGAGTTTTCCAACGTACAGGCTTGCCGAGAGTCCGTGCCCGAACTCCCCCTTCATCGACTTATAAAAAGCTCGCGAGAAGTTTTCGGGTTAACGTAAAACCTTCGGCAGTTTACAAAAAAAAAAGAAAAACGGTAAAAAATGGTGAGGGAAAGGCAGAGAAGGACGGGGAAGTAGTGAAACGGTGGCTTTGCAACGCTACTCTCTTGAATATACCGGAAACTCACCTCTTCCCCTCCTCCTCTTTCTATATGCTACACGCCAGAACCTATTTTCCGTGAACCCATTAACGAAACTTGATGCCTCTCTCGTATCCAGCGTATGTAATCCTTAAACGTCTCTTCCTCTGCTCTTCTGTTGCTTTTCACGATCATAAAAAATTGCTTATCGTTACATCCATGGCTTCATACAAAGCGACCGTTATAAAAGGACGATTAAAAGATTATGTTTCTATCAGCAGTGTCCTCGCAAATATTTGAGAGCGACACTTGTATCGTATCAAGATAAAATTGATAAATGAAGCAAAAGAAAAACTAATTTTTCAAAATGTATAAATACTCAATATTTTCCAATTATTAGAACATCATTTGAGCTTTATTTTTCCGTGATAATAAAATTCGCAATGCTGTTTTTCACGAAATAACATCAAATTCTCTATTTTCCGCATAGGAAACATACATTTTTGAGAACGGTATCGAAGAATGTCGATGGCCAAACAATCCACTCTGTTATTCTGTAATTTCGAAAAAGAAAAAAAAATAATAATAATGATAGCTTCGTCATGGTATGCTCGGAAAATACAGTGGCGAGTGGACATTCACTTATCTCGCTAGATCCCATTATTAAACTCTAACGAATGTTATCGGTTCGTGTCGTGGTTGTGTCCTACATGGCTTTATCTGTGTTTTCCGCGATAACAGATCTGGATGCTGCAAATATGGCGGACAAGATAATTTTGCGGGAGTGTGAATATGACGAGAGAAAGAGAAGAGAGACTGCAGATTGGTTGGGTAAACGCATGACAGAGCTCTTTGCCGGAAGTCATAATTTACGTGTTGTGAAGAGAGAATTCGAATTACAATGGATGAGAGGAAAAGAAGGAGAGAAAGAGAGAGAAGATTGAAATAGGAGATTAAAGTAACAGGGAAAAAGTGACTAAAAATGAACGAAAGACAAAAAGGGAGTCAAAAATGTTGGATCAAAGTAAAGCCAAAAGGATGAACAAAACTAGAAGAAGGAATGTAAAGTCCGAGAATGTGAAAAGAGAGTGATACAGAATGAGGAAAAGGAAGGACAAGGGAAGGAAAAAACGGAGTAAAAACCATAACCAAAAGAGAACGAAAGGGAAAAAGAGCAAAGGAATGGACGAAAGAAGAAAAAGGATGAACCTTGAGGCAAGGAATCAGAGAAGAGTTTGACAGATAGAAAAAACGAGAAAACGCTAAAGAAGAGGGACATAAAAATAAAAAGAAACGAAGAAAACTTACCAAAAAGGAAATGAAAGAGAGAAAGCGTGAAAAAGTAAAAAGAAAATGGTGAGTGACGAAAGAAAAGGATAGAATCAGGGAATAAGTGAAGAGACAGATAAGAGGGAGAGAGAAGGCGAAAGAGAGAGAATGAGGACTTTAGCGAAGGCGGGCATTCCCGCTTTCATTATCAGCCGCCATAGATCACTCTCAGTGAGCCCCGTGACGTCATATCCGCCCATGACTCATCGCAAATCACTGAGGCCCAGCAGACGTGAAACTCCGACCAGAAACTCACGCATGCATATACACGCGTTGCTCCAAAATTTTGCTTCTCTCTCTCTCTCTCTCTCTCTCTCTCTCTCTCTCTTTCTCTCTCTCTTTCCTTCTTCCTCTGCTCATATCGAGGATATATCTCTGTATAGAACGCCAATAAACAAAAGGGCGTAATTTGTACAACGACCTATTTAACGGTACGCGAATTAAGCCCTTTTTCTGTAACATCAACCTCTCTCTGTTTCGAACAGTCAGTAGGGCATTAATTCTAATCTTGCACGCACTCCATACGCCTATGTTTTTGAAAATTTCGATTTATAGCTGTGTGTAGAACTAGCCAACAATATACAACTGCTGCATGCTGCAGGTCCATCCGGCATCGGTCATACTGACGAGAGTAACTGTATGCGTCGTATCATCTGTATCGGAGATGCCGATGAAGCGAGAGAACAAAAATATTCCCATTCGTTTTGTTTTCCTTTTTCTATTCTTTGCACCCAGGGGTAAATATGATGATTGGGAGTAGGAAATTCGATTTAGAATGTTTGTTTTTGAAGGGAGTTTCATACTTTCTTTTAGGAATAACGAAATTCGATTACATCTGGAAAATAATGAGTTGAAGGATAAAATATTATTCGAATTTTCTCCTATAGCCCACGCCATAATCTCTCACGGAAAGCATAATTTATCATTGAAAAGAAGATTTTCGACGAACTGATAAGAGTGAAATGTTGCGACTGATAAAATCCAAATGTATATTTGCATGCACGTCAATCTAAAACCATGAACGCTCATGATAAATCATAAAGACAGACTAGTGTGTATATTATTTGCAGAACAAAAAAAAACTTACATGGTTCCGAGTCTGAGGAAAATATGCCATAGCCGAAGGTTCAAATAATAATAAAGCAGTGAAAACGATAAATCACCCGATGTTCGTATACAATTTGAGCACGGATTGAGACTCAACTCTCCTCCAAGAAAAAGATTATAGAATTTTTATATTTTGTGAAAGAATTGCTGAACGCGTTGCTGAACATCTCAAAATGATTCACGATGTGAGAAATCAAGCGGAATGCTTTTTCTCTCTTCCTCTTTCGCGATTATTTGGTGCGTTTCTCTTTTACTCCTTTGAAGCCTCCCTTAACCTTTATTTTCCTTTTTTTCTTAGTCTTTTCGATTCCGTCGCCCATTCCTCCATTTTTCCCCATCCTCGTTATCTCATTCTCCTCAGGCATAAGTTATTCGCCAATTTAACCCAGCCTCCTCTTCTTTCCCCTCTTTTCTCTTTCTCTCTCTCTCCCTCTTTCTTTTCCTTTCTACGACACCACATTCACTGAGAGACAAGTTTATGCTTCAATAAAATTCCAGTCTTCGCACTCTTCTGAATTCTCCTATCGGTATCACAGAGAGAAATTTTGCTCGCGAATGAAACTCCGTGTCGACATTTAGATTCGCAGTGGAAAAGCTCTCAAACGATTAGGTATTATACACTTGGATGATAAATTTGAAAAAAGGCTATTTACATTTAATTTATTCATGTTAAATCGTCCACTTTTGAGAATAATGTACCAAATTTAAAAAATAACATCTATGCACTTTACAGCCCACTTCTACTATTCATGATTTTTTGATGCCTTCGTTTTTTGATATCGAAATCATTCAACCAACGATAAATAGTGCACTTTATTTTTATACTGACAAAAGCCAGACAAAATTACACTCTTTTTGTGGCCAAGTATGATCGAGGCGAATTAACATTGGTCGAGTGAAAAAAGATTTGGGGCATGCTAATGAGGGTGGCACGGATAGACGGCAGCCGTATTTAGCTTTGATCTGCGAGCTGATTAGTGTCTTTTGCCAACCACACAAAATACGCGTGGTTCACCACAGCGTATATGGTCTATTCCAGAGGAGCTAGACGTGTCTAAAAGTTCACACCATTGGCAAATGTCATCGTAATATGAGATAACGAAGTACTTTGCATTTGTGGCTTTAGGGGCGGCTATTTTTTCGAATTATCTTGGATGAAAATAAAATTCCATATTCCTAGAGTTTAATGAAGATGAAAAGTTCAATTTGCAAAGTTTATTTCTCTATTATTTTTGAATATTTAGGAAAAAATGTCGATGTTGAAAGAAAGTAATAGTTTCGGAGTGAATTTGTAGAAAATTGAAAAAAATGGAGCTTTTAACTCGGTCAATTTTCGGTGGTAAACACCATATATAAATGAAACGAGTAGTATGAGCGCGGCTATGGTCAGACACTCGGTGGAGTGTACTGACAGTCAACGGTTGAATCATGTGGAGCCACAGTCGCCGCACCGACTCATTAACTTGCCTGCAATCCCCCCATCATTTTATATGTACACATTCGTACGTGTGTCTATTTATATGTATAATCTGCATCCATTTCCGTATATATTTATATACTATACACATATTACGATCTTTATGTTTAACCACTAGAAAACCCCAACGCTTTTATATCTCTAGAGACCAATTTTTCTTGCGATAAGGTAGCCAAATTAAAAGAGAGAAATAAAATGGGCCTTTTTATATTTCTCTCACTACAGAGATAACCGGAATGAAAAACCATCTCAAAAATAATCTCACAACAAAATAATAACTAGAATTTATTGTTTTTTTTCGATATTTACTGTCTAAAATGAATGATTGGATATCGAATTTAGCAAATTCTTTATTTCAAGCAAAGTTGCACTTATTTTTTGATGACTTTTTTTGATTATTTTTTGCTATTACTTTGTTATTTATTATTGAAGTCTTCGAGGCTATCCAGTTGGTTTTTCTAATGATTTTATTTCTTTGTAAATTTTCTTAGTACGTATTTGAAAAGTGTCCTTTTCATAAGGGCTTTGATTTTATTTCATCAAAGTTGGAAAAGAGTGGAGTTTCAAGAGGAAGCACGAGAGTTTAGTTTTCACTGGAAAAACGAATAGCTCCTTGACGAAACTTCTTCGTAAGATCTTTCAGAGATATGTAGCAACGTGTATATATCTATGAAACTGTGTAAAAAGAAATAGTTTCACGGGAACGAATGGTAAAGTGGATACACAGGTAAAGCCCTACATGTTGTCTCTGTGGCGTACTTGTTGGAAAAGATTTACGATGAACACGAAAGATACAGCACGTACAAGAACGCAAGTGTGGCAAACATATAGGGACAGCAATGTTGGACACATATCAGCTACTTTACCTAATGCAGTTTGAAAGGGGGTTGAAATATTACGAATGAAAAAGTTTAAAATACAATTTTACAAAAACTTTCAGTCAGACCTTGGAAAGAAAACGTCTGAATAAAGATAAATTGAATCTTTCGAAAGCTGAGATTTCCGAGGATTGAATAAATAGTTGATTTTATAAATCGATAATGTATTTCTTGTTCGTGTAACTTTGTTGATTCGTAAAAAATTGACAGTTATCACAAAATAATTATAGATAGTACTCGATTCTGCTTTTTGACCATCGAATCCTAGAGGTATTTATAAATATATAGTAATGTATCGAACTCGTACGTTGTATTGGCTATTGAGAAAAGTTTAAAATGGCTGATGTCCGCGACGATCGAATAAAAGATTCAATCGGATTAGGTGAAAATGGAAAAATTATCAATGCGACTGGATCTTCTGAAGAGTTTTATGCGAGTGTATGTGGAAGGGGAGAAAAATACTCGGTAAAAAGTACTGCCAAACTCAGCAATGGTGTTCGCGAGTAAAAGAGAGAGAAAGAGAGAGAGAGAGAGAGAGAGAGAGAGAGAGAGAGAGAGAGAGAGAGAATGATAGAGAACGATGGGAAAGAGGGAAGGGATGGATGGATAGCTATTGCTAGATGCAACGATGGAACTTTCACGGTTGGTCGGTCCCGCGGAAACCCTCAACCTACCCCGTCAACCCTCTCGTATGGGAGAGCGCGCGAACGAGAAGGGTAATTGAAATCGCGCGACGGTAAATCGCGACCACATCGTGCGAGCTTCGCACGAACGAACGTGAGCTTTCAATGCTAGGCTTTACATTCTTCTCCCATAGCGCACATTAATAACCCTATACTGTATAAAGGATTTATTATCATGTACAGAATTCATTACGTCATTTACCATTATTTACCTTACTAATAAAAATTATATCTACTTATATTAGCAACCATTAATTATCTTTTAAATTATACTGAAAAAAGTATCCAAAAAAACATTTTTTTCTTCTGAATATTAAGGGGTTATATCCAGTTGTTTGGGTTGAAAAAATGCAAATTTTTTTTTGCATTTTCTCAAAGTACATCATTTTGAGAACGTTTTTCCAAAATATTATAAGGATCTGAGCACTGGAACGAATATATTTACGCGCGCTACCTGAGAGTGCGAATCTCCGAGCGCAGCGATCAATGACTTTGAACGCGATTATCTTGGAATCTTGTTTTTTAAAAAGTGTTATTGCGGTGAGCACGATTTCTCGAAAGCAATGTAACCGATCGGTTTGAATCTTTCACGAGCTTGTTTCTAATTATAATCCATTATTTGTGAACGAAGAAATTTTCATTTGGATCAATATTTATTTTTTTGGCTCAAAAAACCTCATTTTTCGAACCTCCAAAATCAAACTTTTCGGACAAATCGAAATTTTTTTTTAAATAAACATTTCGCTAAACCCTTCGTTCACGAAGAGCGTATTGTATTATATTAACGAAAACTTTTTTATTTCAAATGAGCCGTTCCAGAGATATGCTCATCACGAGTGATGTTCAAAAAAAAGGTGTTTTAGGACAATGGCCATATTTCCCCCAGTAGTGAAAATTTTTTCATTAAAAAATTTATATAAATACCTCAAAATATGTAGTAATTGATACTGTATAGTGTATTTTAATAAAATGATGTTAACATGGCTAAAAAAAATCATGAAAATCCCTTAATTTTTTCGAGCACAACTAGATATATCTTAGATGGAAATTTGTTTTGTAGATTTGTATTTTTTTTTTAATTCCAGTTCGAGTGCAAACATTTATGAAAATTATAGAGGATTTTTTTATCGGTGAAATAAAAAATAAGTAAAAAACGTTTGTTCAAACATATTAGACCTGGAAAAATAGGTTGCACGATATGGAAAATATCCGAGATTTATGTATGTATATATAGATGGGAATTCGTACAGAATTTAATTTCCATACATGGATACATTATTATTTATTTTTTCAACTTTTATTTCCTACGCGAGTGTTTATAAAACTTAGCAGATACAGCGTTTCGTCAATATGATACATTAGGCAACGATAAAACAAAAAAAAGCTGCATGAATGTGTGTACACGCGAATCCGTACAAGTCTCACGGCAGCGTATATAGTTTGAATGAAAATTGGCGAATTTAATCAAACGTTCCGGCATTTATTGATTTATTAAATCAAGAAGAGAGAGATATAGATAGAATAGCTTGTCGAGAATAACGAATTGACTTTTTTCTCCCTTTCCCATTCCCCTGATCCACCTCTCCCCAATATCGTTCGTGATTTTTTCTCCTATATCCTCACAACTGATGCAACGAGACGAGAAAAAGGTCTTTATTATTTCTCGTTCCGAGGAATTATTGGATTCGAGAGGGAGAAAAATAAAGATAGAGTTTATTGAATGAACGTTATACGAATTATCAATCCATGAGGCTATCGAAAAAAGCAATACAAAATTATCCTCGTTATGTACTTTTGTCGGCCATATAAAAATAGTAAATTATAAATATAAACGTTTTGTATTATTATCCTGCGGGTAATTGTGATGAAGGGATGCTGATGGAAATTTTCATCACTGGTGTATGTAATCGAATGAATAAAGACCGATTTAAAAAAAAATCATCTGCCACTTTTCAATTTGTCAAGAATTAAAACGTAAAAAAAAAGTAACGAACAATTATCTCGTTACTTAAAAACTCTTCTGGAATAAAAGAATATTAATTTAATGTGTAAGAAGTTTGTCACGATCAAATAATTGATAACTTGATTATTAACGGGAGAAACCAGTTTAGGAGGCTGAAATTTTGGTGTTTTTCGTGAATTTTTTTAACAGGGAAGGAATAATCAGAATTTGTTTAAACTTGGAGGATATTTTACTCATGTTTTGAAGTACACTTTGTAAATTTTTCAAGTCATTTCCGCCGGAAATAGTGGAGTTAGAAGCTGCTGTCCATGGACGATCGCTATCCGAGTTTTTTGTTGGTGGGAATTCCTGAAGTCAGAATTTTTATCTGTAATCATTACTATTTTCTTTTTTCGTTAACAACATATTTCCTAAGAATATGAACCTATTTGTGGTAAAAAAAGTTGAAAATTGCATGTTTTTGAGGTGTTTGAACACAATGTCATGTTTTTATACCATGTTTTTTCACCTTTTTTGCATTAAAAAAAATATTTTTAATTATAATATCATCCCAGAGTTAGGTTCATATAGATTGTAATTGAATAAGGAATATTCACACAAATTTTCAGAACGAGTGGTCAATAACTTTTTGAGCTAGAATGCCCACCAGTTGAAAAAATGTCGTCCATGGACAGCAGCTTCTAACTCCACTATATCCAGCGGAAATGATTTGAAAAAATTAGAAAGTGTACTTCAAAACATGAATAAAATATCCTCCAAGTTTAAACAAATTCTGTTTATTTCTTCTCTGTTACAAAAAATTCACGAAAAACACCAAAATTTCGGCCTCCTAAACGGTTTCTCCCGTTAACGTTAAAAATAAGTGTGTCAACGATGCTGAATTTGATTTATTTCGTCCCATTCATGAAATCAATACGATAACGATGAAACTTAATGAAAATTTGGTTTTCCATAGAATTTCAGTTTTCACATATCTTTAAACGTGTATCGATTCAAAAGTATACCTCAAATACGCATAGAAGTGAATGCATAAAGGGTATCACGTATCTGCAATTAGCATACTGGTATACGATGCAAAATAATGGAGCTGGTGCAAACCAAAATAGCCGGTACAGTAATTTGGAAACCAAAATTGCAGCTACAGCATTTCTGCAAACAAAATTACTGCTACAGCTGTTACGGTTTGCCAGGACAGATCGGACGATAAATTTATATCGTTGCCATACCAAACCGACCTTAAGCAAACGAATTTATTGCCGAAATGCACAATTCTATCGTAAGAAAAACATTTTTCACACTTTTATTTTATTTTTTATTTTTTATCACAATTTTTCATATGGCTATTTTTACACACCTCTTTTTCATATGTACCATTTTTACACACCTTTTATATATTTTTACATCGCCCGAGGCATTTTTCTTCAAAATGTTTATTTGCTGGTCACCCTCTATAACGCCATGTCCTCATTTCGTTTGGCGCCAGAGCAGATGGTTAAATAACAACGTTCCATTCAGACGAATTCCACGTACCCAAAAGTATGATAATCATTTTCCCCTAAGGAGCTTTGGCAAACTCTCTTTTTTCATCTCCAATAGTAATGCCTCGCCGAATATAAAATTTATTCAAATTTCATCAAACTGTAGAGAATTTGTGAAAATTTCAAAAAAATATTGTAAAAAAATGAAACAACTCTTTAAATTTGAGAATTTTTGAAATAAATATTATTAAATAAACGCAATATTTTTGTTGCAGATAATCATGAAGGTGTGAATTCCGGAATAAATAAATATCGACTACCCCTTTCCAGCGTTCAACCTCTAACGATGCTGAATTTGTGGGATAAATAAAAAAATTGAAACAAATGTGTTTTTGGTGTTTCTCAAACGTCATGGGGTCGATAAAATGGACCTGAGAAAGTTTATCGACGATTTACAACACAACGAAAGAGACAGAGAATAAAAAATCTATAAAATAACAAACAAACAAGCGAAATAGTGCAATATGATGAGAAAAAAATGTCACTCTTTTTGCCATTCGTTTTTGCGAATGGAAAACAGAGATTGGTATCGAAATATACGTCGAGTTGGTTTTCCGAGCACGACGAATTTATTGCCCCCATACGTGTTTACATATATTTATATATGTATGTCTATACATGCATGCCGAGAATAATTTACGCAAAGAAGTAAAGCGTTCGTTCTTTTTCTCGACGTGAGAAGGGTCCACGACTTCGGGAATGCATGGAAAGTACACGATCTCGAAAAACAGAAAGCTCTTTTGTATTCCTGTATTTCTCCATCCATGCACCAACGTCGAGTCCTTCCTTTAACTCGATCTTTCTTGCATCTCGTAACGACGCAAGCAGAAAACTCTTTACGGGTTAAAAATTAACATCATTGAAATCTGAAAACAGCCTATTAACCGAGAATTAAAAAAATGGGCTTGAAGTAAAAGAAAAAAAAAACAAAAATATTAATTTTGTCAAAGCCAAACATTTCTCCGAAATGAAACCTTTCGATGAGCATCGAAATCTTCTAGTCCACATTTTTTTTTGTCATAAAACTATAAATTTTGCTCAACTTTTATAAAAGGTTCGTTTTGTTTCTTAGATTCCACATTTTTCACGTTAATTTGTCAAATGTAATTATTCACTCTGGTAATTAACAGCGAAAAAATAAAATTCATTTGGCGAACGAATGAAAAAGCATCGCAAACAAAAGCACCTCTCCGCGCACCATTTATGAGCGAGTCAAATTTTGTATTCAGGACCGGTGTGTCTCTAAATGAGAAAAGTTTATACAACAAAATGGAAACGCAGACGATACGTCTGCAACTACATTCTGATGTGGTCAAATGGACCCCCTCTGATCTAATTAGTACGGTATACGTTGGGCTCCGCGTATACTAATGAGATGGATAGGACGAGAGGGCCATTTTGGATTCCGCACGATCGTACTAACCACAATGTTAATATATATCCAGAGCCATATATATGTATATATACAGTGCATTACATTGGAATCAATGAAAATTAAATAAATATTGAACGATTTAATTTGAATTTATTTTCAGTTTTATGGACTGACTCTTTGTTCAGTAATTTATACATATATGATGGAGGATCTAAAAAAAAAAGGCACCACTCGAAGGTGCTAAAAATAAAGGATATTTGCGATAAAACAGAACCAAAAAAAAGATATTTCAAAAGACGTCTTACGAAAATTAATGATTTATATCTCGTTGTTAACGATGAATAGATAAAAAGAGGAATAAATTATTTCGCAAACAATTGTACGAAAATATGATATACATTATATATAATGTTAAAATATTATAAAAATGTATATATATACATATATAACTATAATATACAAATAGAATCAACGACAAGATTACGAATCTACCAAAAAAATTGACACGAATCCTCACATAAATTTCTCGTACTAAGTATATTTCGGATTTAAAGGAAATAAAAATATATTGTCTCTCTCGTCGTTCTCAACGAATTTAATCAGAGTATTTATATCGAATATCAAGACTCGTGAATTGAGATATTTAAGATTTTTGGTCACGATCCAAAGTAAAGATTTCGAACGAAGCAATTTGTTTTAATGATATCACTGAAAATTCAATCTCTGTCTTTTTGCCCTTCGTCCTTCTCTCTTGAACTGATGTATAAGAATGAGAATGTAATAAGATTACAAAAGGAAGAAAAAAGTTGAAAGGAAAGAAGAGATTATGTGATCGGGGTTTAAGGAGGATAAAAAACGTATCATGCGAGGAAGCGAAACACTAAAATAATGTATATATAGTACATAAATTAATATAAATATATATATACACACATTGAGAAATGTTTTATCTATATAAATAAATAAATATAATTTAAGTAACGATCGTTCGTGATATGATATATTTTTATATGTAAATACGATGGCGTTCCTTTTTGTTATATTGATAAGATATGTATAAATATTGTAAACTCAAACTATTCGTATAGTCCAATTAATGATAAAATCTTCATTGCTATATCAAATTAATCGCTTCGATGAAATCCTCATACGAATTTTTCTATAAAACTTAATATTTTATTCGACAAAAAATACCACAGGATTCTCTCTCTCGTTGTGTCTTCCGTTCACTTCTTTCGTTTGAAATTTGAGGGAAAAAAAAGCTGCAGATTTTTTAATTCCTTTTTAGCACGTCGGATTAATTACTCCAATTACGATTTTAATTATCCGTTGCGCCCCGTGGACCGGAAAAAAAAGTCAGTAAAATGCTAAAACACATTCTCTCATCATTGATAATTGGGGTAAAAATTCACAAAGTCGATTATTCGAGCGAAAGAAAATTTTCGAAAAAAAAAAAAAGCTACAATTAGATACTGCCCAAACGCGATTGGTTGCCTTTTGTCAAAATTAATTAAATTTCTCACGATAGATTGAGTTTATTCACGCGAACGAAATAACTTTTTCAACAACATTTCGTATTCTTTTCCCACCCTTTTTTTTCGACTTCCACATCGATCTAACGATTATTCCACTCTTTATGTGTTTGTAACGCGTTCCTCGTCATCGTATAAGTGAACCGAATAGAAAGAATTTATCAGATTTTCAGCAGTCACGGGAAAAGCAATCCTAGAGACGAAATAATACGTGAACAATAAAAACCTTTTCGAACCGATAGAAAAAGCAAGAGAGAATAAAAGATCGAGAGGGAAAGAAAAAAAAGAAAGAGAGAGAGATAGAGAGACTGCTGTACCATAAAGTAAAACGTGTACCATTTTTTTCTATTATCTAGCAACGGAAACAACGAGTCGATAAAAAAAGGGACTGGTGTCCATCGTTTCTACGACGGAAAAAGAACGAGAGAGAGAGAGAGAGAGAGAGAGCGAGAGAGAGAGAAGAGAAAAAACAAAGAATCATCCTGTGGCGTTATTTTTTCGTTTTCACAGTCAACGAATGCGTGCTTTTTTGAATTACCCGCTTATTCATGGTTTACTTTCGCCTTTCAATGGAACGTACACACACGCGCATCAAAATCCATAGCAGACCGGCGTTGTTTTTTGTACTGGAAAGAAAACAACCCTCGAAAATTGAATGAGCTCGCTCACTCTTTTAGATTTTCTTCCTTTTTTTATTTTTATTCGTGCAACGGAATCGTGCATTTTTACGAGACGGTTGACAACCGTTGAAAGCTCGAAATTACGTATATACAACCAATACATAAATATATATATATATATATATATATATATATATATATATATATATATAATGTAAGCAATACGAAAAACGTATCGAAAGGCGTATTAATCGAATGAGATTGTTCACGATGTTAAAAATCACGCCCCAATCATTGTAAATTATAATTGATAAATATATTTGAAAAAATATATACGAACAGTTGTTTTTCAGTGACGAACTTGGCGATATCTTCTCAATGAAAATAATGCTAGAAGAAAAATAGCAAGAAAAATCTTTTTATCATACTCGTAATAATTTCTCATAAAAGGTTTTTCTTCCAGGTAATTTATTTTCGAATTCACGTCGTTTCGAACCAAGCACCGTCGGAAGAAAAAAAAACTTTAAATTCAGAGAATTGCAAATTGAAGATCTTTTGCTCCATTTCATCCTTGTTTTTGTTAAATACATTTGACATCTCGCGCTAGACATCGAAGCCGGACATGCCTCATACACCAGGTAACGACAAACTACATATACAGGCTCCCTACGAGGTCGAGAAAATAAATGGTCGAGAAGAAAAATGAGTAAAAAAGGAGACAAAGAGAGAGAAAAAGAAACGTGGCCCGATTCAACGATGCCACTGCATTCCGATCACATACATCTGATCTCATCATCTTGAATTTTTTATGCACACACATATATAATACATGACTTATATATACACATATAGAAGGAAGAACGAAAGATATCGGAGAGTGAGATACTCTCGTCCTTACATTCATATAAATATATATTTGGGTGAAACCAGGAAAAATGAACAAGGGGCAAAATGGGTCAGGACGAAAGAATGCAATTTTTTTATTATTGCTTTAAATACTTGATAAAAATCGAAATACTTCATTTTTTTCGCTATTTAGAAACAGGCAGATTTTTTTTTTTTAATTTTTCTTCCAGTCCTGGATTATTTTCCCCTCAGCCCGCCTCTTTGCAAGTATCCCATTTTGTTCTTATCTTCCCTAAACATATATATTTTTGTAACAAGCAAAAAAATTGGAAAAGGGCACAAATCACACGTTTTCTCAGGCATTGAGAAAAAAATGTTGTTGACCGAAACAAATTTCGTTTCTCTCAACCAAAATATTTAGTTCCATGCAGGCAACAAAATATTTTTGAGATAAGACAAAATATTTAGTGAATGCTGAAACAAGTTATCGGCCGAACCAACAAACTTTGGTACAGCCAAACAAATTAATGTTAATGCAACAAAATATCATTCAAATAAACTAATTTATGTATTCGTCCTAACGATTATCGGTTAGTCAATTTGGTAATTGAGATTCTAACAAATATTTTATTAGAGCAACTAAAAAGTATGCGTAAAAAAAATAAATGGTACCAGTTGTTCGAACAAAATCATTTGGGTCCGGTGATTTAGTTGATTCATCTACAAGAAATTTTCATGATTTAGTTGAATAAACTAAATCATTTGCCATTCAATAAAAAAATTGTTGGATCCACCAATTTTTCGTCCAACAAAATGGATTTAGTTCGATGAACAAATTTTTTTTTCTCAGTGCAATCATTCGTTCGAAGCCCTTTTTCTTTTCTGAGATCTATGGTATAAAAAGCTTCATCTCTATAGTGCACGCTCAAACCTTGCACCGAGATATCGTCGCTCAGGGATGGATCTGCGAGAGATTCCTGGTTTTCTCAAGGATCGCGTGTAGGATTGAGTATTTTTATAGATTCGGAAACCCTTTCGGGTCGATGCTTGATTGATGTATCCACGAACGTCGAGAGCAATCGAGTGCTCGACAAACTACTTGTGATCCATACAATTACTGTCACGTTTTTCTTTTTTATATTATTTCATTTCAATTTTATTTAAAATGGACAAGATCTGCAAAAGAAAAAACTTCTCTTTCGCAGTTATTTGATAAACAAGTGCTTACTTTTCCTTGGAATCAAAGCAAAAAATTTGGAATAAAGTATAAGAAGTTACGTGTTTATGTGCACAGAGGCAAAGTTTAATGAGATTACAAATCTGGGCTAATTAAAGGGGAAAATAAAAACCCCCAAAGGGAATTAGTGGGTGCAGCACGTTTCTCTGAATTTTCACCATTCTTCATATCTTTGATGTAGGGGATAAGTTTTGGAGAGTCAAGGGATGTATTAGTTATACATATCGTATCGGTAGTCGTCGAGAGTTTAGAGAGACTTTACTGGCAAAAACTTTAGCTGATTCGTCGTTTAACTTTCGAGTTTATAGCGATGACAGGTCGTCCCGGCTTCTTATATATAGATATTTGTGAGCAGAGCGCCAAATAGATTTACTTCCCATGCATATATCTGCGTGAATATACATGTATTTCGTGCAAATTTCATATATACGTGTATCTGCATCCGTTGTCACTTGAAATTTCGTATCTCGACGATAGTGAGCAAGAATATGGAGTCTCGTGCGTCATCTCGATTTTCTTCAGCTTCAGCAAAGTGTCGACGTGCGAGTTCGTATAATGCTGTGCTGGTATCACGAATATACAGTCGACCGGGTGTGCTACAAAGTCCTGGCTTCTCTATACCTTCCACCGAAACCCCGTGAATACCACTTTTCACCAAAAAGTGGAATCTACCATTCACATATTATTTTCCGAATACATTCCCAAATAATCGGAAAATTCGTTATTCATTGTTGTTGTACGTGCGTCATTAAAAGATGAAAGCATCGAGAAAAATTGGAGTAAAAATGGAGGGAATAGATGAAAAGGAAAGAAAGGTGCATATGAAGTTTGATTTTTTAATAAAACATTTTATTAAACTTCATTTTTATTAAAATATAATTGAAGTAAAAAATACATAAAAGAAATGAGGAAGGTTTCTTTGTGGGCAAATATTTTTTCAAGCAACCTTTTATTTATTATTAATTATTTTTCAAGTTCAGATGAGCTGGAAAACATTTGAGGGTGAAATGAGTAAAGTTGGCTGAAAAGGTTGACGACAGGAGCACAATATATGACTATATTATGTACGAGCAAAGAACCTATGCAAGCAACAAAGTTTTGAGATGTTCCTTCCATCAGATTACTATCCCAACTAGTTTCTTCCTTGAGGTACACTCGTTATCATTGATATCCACGTTGATTCAAATATATCCATAGATAATATCAGATAAAAAGGACTCACACGCATCGTTAAATTTAAATGCCACCTGACACGTTATATTAAATTCGTGCCAACGATAATTTCATTATTATATATTAAAACTCATATCAATTTTTATTACATAAGTAAATAAATATTCAAGAACTCAAAGAAGATTCTAAACCTACAATTTTATAAAATAATCAATACTGGAGAGTGTATAGGGGGAGACCGAGGCTAGTTGGCCAACTTTTTAGTCCATTGCTTGTAAAAAAGGAACTAAACAATATTTCAAAAAACAAATTATTGTTCTGAATAGAAGTATTCTTCCACTATCTCAGATAATTATCTAAGATTTTTTATGAAATACTAAATGGGTTGTTTAATCGGTTTTTTGAAAATTCGTTTTTGTGTCAACCAACATAATAACAAACGCGCGTCTGTTAACATTCCATAGTTTGGATGTTATTGTGAGTTAGTCAACTTACCCCGACAGCCAACTAGCCCCGGTCTCCCCTAGTTTGAGTAGAAAAAAATATTTGTTTTTCAAAAGTGTTTACTCGTGGAATTAGTTTATTACAAGCCGTCTTCGCCTCGCAAATACATGCACATGCAAATAATACGAGTACATACAAAGAAATGTGCGTCTGCGAAATTGCATAGAATTTATTAAAGCAAACAAAGGGAGACAGAAATATTCGTTGAGTTGATTTCTAGCAGTTTGATTTTTAAACAATAAATTACAAATTTCAGATAAGGAATTATTCACGAAAAGATTCTATTGAATAATTATATTTTTATATTAAAAACAAAAATTAAAACCTTGAGAATTTGTCTTTATAACACAAATTACATTTTCTAATACAAAGAAGAATTATTTATTCATCTAATTACCGTCACTAATTAATATTAGAGATGTAAATTTGATTAAATTTCGTCAACAAACGAATTTGTTATCCTCGAAAATTTGATATGTGCTATGAGAAGAAATTTCTTGAGGTTTTAATGAATATTAAAAATGGAAGTTTAGAGAACTTTGTTTCTGAATAAATGTTTTTTGTCGTAGAAAATTGGATTTGTTCTGTAAGAAAGAATTGTTGAAAAATGTAATTTTTTTTTGAATGAAAATCAAAGGATTTTTTTACGAATCAGTATTTTTGTAGCTGCAATCGCTGAACCTTTCCATTCTGCACGGTCACAATCCCATGAGACAGGAATTCATTCCAATAAAGAGTTCCGGCGAAGTGTTTCGCGTTTCTTCTCCTTCTCCACTTTGTGCCGGTTCGCGTTGGTCTCGTCGCAGTACCAGCTGTACTTTCCATCGTCATAGTTTCCCTCTTTCCGCGACAAAATTCGTGAATCATACAGAGCGTGAAGTATAAGAATTCTACGACGCTTATCAGACTAAAGCCGATAAAGGAGCCACAGATTCCACCGATATTGCCTGAAGCGAACGGAAACAAAAGCGGCGCGACGTGAAACACTCGTAGAGAATTTCATCGGAGAATCGTTGTTGTTCTCGCTCTTTCACTCTCCTCTTTCCAAGTAAATTCTTCAGGAAATAGATTTAAAAAATAATAAATAAAACGATGAGAAAGTCGATATACTCACTGAGAAGTTCATACCAATAATACGCAGCTTCTTGTCTCAATCTCACGCTTCCGTGTTTCGTGAAAAAAATGTGAATAGAGCTCTGATTTACCAGTTGTACATTTTTCCTTTAAAAATCATTATTATTACTTTCTATTAGAATTAATTATGTTCGACCCTTCGATCAATTATGTTGTTAATTATCTTACATCGTTCTCGTGTGATAAACTATATCCTTTTTTAAATACACCGCAGAACTGTGAATATAATAACGAATATCGTTACAAGCCGGATAACAATTTCCACAAAGTTTTGCAGTTTTCGGGGTCATCGTGTATTCTCTCTCCTCTTTCTCTTGATCCTTAACTTTGTCTGGCAAGACATTCGAATATATTTCTTAAGATGCAAAAAAAATCTATTAAAATCAATCGTACAGTGGATTAAAGATTATGTAGAGTTTTCATTTACCTTTATATGCTGTTAAACATTCTGCGTCTGTTGTGTTGCACACTTTTCGTAAGTCTGAAAAAAGATTCTATAAATATCGTTTTTAAATAGAAGATTATTAGATGTAAAAAGAAGCATCAATTAATTTGGCGAATTAAATCATTGTGAACTCGTTGTACGAATGAAAAAAATGTTTCAAATAAATGTAAATGTATATCAACATACATTGGTCGTTACCACGTTTAGGCAGATAAAAAGGTCTGCAATTGCAAGTGTCTAATATAACAGTAGCGCGACAATCAACGAGACAATCGCTGTACGTGTAACCGGTGTACAAGACCGGAAGTTCATCCTGAAAAATGCACTTTCGTTTGCCCACTGAAACGCTGCGAATGTCATTTGTGCTGTAAAACGAAGAAACTTCCAATTCGACGTAAGATTCCGTGGCAGGTGTGAAAAGGGCTTCGGCAACCGAGCCACTTTCGTTGTCTGGATAATCGTGAGCATTAAATACCGTCAGCTGAACAAAAATCGAGCAATTTGTTATATTTGCATGGATTTTACATCCACATTTTGTTTTTTAATCTATTTTCAGCATTTTTTCTATACCAATGGCTCTTAATTTATTTTTCATATGATAAAACTTTTCAATAACTTTTTGTTACAACATTGTTCATCGCTGAGCCATTTCATATTTTATGATTATTCATGATCAAGAGATATAAAATTTACTCCGAATTTCCAGCCATTCTCACCTTCCATCCTGCTATTGGAAGGATTGGATAAAAGTAATCCTCCACGAAAGGCTCCATTAGCAACGTAAGTCCGTTGTACAGTCCCAGATTTTTTATGTAATATGGCTCAAGTGGAATAGCCTCTTTTGTGTCATCGGTTCTGCTGAAAAAGGCGAAATAAATTTGTAAAATATGAGGAATGCATACATTTCACATATTTATTAATCAAAAAATTTGTATCTATGAGCACAATATTGCTGATCCAATTGTACGAAAGTTTGATCGATATTAAGAGAAAATAAAATAATGACGAATAGTTTCAAAAGCATGAATTCATTTAGACGTCTTATATTTTTGAACTCACTCTAACAAATCGTCCGGTTCCCGAGCATAATTAAAAGTACAACAAAAACCATCTTGCGTCTTGCGAAATTCGAAAATGTCCGAACAATTCCTTACCAAGCCATGAAAAGCACAATACAAAAATCCGTCGATGCAATTCGGTGACAACTGAAAATTAGTGTTACTTCATTTACTACAAAAATAGTCGATTAATCACTTTTATTCCATTTCTGTCTTTTCATTGTTAAGTTATTATTATTACGCTTCTCATTATGCTCGTCACGTCGTAATCACCCTTAAAATATGTAATGAGAAGTTCATCCAACTGTTTTTCTGCTGTTACATTCCCTGGAACTGTGCTATCGTAAAGCGCTCCAAATTGACGCACAAGATTCAAAACCTCCGGAAATGTCAGATTCGTTAGATTCGAATTTACACTAAAAACACAAATATTTTAATCATTGATAACAGAAAAATATGAATGTAAATAAAATATGGTGCAATTTGATAAAATGAAAAACTAGAATAGGGATAAAATTTTACATTTTATTGGCAAATTCCGTCGCAGCTTTTCGGCTTATCCTGTTTATGTTGCAAATTGCAATGCCTGGAAATATGAATTAATACTTGTCAATTAGTTGATTAATTACTATGACTAATTTATTCGAATATTTGATGTATTTATACGAAAAAACACATCAATTTGTTTTTACCTGGAAATTCCAGCTTGTATGAAGGATAATTGTCCGAATCAACGACCGTCACTACAGGCTCATTAATGTATTCCGTATAAGCATCATGAACTAAAAACCCGAGCATACCAAGCGTAGTTGCTTGAAGAATGATCCAGATTGCCCTTAATCAATATTTAATATCTTCAACACCAATACGAACATTAAAAAAAAGCAAACCAATTTATTTTATTCTGACAGCATGAGTATGTACGAAAAATAAAAATGACAATATTTCGAGTCCGCTTCTATGCCCAGTAATAAAAACTTCCAGTTACACTTGACACGATTAATTATTCCGATTGAAAAATATCAGTAATTATTTAAAATTCGAAGTAATTTCACCTCTCAATTCGAGATCTGTATGGTTCAACAAGATATTGAAATCCAACGAGGCTGGAGCTTTCGCAATAATTGCGCCAGTTTTTTCCAAAAACTTCAAGAATAAAGGACCATCCGTAACGTCTTCTTGAGGTCGTAGTTATCCATCCGCGTTTGATACCAGATTTCGATCGTTTTTTCCACGACTTAACCGTTATTGTCCACTTGCCTTGTCGTCGTAGCCGAGAGCCCGGCGGTACTGTATGGGAAAAGCGTTTTTCGAACATCGAATTAAAAAAAATAAATACAAAAGTGTCTCGAAAGAAATCCGGAGGGACGTGAGTAGCGGAGATTTTCGCAACTCCGTCGATGATGCACTCGGTGGCGGAAGTGCGGATTTTTGCGACACCTGCTCAATTCAAAATACATACGGTGAATATTATTACTCGACATAAAATTTCTGTATCACACGCAGAATCGTCGTGACGTATCACGCACATGTTCACACACACGATCAACCAAACTACCAATCACCGGAGCAGGAAAAAGCTTCAGATAGTAAAAGATGGAGAAAAATATGGAAAAAAAAGAAACAATAAATAAAATAGGGAAAAATATCGTAGAGAGAAAGTGTATACCGTAATATGCATCGCGGTGAAGGAGAAAAATTGTATCGCTGGTTTTACGTCGCAGTTTCGCGTAAATATTTAATAAAGTGCATAGCCTTGCACCAGACTCACTATACCACCTGCCATGCACATCAACACACAAACGTACATATATATTTATGTCTATCCTCAAGAATATCCTACATACCAGAATTTTGCACATAAATATATATATCACGCAACGATATCCTTGTACATACATTTTTATACATACGTTTCAGATATTCCATATCGAAGCAAAAGTCAAATGAATGAAAAATGTATAAAGATGCAGAATGAAAAACTTTCGACGCAAAAAATTTAAAGAAATTTTGTATTCGTTTTAATTTTAAAGACAATCAAATAAGGTTAAAATGATTCCATGAAATTGGCATTTTTATTAATTAAAATGTTATTAGAGTGAAAAATGTATAAAGATGCGGAGAGAAAAACCTTCGACGTAGAAATTTTAAAGAAATTTTGTATTTATTTCAATTTTAAAGACGATCAAATAAGGTTAAAATTATTCCATGAAATTGACATTTTTATTAATTAAAATGTTATTAGGGTGAAAAATAATGATAGGCGAATGACAGAAAAATTCATTGACTCGTTTAAGATTTGATAGAAATGGTTGCTTGATTAATCGCTCGATTTTATTACTATCGGACAGCGATTACATCGAACACGAGCATTTACACATTTTTTCGTGGACCCTTTCATCCTTTGCACAAACAAATGGTCATTCAATCTCCGTTAGTAAATTTTCGTGGAAATTCAATTTATAGAACTCAATTTTAACGAGTGATGGAGCACACTCACGGATATTTTTATTAACTACCGTGCAAGTGACGACCCAACGATGCTCAAAAAATAACAAAAAGTTTTTAATTTCTCTCTTGACGTTTATAGGTGGAAACAGGGGGAAAACGATCACGGTCTAATTCCGATCAGAGCTATTTTACGAGACACTATATGTCCGCTAAATAAAAATTGCCCTGGAGTTTTTACACTGATGATCATCGACTAATTTTACAAACGAGCCTGTTTGTTTGCATAAAAATAATAATTCGTTAGATGAAGCGAAAATAGTTTTTTCGTCGTAACAAAAAATGTCAACATTGAATTTTGGCAAATTGTCCGAAACTTTTTGAACAATGATTTATTGTCGCGGGTGAGTCAAGTTTTAACGAGCCCAACTTCAACCAAACTTTCCGAATGAAATATTTTACGTTCAAATATTATTAATATTATGAAATACCATTTTACAACTTTCGTATGTGTTTGTGTACATAAACTCACGCGTATTATGAGAACCTGCTATCGTATTGAGACTTTTTCATGCGTACGAAAATTCGGTAGCGGAAATAATTTACTGTGGGAAATTTCACTCGCCAACATTTATCGATTTCTTTTTCCTTGCGTCTGTTGCTCGATTAGAGTACGGTACGCTAATCATGCGAAGAACATCCGTCTAGATTATCGACCAATTCTCACTAAAATTCAACCGAATTTCTCTTTCACATTTCGACAGTTTTCGACCAGCATGATTTTCGATAGAATTTCATTTTTTTAATAAACAAAAAGCAGGGACAACATTCTACGAAGGAAAAAAAAATGCTCGGGTAAACGGAATCATTATTTTTTAAATTCTAGAATACTGCAAGACGAAACATTACGGTTTTTTTTGTACAAAATTCATTTTTATAAAATTGTTCACTTTTTAGTTTGAAAGTTCTTTTATTTTCTGTCATCAGGTTATCGAGATTCATGTGTAATTATTGTTAGTATTGTAAGAGAACGAGCGAGCTGCCTCGAAAACCGGAAGTAACATGGTATATTTCATTCGTCTCGAGAGTAATGGTTGTGTGAGTAATCGGGTGCATTAATAACTTTATGTAGTCGAGGTCTGCACGCGTATAGAAAGCTCGAGCGATAGTTCGTTCTGGCAGGGAGAGAGAAAGGGAGAGAAAGAGAGAAAAAAGAGCTTGTAAATATACGTGGTTTTAAAACCCACAGAATGAACAGATACACGATATACATGACTTTTGTTTCCGGAGAGATTTTATTTTTCGAACAATATATAAATATGAAGTTCATTGTTCATACCGTCGATTTTTCCTGCTCTTTTTTCCCGAATACATCTCTCATATTTTCGTAAAATAGTAATGTAAATAGATTAATTGATTTTCTTGGTATGAAATAATACCTGAAACTTTTTGGGGGATTGAAATGAAATTTTCGTATATTTTCAAAAGTTTTTTTACCATGTTTTCAAAGACAACACGTTATAATCAAAATGCCATGTTTTCAAATATCGAAAAAGAAATATATTTGTTTTAGCATTATCAGGTTTGACCTATATTCACCGAAACATTCACCACCTCGTTCTTTAAAATATGAAGTACATTCATGTTTTTTTGCGCGTTAAATATTATATTTTACTGGACGAAATCAGGGAAACGTCGGACTTCGAGCTCGTGCAATTTGTTACGGTATGATTATTTGTGAAACAGATTGAAAAAAAGGAAGGTGAGAAAAACAGAAGTGGAAACTATTAAGGAAAGGAGAGAAAAAAATGGCGATGATCAACAACAACGTGTACAGCAAATTCACTGTCTCCCTCTTCGAAGACAATCAGAGAATCGCTCGGGGCTATTATAATTACTCGGGATGCTTCCAACGTTCGTATTTTTCTTTTTTTCTGCTACCTACAACGATTCTATCATCTCGCCCCTTTCGCTACTTCCATTCTTGTTTCTCGTATTTTTTTTACTTGTTTCCTTCACATTTTATTACTTCCCATATAAAAAAAGCCAGACCCAGTTCATTGTGTTCTTATTTCCGGAATAATGTTATAACTTCTCGTAATTGTCTTTTTAATTCTGTAAATTTGTAACTTAAATTCATTATGCGTTTAATTCCGACAAATCGCAAACTTCAATTAATTTCATCTTCGTTTCCATCAAATCGTAAATTAAGTTATCGACCAACATTTTCCACTATGTTTTTCTGTTCCCCTTTCTTTATTTTTTCTTTTATCTTAATTAATCATTGTTACGATGTTTTTTTTATACCGAAATGAGCAAAGACACAAAACACTCGTGATTCATGGAGAAAGGGTTAAGAGTCGTTGACTTCGGAGTACTCAGATTCTGCCGAGTCGCCTAGATCAACCCTCTCACTGTTTTATTAGTTCTTACACGTCAAAGTCGTTCGGGATAGACGATCAAAATTTTACGAGGCATTGAGAATAAAACGTTACCAGTAAAAAAAAAGCCTCGGTCGTTAATCTACCGCATAACAATTGATTATTTCATCACGATCAAAGTGGATTCATATATTTTTTATTCTACAAAGTAACAGGAGCAAAAATCAAAGATAAAAATAAATTAACAGCAGCTTCGGCTGCGAACAGTACGTGAATGGGTGACCGCTTATTTATTGAATAACTCGCGCATCAATCGCTGAGCTCAAGGCAGTTTTTGAGGTTTCTAACGTTCTTAAACAAGTAAAATTTCAGTACAAATCCAGCCGACTGTATTGGCATAGGTTTTCGACAGTTTCCTTGGGCCCACGTGAAAATTCGATACAGTAGAGCATTAGAAAAGAACGGTTGTGGGCATCACTCTTGGAGAATCTCACAGGAACATGGAAGTTAATGAAATGGTGGAAAAGTGGAAGGAAAGTGATGGGATGGACTCGTAAAACCTCGAAAAGGATATACGCCGGAACATTAAATGTAAATAATAAAAATATAAGTGGTCTTGTATAAAATATAGTAGAAACTATCAGCGAACATGATAAGAAACATCAGACAACGTAAAATTTTGTTGAAGAAGAAAGCATCGTAAAAGTGTAATATCAAAAAAATGATCTTCGAGTGTTAAAAATGAATGAACAAAGAAATCTTTGTTTTCCATTGAGGGCTGCGGGAAAAAAGAAAGAGAAGAAAAACAGAAACGCTTTATAAGGCGACAATAGACCGTAACGGGTTTTCTAGGCTCCAAATCGGTAATACCATAAAATATTCACCATTCTACCAAAGTACCGAGGTTTTTGCTCTCATCTTATTATTCCACAAACGAGACTCTCGTCTGCTAAGATTTTCGCTTCATAGGATTTCATAGCTTTAACTAAATTTACATAAGGGCTCTCGACTGCTGACCTTGTATTTTACGTAGACACGAGTTATATACGTAGTCAACTGTTGAAATTCGTAATGAAATAGTATGTTCTTGAACGACATGAAAAAAAAACTTTGTTCAATAATTACTGAAAAATTCAAAGTTAAATAACAACAACAAAGTAACCAATATTTTAATTCATTTCTACGTTTTAATAATCAATTTATTACAATTATTTGCAATTTTGATGAAGAATTAAAAAAAAAAATCTTTACAAATAGCAATGAAAGTGAAAAAATGAAACAGTTTGAAAAACTTAACTCTACAAAGGTGCATCCATTTTCATAATGTAACATCGTATATTTTAGCATGCTTGAGGCACTAACATCCAACATTATTAATCCTTTGTGCTGTACAGACGCTCGGTAAGATCCAATTTAATTTCCTCACCATATTTATACTGTAATCAAGCTCACCGTTCGTGTCTTCGAGCTCCCTTCACTATACAATATTTAATGCGATTGTAATTGAAGAATTTAACGAAACAATATTTCAGTTTACTGAATTACATTAAAAAACAAGTCAAATACGAATTAAATTGCTTCGGATTCATTGCGATTAGTACATTATAAAAGACAAATGTGAAATTAAAAGTGTCCGATATACTTAAGGTGAATTATTTGTTTTAATCCTCCTGAAGTGAAAAACATAAAAATGCAACAAACAATAATATAAAAGTTTTAGTTATGAAACTTGCGAAAATCCTTAAGGGGAAAAACAGGGGTGTACCCAAGCCCAAAATAATGATTACTTTCCGTTCGAAACCCCGAGTTGGGGCAAAATGGGCCATTTTTTCTTCAACGTTAATTCTCTTTTCGAGTTCGTGTTTAGTTTTTTCACTTATTGCAATTTTCTTGACATTCATACGAAACTCATTCGCACAATTTTTCTTTCGTGTCAAATTATTCGTAGCTTATTTATTCGCAAAAGCTTACAAAGGATCGTCCTTTCCATGAAATCTGGGATAGCAACGAGAAGAGCGTATCGATCGTCTCGCGAATGCCGCGCATCGGTTGACCTCACTTCCGGAGAAAATAAATCGTTCCTCCTCGATATTTATTCCCTCGAACATTGTGCGAATATGTGTGTCGGTGTGTATATATATGTGCATGTGCATGGATGTGCTGAGGACGAAGCTGAGAGCCAAGCATTGTCGCAAATTCGATAAGTCCTCGCGAGCTCGTCCATCGCGAGGAGAAACGTTGCGAGCCAACCACATGCCCAACAATCGTTGGGGCTTCGAGGATAAGCGCCTATGGGCTTTTCTACCCATCAATAACATATTTGTACTCTTCTTTTTGCCTCTTTATGCATTGAAATTGACATTTTTTGTTTCGATCCAATATCGATTATTTTATAACTCGTAATTCCTTTTCCCAATCGTAATTATCATTGGCCAAATGGAAAGTTCAACGTAAATGCAGAACGTCCATTTCTCTCAAGACTTTTGATGGACACTGCGAAAGTAATTAACTTTTCTCTATCTAAAAACAAAATAAATCAATTACCTCGATATTTCGATAAATAAATTTCCATGTATCAATTTTCATTTGGAAATTTGCATCCCAAATCGACTCTTCTGATCACTAACATTTACGTCAATTTTCTCAATCACTATGAGACCACTCGCGAGTATCAATGGCCTGTGTGTGTTTGAGAGTTCGCCGATTAGTTTCAAATTCGAATTAATTTTGCCGGCTGTCGGTGCGGAATGGAACCGCAACGAGAGTGAGAGTTCAACATAATTAGTAACGGAACGATATCCCGACAAACCCTAATTACACCAAAGTGTCAGCTGCTACAATTTATGACCTTAATATATAAATATACATACATATGTACGAGTATATCTCATCAACGATTCTAACTACAACAAAAAAAGCAACAACGAGACCAATGACAATAATAATGATAATAAAAATAATTATTACTATTTAGAATTAGTATTGAATCGTAAATTTTATAAATATAATATTAAAAGATTTGAATAATGTATTTTTCATGGATTTAGTCGAGAATGAATTTAAAAAAAGATTCTTTTTCGCTGCTCGTAATTTTTGTATGAATTTTGGTCCCTTCTACACATCAATCGATTAATATAAATGAAATTACAACGAGATATAATTGCGCCCTGGCTTCAGCACGCATAACGAGGATTGCCTTTACTGAGCAAAATTTCAAAAAATAAAAATTGCTCAAAAAAAGGAATATAATGAAATTTCGTTCGAGTTCTTTGTCACGAATAAGTAGGGCATACGGCGAAGCCCATTTGCATTTAAATCGTGGGAAGAGGGACGGCTCTTTCGGGACTATCTTTTTCCCTCACTCTTTTTTTCGGTTTAATTTATGTATTCAACATTTTTCTTCTCGTTGCCATATATTTTTATCAACGTCGCAAGTCGATATCGATCTTGATTTCAAAATGATGTTTTTTTTTTTCGTATTCGCATTAAGAATAATTAATGTGTCATTTAAAATAACGAAACTAACTGATAATCTGTACATATTAATTCTGTACGATTGGAAAATGATTTTTTTAATTATATTCGTTTTATGATTAATAATGATTCGTGAAAAAATTGCCGAAAATCGTCACACCCTCTACATTTACGTACTATGAATTTAATAACATTATGAATATTTGAATTTCGATTTTCCAATGTTCATGAATCTAAAAATAGACGTACGTCAAAGAACAAAACTTTTGATGAAACTCTAGTGTATGACGATGCCACATTTCTACACAATTTATCATAGTATCGAACCGCAAGCGGGTAATTTTAGTCGTAATTATAAATTCATAAATTGTGTGATTAATTGATATTAGAAATAATTACTCGTTTGTGTTCAAGCGCATTAATTAAACTTCAAAGAAATAATGAGAAAATGTACCTACCATTATTATTTTCTCTTTTACTGTTATTAATATCGATAATTGTCATTATTATCTGAAGAATTATTTCCACGATACGAAGGACAGAAAATTGTGAAGCAAAAATCACACCTCGAACGATAATTTCTTAAATTACCTCTTACCACGAAACATCACGTGATTCTCTGGCATTTGCTTGAAACCAAAGAAATAAAAAAATGATAAAAAAAAAATCAGCTGCAATAGATGAATGAAAATAATGAAAATCCTCGTAAATAATTGTAAGTATAATTGGAAGAAACGAAATTTTAGAAAATCCTAACTAGTGTCTCACTTTTACGTAATTGTTCGCTAAAAAAAATCCACGTTTATTAAAATAAATTGGATTTGGAGGATCCAGAGTAATGAAATCGAGGCAGATGGAATATGAATTCTGTTACAATAATTCACAAAAGTAACGACATACAAATCCTTAAAAGTGAAGCTTTTTTCCACTCTTGGAAAACTCATATAGTTTCGGTCACGTATTCATTCATTTCCAGTGGATCTGCGTATCAAAAGCTTTATAACAGTGTATCTTTACGCTTTCGTGTGTGTTTTGCTAGCACTCGTGATTGTGTTGGAATTGAGAATCTTCTCCCGCGAGATTTTCAGAGCTGAGAAACTTCGTCCCTCGTCTTGTTCTCCCACCGGATCGCCGTAAACTCAACACAAACATGCACATATATTTATATGTATATGAAAATATATATATATAAGAGCGTCGTGAAGTGAATGTACTACGAGGAGTATTAGCAGCGAGAGAAACGTACCAGCCTCGTCCCTAGTGACCGCGACAAATCGCAAAACTTTCACGAAACGCTCCCACTTGCAAAGAAATAAAGTTTATTACAATCGAAATTGGATTATGTACATGCACATTAATATTTATAGGGATTCAATGGATTATTTTGTACATATAAAAACTTTCCACCCTCCAGAGAATAAAGAAACGATCCCCAAGTTATTTTAAGAGGCATCTTGGGGTGATTTCCACCCTCAACGAAGGAAAATCTTATTTTATTTTTAATTCTTATCTGACTCGAAGTTTTTTTCTCTCGCTAAGTAAAAGTTGGTTGTGTCGGATGATTTTCTGGCAGTATTTTGTTGACAAATACTTTGTTATTTCGTTTATTAAATCGTGATAATTTTAACGATACATTTTTATTTCATGAAATCAGAGAAAATTCGTTGTCACGTTTAGATCGAAACGTAATTTAGCTTGCAAATTTTTAACGACGAATTTTTTTATGATCGTAGGAGCGTAAATTTCCCACGGATCTTGCATCGATTGGTGCAGGGCAGCTTCGCGTTTCGTCAGTAAAAGATTGTTCCACGGTGACCAAACGTTTTCGGGACGAAAACGAACGAGAACAAGACGATAAAGGTCGTCGCACTCGGTAATCCCTGATTTTCCATGCCAGACGTAATTGACGAGGCGATAAATGATTCTCGAATCAACGATCCAAGCTAGATCGCCGTTGGACGATGACGAACCCAAATTAGTTTCTCGTATTCTCAAATCTCGTATCATTATGTCGTAAGGCTCGTAAACAATTTTGGCGTCTTTGCCTGGTTGAGACTTTCGACAGCTTTCGCAAGTTGGCAAAAGTCCCTGACTCGGTGAAATAATGCGAGCTGAAAGATCATCGATCATCAAAAATTTACCGCATCTCTTGCATAGCTTGGAAAAAGAAGATTTTTTCGTTTTCCGTGTGCGAGGAAGATTCGACGTTCTCTCTGCCATTTTTTTTCCTGGCGAACACGAATTTATCGTCAAACGTAACAAAGCCTGTTGCAAACGATTTCTCAAAGAGTTCATTATCGTTTCGTCGTAGTTGATAGCAAAAAGTTGAATCTCTTGGTCCACCAAGGAAATAAGATCTTGCGCATATTTGCAAGTATGTTCAGCCGCGTATTCTCGCAATTTTTTTAAAATTTCCAATCGATCGTTCGCCGAGATTTCCTCGTCGAACAAAGATCGATAAAAATCACGACACTCCCGAGCTCGCTGAACTCTCAGTGTGTCGACCAGAATCTTTTTCTCACCGTTTCCCACTTTCCAAACTTCAGGCTCGGCCAGCTTGTTCAGATCCTCGAGATATCTTCGTTGTCTTCTCGCCCCACGTACCCGAGACTTAATCGTCTCTATCGAACGTAAAAGTTCGATCTCCCGTCGAAGTATTCTCGCTCGTTCCGCCAGTTTACTCGTATCGAAGAAGCCACGATCGAGCCTCGCATTCTCGTAAAATCTCCAACGTTCCAGCACGCTTTGGAGCAACTCAAAATCCGAACGTTTCGATGGTGGAACAAAATTCACAATCTCAAATTGACTCGAACGACAGTGACGAAAGTGATGAATTTTTTCGGGCTTCGGTGGTGTTTGCGCACGTGTCTCTCGGGACAAACGAGCTAGTGCTCCAAATTCAACCCTCGCTCTGTGGGCTCTGATAAAGTAGAACGAAAATTGAAATGTCATGAATTTTCCAAAAGTAAAACCTTTTTGAACAATCCATTTTAATAATTCATAACTTTTTGGTTCATTCGTAAATTAATTACGAATTACACGTCTCACTTCGATCAAGATTGTTGGCTTTTTATTAAATTATTGGAATCCCGTGGAATTGACATTTATTTCGAATTATTAATCATCCCTACGAGTAAATTATTCAATAGGTTTTTCTTCAGGCTTTTAGCTTCTAAATACGAAAACCATTTTCATATCAAAAATAATTTCCATAGTGATGAATAAATGATGGCTCAGCTTTTTAGCACCATCAGAAGCTCCGAAAAATTGCTCAGCGATCGATGCGAGAGTCGGTGTGTAGCTAAGCGGTTACCCATCCAAGTATTGGCTTCGCCCAAAGCAGTTCAAGGGGTTATATCTAGTCGTTTGGATTGAAAAAATGGAAGTTTTTTTTTGCATTTTCTCAAAGAACGTTTTTCCAAAATATTATAAGGATCTGAGCACCAGAACGAATATATTTATGCGCGCTACCTGATAGTGCGAGTCTCCGAACGCAGAGATCGATGACTTTAAACGCGATTATCTCGGAATCATGTTTTTAAAAAATGCTATTGCGGTGAGCACTATTTCTCGAGAGCAATTTAACCGATTGGTTTGAATCTTTGACGAGCTTGTTTCTAATTATAATGCCTTGTTCGTGAACAAAGGAATTTTCATTTGGACCATAATTTATATTTTTTTGAGTAAAAAAACCTGATTTTTTTACTCAAATACGATAAAAAATAAAATAATATATATTATAAGTGATGATAAAAAAGTTGGATCTTTGAGGTTCCATAGAACCTCAAAGATCCAACTTTTCGGAAAAATTGACATTTTTTTTTAATAAAAATTTTGTTAAATCCTTAGTTCACGAAGAGCGTATAGTATTATACTAATGAAATCTTTTTGGATTTTTAATTTCAAATGAGCCGTTCCAGTGATATCATGTTCACCGCGAGCGATGTTCAAAAAAAGGACAACGGCCATATTTCTCCCAAAAATGAAAATTTTTTCATAAAAGAATTTATATAAGTACCTCAAAATATGTACACTGAGAAAAAAGGCATAGTACTGAGAACGGAGGCGTAGTTAGCTCAACTACGCCCTGAGGTTGGATACGGCGAAACCAATGTCGTAGTTGACGCAACCTCCGCGCGTAATTGAAGGTATTTTGTTGAGTCAACTACATCCGCGATTTGAGGTAAAACTTTAAATATTCAATAGAACCAAAACATTTTTTGAATAAAATTCAATAAATATTTGAAATAATATCATCCGCATTGCTCGAGAAATGCGGAAAAGTATTTCAGTCAATTGTATCAATCATGTTTGGATCAAGTGAATTGTAATTGAAACGTACAGTGATTGTACCGAACAATTATGATTTTGAAATGACTGTAAGAAATATTTGAAATTTTTTTTGATTTACATATTTGTTAGAATATTTTTTATTTTATATTTTGCGACTTTCAATAGTAAATACGATTAATCGATTTTTTACTCTCTCGTAAGAGCGCCTATCCTGACATAATTAGGTGACAAAACCTTTTCATATCAGCGTACTTTAATTATACGATAGGCCTCAGCCTGTTTACCTCGTAAAACAAGGGTTTGAATTTTCTCGACGACCATCGGTCGGAGTGATCATTATTTAACGATTCAATGTCAGAGCCTTATGGGCACACGGGCGGTGCGTCGCTCACGCGTGAGCGCTCAACCCGTGGCGCTCTAGCGGATTTCTGCCACACCAGAAATGCAGCCAGGGAATAAAGCTGTCCGGTTACAATATATATAATTCGTGTTAATCAAAACTTATTATTTGCGCAACGAAATTTTAGTAGCTTTAGCAAAAGGTTTATTTGTTTGAATAGTAACAAAAGATTTTATGCAAATTACTACTAGGGAATTAGTTTAATCATAATTTATATTCCGTTGATTTACGGTGTGTCATTGAAACCAATTCTCGCAGAGAAGTTTATTCGGTGCTATTACTTTATCAAGTCACGGACAAACCGTATGCGACTCAACGTCCGTGTGATTATTTCAAATTCAATCGATTCTGTGTCTCAAGTTTTGTTTTTTTTTTTTTTTTTTTCAATATAACCATTTATTACAGTTGTATCACATGAAATAGACTCAACTCAAATAAATTAAAATTTAGCGGCAAAATCGTGGCGTAGTTGGCTCAACAACATGACCTTCAATGGACTTTCAATGGATCAACCACCGGGTGATTAACTAAACGTAATATGATTATTGGCGCAATGAAATTCGTTCAACCTCATCGCGTAGTTGGCAATACTTTAATTTTTTTTTCAGTTTAATAATTGATATCGTATGGGGCATTTTAATAAAATGATGTTAACACTTAACACGGCTGAAGAAAAACATGAAAATCCCTTAATTTTTCCGAGCACAACTAGATATAACCCGTTAAGTTGCGAGATCGCTAGAGCCACATACCGATCGCGTAGCGATCGCTGCCAGATTAAGATCTCGTTTGTACTAGTAATCATTTTATGAGTAAATTATTCAGCAGATTGATTGTCAATTTTCTTTTTTGGTTTTTACGTTCTTGATATATACGAAAGTTATTACAATAAATGATTCACGAGGAATATCGGATATGCGCATATTTCAGGGAATCGTTTTATTCGATAAAAATACATGAGTAAATATTTTAAATGAGCTAAAAAATGTCCCAGCTCGAATTCATAAAGAATTTATTTTTCTATCTCTTTTTATTTTCAACTTTCTCGATTATAGACAGAAACTCACCTGTAGCACTTTTGTATCTTTATAGCGGACTCCACTTCCAGTCTGCATGTTTAAATCAGACGAAACGAATACTCGTCATTATTGGGTTTCATTTAAATAAAACGTACAGTTTGAATATTTTATAAATTCGTATGTGTAAACGATGGAGGAAAAAAAAACACCGTTTGGAGTCTCGTGATCGTGGCAAAATTCAGACGAATTCAAATATTTTTGAAGCAAAGTGTTTTTATGAGTACAGAAAATCCTCATACATTGCTTTTCCATTAAAGAGAATATTAAAAGAGAAGAAACGAATAATTTATGAACTTTCTCATCGACCATTCACAATCATACTTTGTAATAGTTTATTTGTCAAAGAGAATAAAATTCAATGCACCCTCTACTTTTCACAGATTTTTTTTAAATATTCAAGAACAACTTTTACAATTTCAAACACTCGTTTTCCTTCACAAAATTAATAAAATGATAGCGAATTAGTTTTTGGATAAATTATTGGGAGATTACTTTGGATTAACGTGTACTTTTTTTCAAAAATGTATAAAATACCTGGAGAAATGAATCGGTTCATTTTCGTTTATTTTTCCATTCGGTAATTGGTGATCCTTCGATATTTTGGTGATAAGAGAAGTTTTATTGTGATATCTGGTTGACCGAGTAATTTGTGGGCGAGCTGGTGAGAAGGGTATTACGAATTTGTCTCTTAGATCTGGCAAACGAGAAGTTTGGGTTGCTCGTTCGAAGGCGACACTCGTATATTTGGAACGATACGAGGCTAAAAGCAGCATCAACACGGACGTATCCGTACCAACACAACGATCACGTGTCTCAGTGATCACGTTCGAAGCCCGGCGGGCGAAGCAAGAACTAGAATGGCGAGCTGCTGTTTCATCCTTGTGTTTCTTCTTGCCCCATGGATAAACGACCATGTCCCTGGGGCACGTTTGCGTGCGAGCGTCGTGATACTCGGTACCCGTCACGACGTTTTTCCATCCACCGAGAAAAGGTTTCGCCAAGCAACGGTCTTCTATCTCGACGACGATAACCATCCTTTAAATTTCACCCCTTCTTTTTTCAAGTCCGTTCGAACCGAGACTGAAGCAACGAGCACAGTTATTGGCAAAATTCGAGACACAAATAAACTGCGAAAAAGTTTATTTCACCAATGTCAATACTTGCATTTTTCCGATTCTTTCCTCCACATTTTTTACAACCGCGACGATCAATCTCTCAACTCCACCCCTTTTTTCCATCCCAACAGATTCAACGGTATTGAAGCAAATAAAAACAATTATTGGTTATTCGATTACAGAAAAACAACCAGCAAATTCTTTCTATGAATCCAAACTACACTTATTTTTGAAATAATTATTTTTTCTGTTTTAAAAACAATGTTTTTCTCGTACTCATACACAAGAATGGTTTTTCATTCCTAAAATGATATTATTACAGAACTGGCCACCACAGAGCAACGCAATTAAATATGCAATTATATAAATACGTTAATAAATTAAATTAGCGTTTATAATTCGTCTGCTGTGCACCATAAACCAATTGGACACTGTCAGGGAACAGATCGCTTGTTATGTAAATAGAAAAATGATTGTTATTATAGTTTTTAATCGTTGTTAATATTAATGTGATTATTATTAATGTTATTGTCACTATATTATTTGAGAAAATTGCGAATAAATAATATCAAGGGTCGAATCTCAACGATTACTTATTCAGCAAGTAGTACGAGTTGATAAGATTATCGGGAGTTGCGGCGAGTCCGACCACAATTGACCCTAACCACTAGGAACAGACGGTAAGACGGGATTTGGTATATAAGCAGCGTAAATGCGGTCTGAGAACGATGTTTCTATTAGAAGAACAATTGAATGAGGTTTATAGCATTTATTTCATTGATTATATAATTAGTCAGATTTAATTAAGTAATTTAGGTCTGTAACAGCACACGATAGGTCGTGTGCTAAATAATGCAGAGATCAATAATCAATAACACGAACAATGTTTCTTGCCAAGTGATGCTTTACTACTCGATTGCTGAGTTTGCGTGCACAGAACTGAAAATCGTGCATTTTATCTTGGATATCGCTAAAAACACAGGATACTTTATTTATGTGTCGATTGATAGCACTCTAAACATGTTTATTACGCAGTAGAAACTGTTTATCACGATTCACACATTTTTATTGACATTTCCGGTATTCCTCGAGATTATAAAAAAAATCATGACAGGTGTTTTCTTTATTTTTATTCTTTCGTTATTTCCTGTTGTTTCTTCTTAATCTTTCTTGATTTTCTTTGTTTTCTTTTTTGTTTCTGTTATTGTTGTTCTTTTTATTTATTATTCTTCTCATTATTATTTTATTAATCTGTCATTTTCTGTTATTTCTTCGTATTCTTTATTTTCTTTCTTTTCTTTGTTGTTTCTGTTATTTTAATTGGTGATGAATGATTGTGATAAAAATTTTGTTTTTTCCCTTTTTATTTAATTCGCGACTGTTGAGAATGAGAAAAAAATAGCGAATTTCGTAATTAGAGTCTCGTAAAGTTTTGACAAAATATTTGCGTTTTGGGAATTTAAGAGTTTTTTTTTAAGGGTATACGAGAAACGTCTCGACACAATGGCATCTGGAAACAGCTCTATTTTCATTTTTACCCTCATAATGGCCAAACTAACTTCATGGGACAGGGTCTTTTCGGAGGTTAGCCGAGGATACGACGCAATAGCAAGAACTTTAAACTACAGTCCTTTCTCTGCATTAATTATTTAAGTTTGAAACGTAACGCCACGGCTACCAATGGCAAAGCTTCGTTGCTTATGCTCTCGTATTCTCAAAGGAATGCATCCTTCGTCAGTATCCCAAGTGCAACTGTATATACTCGAAGATACGCATTCCTCACTGTCGACAAATGTTTACGAGGATGGCCAATTTTTTTTCATTTTTTCTTCGACCTTCCTCTCGCCTAACGAAACTTATTTTTACATTTTTTTTTTTAAGAAAAAACTATTTATTCTCCTCTGTGACAATTTGAGGAATTTTCTTTCAACTCCAATTGCGAACAAAAAACACGAGTAAAGAATCTTGTTAAAATTGACTGCTTTCTTTACAAATTTCTTGTTCAAATTTACTGGTTTGCTTGCTGTTTTTTTAACAAGTTTCTTGTTAAAATTTGCAAAAAAAACAAGTAAAACAGGTGAATTTTAACAAGTTTTTGGTTAACATTTACTTTTCTTGCAATTAAGGGGGAAAATCATGTAAACATACATTTTTTTCAAGATTTTTTTATAACGAAATGGAATTGTCTATTGAATTAACATAAAGCATATCTCAATATATACGATGTAAGGTATATTGACAAATTTTTTTAGACTAAAATATTTCAAAATGGCGGCGCCACAGCTGCTGGAAGCAGATTTGCGCCGTGCAGCCTACGGCTCCCAAATCTCAACTAAAATCAAAATATCACATTTTTATTGTTAAAATACATTAATACGCTTTGCATGACAGAGTGAAAAAAAAAAATAAAAATTTAGGACCATTCACAAAAGTATAAAAATAAATGATCTTTTTTCAAAATGGTCCTAAATTTTCAATTTTTTTTCACTCCGTCATGCAAAGCGTATTAATGTATTTTAACAATAAAAATTTGATTTTTTCATTTTAGTTGGGATTGAGATCTGTAGGCTGCACGGCGGAAATCTGCTTCCAGCAGCTGTGGCACCGCCATTTTGAAATATTTTAGTCTAAAAAAATTTGTCAATATACCTTACATTTTATATTTTGAGATATGCTTTATGTTAATTCAATAAACTATTCCATTTCTTTATAAAAAAATCTTGAAAAACGTACGTTTACATGAATTTCCCCCCTTAACAAGTTTCTTGTTAAAATTTACTTGTTTACTGTTGTTTTTATTGCAATTAACAAGTTTCTTGTTAATATTTACTTGTTTCGCTGGTTTTGCTTGCAATTGGAGTAGAAACTTCCTAGAAATGTCACGGAGAAGAATAAATAGTTTTTTCTTTGAAATAAAGTAAAAAAAAGTTTAGTTTTAAAGTAAAAAAAATCACATTTCGATTCGTCAACTCGAATTCCAATTTTACAATTATTCAAAAATGGCAGAATTAATAAAAATTTTAATTTATTAGATCTAGAATTTGTATTCAATGTGAAATAAAAAGTTTACATTTTTTCTTCATGTTTATAAAACTTTGGACAATTTTATTGCCGATTTAGTCGGTATTTTTTTTTTTTTATTTGTTCTTAAAAAAAAAACTATTTAGCCAATCGTCGGATGAATCTGCCAGCTTGATTAAACTCACACACGCACTCTCGCATTACCCTTTGTTCGGAAGAACGCGAGCTCCAAAATACAAGCCACACTGTCACGAGCGGATAATTACAAGTTGTGAATTTGGCGGTCCCAAATTACTTGGCTGCAGGCCTGCATAACGAGGCGACCCAAAATCACGTTCAAGTATGAAACTGAATAAGGCTTTATCTCACGTTCGCAATACGAAACTTCGCATTCCTAAGCATGAGGGAAACTCCCAGTTGCCAGTGGATACGTGGATGAAAGTTTGGTCGATTAGTCCTGATTTTCATACGTGACAAATGTCCCCACCATTTCTAAGAGATAATCATTCATAACATATATGATTTTTTTTTTATTTGAAAAATTTCAATAGAATTTCAAAACTACATTTGTGCAAATATTTTTTTCGTCATAAAAATCTGTAACAAAGAAAAACAAAAACTGCAGCATTAGTTTTTAAAAGTTCATTCAATGTTTTTTCCAAACTCACTTTATCCTGAATTTTTCAATTATTCGAAATTTCATTCGATCTCAAATGCAATTCAATTCATTTGTAATACCATTTTTAAAAAGCAAGAACGAGAAAACAATATTTGTTTTTTAAATAATAGTAAATTACTGGAAATTCGAAGTTTTTTGTTTATTAATTTATTATAAAATAATACTATAATAACGTATGAAATTCTCTTCGAAAAAAAGGCATCGGAGTATATTTTTTTTGCCAATTTCTGGAAACTTGTTATGCTGGGAATTTCGATGGGACATAATCTTCCCTGTCTTGTATCATGTAGTATCGAGAAGAAACTCGGAAATTTTTTTCGAATTTTATTAATTCACTGAAAAGAGAGAAAAAAATTAGTAAAAGTTCACATAATGGATTTTTAATCAATCAAATACATTTCGTAGCTTGATTAATTATTCAATTGTCACATCGTTCGTGTTCGATTACTTAAATCGTAATTTTCAAAATTTACGTTTAAATAAAACGACAGGAAAATTATTTTTTGCAAAAAATGATTACAATGTGAATATTCGTACTTGAAATGTGATTTGGCAATCTGATGCGCAAGACGAATTCTGTGGAGCAAACGTTTCGAGTAAAAAGTCTCAAAGTTTTTGACGTAATAATGAGTCTCGGCTTCTTCGGTCGTGAGTAAAATACAATTCCACGGGGACCATTCTTCCTCGATGTTAAAACGTACCAATCGCAAGTTATAAATATCGTCGTTTTCACTTACGATCGAATGACCGTGCCATATGTTATTTACGAGATGATAAATTCCTGGTTCTTGCATAACGTAAAGCAAACTCGAGTAACAGTTGCGTCTTTGTTCGTCCGCGCGGATTCCGTTTAGCAAAAAAGTGTAGGGATCGTAATCTAATTTATCAATATTTTGTTGACGAAGCCACGTACAACCTGAATTGCAAAAATCAAATCCCCATTTTAGTATTTGACATTATGTGACGTTTTACACTTAAAAAAATAATTCAATAGTGCAATATTGATAGATTTTGATTTTTAATTATCAGGAAGAATTGCGAGTCTCGAAATTTAATAATCTCAAATTGATTCATTTAATTTTTAATAAATGTAGCAAAATAATTGCAAGTCTGAGGAAAGAGATATCGTTAAAATTAATAAAAGTAAACTTTTTTAGCAAATTATCCGATTGTGAGAACAATTATAAATAACAATTGAACTCACTGAGACAACACGAAACTTTTCTCATTCTAACATGTGCCGAAAAACTCGTAAATGGCAATATTTTCAGGCAACTTTTACACAGCAATTTTTTCGTGCTCCCTGACTCGGAAAACTCCGAATCCGATTGATATTCGGTATCCATTATGCAAGTACAACGTCCTGCTTCGTTCACGAAATTCAAATAGGCAACTAAATAATAAAAAAAATTATGAAATAAATCAAATAATAATAAATCATTGCGATAATAATTGAAAGATTTTGTAACGTCGTAATGGGATTTTAATGAAGACTTGGAAAACAAGATTGATTGATAAATTTAGAGATTCAAAAGATGGTGAACTATTTTTATTTACGTGTTCATGAAATCTTGATTTTATTGTGATGGAATTTTTGATAATGAAAAGTATGAAAAAGATGAAAACTCTTCTTTACTCGAAATTCTTTGTCGTAAATAATTCAGCCACTTGTTGTCAACGCCATTTGAAATAAGTGCAATTTCTTGATCAACGAGATAAAGGAAATGCTCAACGGGTTCGCAACTGTGATCAATAAACGAATTTCTAAGAAGAATCAACAATTCAATTCGCTCTTCCATGCTTTTATCGTTTCTCATCAAATTCTCGTAAATGTTTTTGTACTCCCGAGCCTTTTGTATTCTCAGTGTAATCATTTCAACTTTTTTAGCTTTGTAACCGTGCCATTTAATAGGTTTGCAGTGTTTCGCCAAGAAACGTATACGTTTATTTTCGTGTTTTTCCAAATCGGCAAAATGTCGATGTTTCTCCAACGATTTTAACATTTCCGTCATTTTTTCGAGTACGCGACAACTCTCGGCTTTTCGCGGTCCACAAAAAAGCCGGTTTTTCGCCATTTCGAGACGCGACGTGCGCCAACGATCGATCAAATTGTACAATTTGTCAAAATCCCCTCGGGTACGTGGAAAAGTTTGGCGTATTATATCGGTTTGATGGCGTTGCCTAAAAAAAATATTAATTAAAAAGAGAACCAATTTTTAAAAAATACAAATTGATATAAATCCATCAATTATTTTTCTATTTATCGTGCCCACAATTTCAAAAAATGACGTTTGTAGAAAAAAAACGTTTAACGTTTCCGTTAAAGAATTAAGGATGTTGGTTTTAATTTCTATTACTTTCGAATGATGCACAAACAAAATCGACCTTTCGAACTTTGAAACCAAGCTCCAGGCTTAAAATTTTGTTTTAATTTTTCCTATAACTAAAATGTTGTAGAAAATGTATACGACATTAATTTTTCTAGATATTTTTAGTAATCAAATAGAAAATTTACTTTGTGATTTTCATTAATTTTTAAAATAAAACAACGAACCGGAGAGTTTCGATTCTTTCGTTTTCCAATTTCTTGCATTCTTCCACTTTATTTCTGTACTCTCTCGAACATTCTTTAATGTACTTCATCAAGCGATAAGCGCGATAAGCTTTTTGAATAACACGTGCCCGGTCATCGAGATTTCTGCGTTTTGCCATTTGCTCATGAGACTCGTACGTATGCGCACTTTTATAAACGTCCGTAGAATTCGAAACATAAAAATCCTTCCTACAAAGAAAAAATCGATGAATTATTAATTTTAACTACAATAATTTGTTTTTAATTTGATTATTACCTCCATGTTTGCGTCGCAATATGACGAATTGGTTGCGTACCAACTTCGGCATTTTTAACATATTGAGTTTCGCGAGTTTCCACATTTCCACGGTTCACGAATCTCGGAGCGGTTTGCGAAGTTGCATTCAAATATTCTATTTTCGTTTTCGTGTTACGATATCCTCCTAAATATGCTTTGGGACATTTGGGATCTTCTATTTCCGTGATCGATACCATATCTGTCGGAATTTTTCGAAAATAAAATAATAAAAATAGAAAAAAACAAGCACGGAAGCTGTCAAACGTCAAACTATTAATTTTTTTTTTTTAACATTCAATTTTTTGGTATAGACACAGAAATCACGCTGAGTATTCAATAAATTCCATTTCGTTTGAATTACTTTAAAACAAAATAAAAAACACATTAAAATGAAATATTTTCCGTATTTTATTCTTATTGTCTTAAATAATTCATATTGTTTTAAAAACAGTTTTCTTTTATGGAGTTTCAATTATGCGAAATTATGAATCGAAGAACAAAGCCATTGGGAACATTTAACAAATGAAATTTGTTATTTTTTTCATCTCTTTAAATTAATTTAACAAGAAAATAAGCGACACACAAAAATGGAGTATTTTCAATATTTTTATTTGATATATTTTTAATTAATGAATTTTTGCTACACCTCGACACAGCCACAATGGACATATATCATATTTGAGGGATTAAGATTTATGAACAAATGTACATATGCCGATTGAAATTATGAGAGAAGTTGAATTGCGATTTTCTTTGTTTTTTTTGCTTTTTTTGCGTTGTATATCGTGGATTTTGCTGATTTTCTTATTTGTTCTTGAAATAAATAGTAAATTTTATTTCTACAATGTGAAGAGCGTCCTTTGCGATTGAAGACTATCGTTCAACGAATTTTGTTTTCCTTATTTTTTTTGTTTTTTTTTGCTTCGTCTTACAATCACACAAGTTTTATCAGTGGAAAGTGTTGATGACACGAGAAGTCAAAGACTGGTGGCTCTTTGGAATCTTTCTTATGCCCACCGGCTAATAGTTTCACCACGACGAAATTTGTTTTTGCTATTTTCAGGAGATCATTAATCTGAAAAAATGTCATAAAATCGTATAAATTACTTTCAAACTTGAAATTTAGAGAAAAAAAATCAATTCGTACAAAAACGTGGAAAAAAATCAGAAAAATGACCAAAAAAATGTGCAGTTTTCGAATTACCTTTTCAAAGACCATAAATCGTGCACTCAAAACTAGTAATAATTAGAAAAATGCCCAAGATTTTAAGTTCACTGCTTTAAACGAAAAATAGCAAAAATAATAACGAAAAGAAATTAATTTCGCATGTAAAATTCGTCATAATAACTGGAATGAAATAAAAATTTGGGTTTACCTCGTTTACGGTATTCGCAGTGGCCGGACACAGCGAAATCGCACAATCCAGCATATTTCTTGCTCTATCGAAGTGTCTGCAAGCCGCATAGTATTGCTTGTCACTCTTGGCCTCCTGAAATATTAGGAATTTGATCAATAAAAAAAAAACAAAACGCTTTTAAAACGAAAAAACCGATTATGTCCGAAGTTTAAGCGCCTGTACGCAACGTGTCTTTTTCGTGCTAAATAGCATCGTGCGAAAGGGGCTTTAGAGTCGATTTCCAATCGCTAAAGAAACTCACGTTTCTCTTTTGCATTTGAGAATTCGTCAGATCGTAGAATTTCTGATAATCCGCTGCGGGTGGTATGAGCAATGACGAAAATGGCAATAAACGGTGCTCGTATCGAACTCTTTCGGAGTCGAATTCCGATTCGGGGAGAGGGATTTTGCCGTCCATTCGAAACCCAACGAGAGCCTTGAGAAAGAAAAAAAACGACAAATGAAACTAAACAATTTTATGCATAAGAAATTTAATATTTTTTCACGTTTATCAAAAAATTGAGTAATTATCCTATAGAATAATGTGGAATATTACAAAACAATATGAAAAACATCAAAAAATGTATAATTACAAACGATTTTTTGACGAAAAGTTGAAAATTTTATAAATCTTTATGAAAATTATAACACCAATAAATGATCCTATAAAATAATGTAAAATATTACAAAAAAATAAAAAATAGATTTTGAAAAATATAAAATGACCATACCTTGTAATATCCACCGCAAATATTTTGCATCGCTTGATACATGAGAATTTCCAGGCTGAAAGGCCTGGGTGCGACTTTCTTTTTCTTACTTTTCGCGCTCTTTTTTCCGCCTCTGCCTTTGTGTGCTTCGCTGTGGGCTTCTTGCTCCATGAGAAAAGTGTCCGCCCTCGTGAGGGCCGATACGAGCCAACCGTAGAGAAATTGATAGAGATACCAGAAAATATAATGATACTCGTGCACGGAATAAAGTTCGAGCTCGAAACCGCTGAGGAGATACATGATCATGACTCTCAGCGTGTGATAAAGAATCCAAGTGCCAAAGCACGCCAAATGAGACCTCGACGTGTCATTTTTTAATGACAGTGTGTGCAAATGTTGATCAACTCGTTCGGCCTGTTAGAATAATAAAAAAAACGAGATTTAAATTTTAATTCAGACGATTTTCATCAGTTTGTTTTTTTTTTATTCAATTAAATAATGATTTTTATCATTTTCTGAATATGATAATGATCAATTTTAATTGTTTTTATAATTAAAAAAAAGATTCAATCAAATCAAATGGAAAAAACTCGTATAAATTTATGGTTTTTATGGATTCTCGAACCTCATCATGCAACGTTGCACAATCTTCGAGCAAATGTGCAAGTTTGTCCCTCTGTCTCGCCCTATTGTGACCGCTCAATGACAATAAACTGCCGAATAAGGTGACACAGTGTGCCAAAAAGCTATCAATGTATTCTTTCGCCTGTTGATTTTGTAGTAATGTGCTTTTGGGCATTAAGGCTGGTGGAGCTGTAAAATTTCTGGCCGCGTCGCGCAACACGTCGGTAAAATTTTGCGTACCGAAAACGCGATTCGTCGGTAAATAAACGATCTGTAACATCGAGCGCGAAAGTATGCAGGGACTGGAGCGTGAAAATTCTAAAAAGAAATCCTGAAAATGATATTTCGGTATTGAGATGAAACAAATTGATAAATGGTTTTATTTTATGAATTATTGTGTTTTTTTCATTGAGAATTCACGCGGAACTCACCAGGGCACTGTGAAATCCGGTACAACCAGAAATTTTCGTAACAGTCTTTAATCTGTTCAAAAGCTCGTCCATGTATTCGAGGGCTTCGACTCTCGGTTTGATTTTTGTGTAGCGAGGAAACGTCGGAGGAAGTAACCTTTGATTAACCATTGGATCAAATCCCATGATGCTCGGATGATTCGCTTAAAATCATTATTAACTCAATTATGACCGGCTCACAATATTTCAACATTATTTGACACAAAAATTTGTTTTTTTGCGTTTGTACAAAACGAACTTTTATGAAACTGAATAAAATTGTAAAACAAATTCATTCAAAATGTTTTCTCACTTGTGTAACTCACATATTTCGTCCGCTTTGTCCCCTCGATTAACCGTCTTAATCATAATCTGTATCATGTCCGAAGAATTAGAAAGAAGACGTTGACAGTCTACGAGGTTTTGCAATAACTGTTCTTTCTTGCTCATCAAGGACAGTGTCTGATAAAACATTTTTGTGAATCTTATTCTTGTATAGAGTGCCAATCCGTCGTTGTACTGGAAAATAAAAAGAATTTTGTACCTCAAAACGACAAAAAACCATTGTGTTTCAATGAATAGTGGAAAATGAAGAATTTTTCTTTTATTTAAGCATCTTTGAATGTCAAAAAAATGTAACTATGAAAAAATAAAATATCAGCAATAATTATAACTTTAACAATGATAATAATATTTATTGAGCATTTTTAACATAATTAATTTCGGTAATCAATTATGAATTTGTCATCTGATCAAACAAGCCCTTACTTGTTTTTCAGTGTCATCATCGACAGGTTTAATTCGGCTTTTTTTGTGAAGTTCTTCTTCGACTTCCCTGAGCATGGAAATGGTTTTTTGTTCGGTAATATCCTGTTGTAATCTGTAGCCATAAGCAACGCTCTGAAAATCTTCTTCCTCAAAGACCAGTGCTTTATTTATACAGTCCTTGATAACTTCGATTATTTTGTAAATGGCATAGCAGAATGTTTTGAGAGTTTTGTCGACTATTTGTCCAGGTTGATGGAGATAAAGATTGGTGAATACCGTCTGCGCCAAACTGTGGCCCTCCAACCAAGAAACTATGCAAGCGTAAGTCGAATCGATAATCCCAATCACCTCCGATGGACTCAAATTGTCCAGTTTTATAGCTCCAGATTCCGCCGCTTGATCAAAAGTGTAAGATTTGTTATTTCCGCGATTGCACAGCATTCCAGCATCCATTTTTGGATCCATCATTTCAATCGCCGACATCGCCTCGAAGAGGCCAAATAAGTCATCGTGGAGAAGCTCTCCGAGCTCCAGACCTTGAGAAATATCGGAGATAAAAATGTATTGCACGTAAAGAATAAAATTAATGGCAAATTTTTTTTTTACAAATTGTTATTAATCGATTATTTACCGTCAGTATTCAATTTTTTCAGTGGCAGTTGCTAATTATTAATTTTCATGATTTATTATTAATCAATTTTGATTCGATCTTGTCAATTGCTTTTTTAGGTTTTGGTTTGTATCAAATTTATATTTTTCATTTAACATAAAAGACACATCATTTCAATTTGATTCGTCGATTCATTTTTCTGTGTTCACGATTCACTGATCAAAACGAAAAATTCGAAATATTACATTCCCTTGACTCGGTGTGCGGTGTTTTAATTTTTGCATGTAATTTACTTATTTTAGAATTAGACAAAGGCAGATTTTCAGCGGAAAAGAATGGAGTGACATTTTTTCCTGATAAGAATAACAGTGAATTCATTAGTTGTAAGATAAAGTTAAGATTATTTTAGTACGTGAGTACGATTATTACCTGTGATTGCATCGAAAAATTCGTGTGTAATGTCCACCCAATTATAGACATCCTGGTCAAATCTGTAACCCATATTGGCTCGTATCAAGGGAGAATAATTTGTTGATGTTTTTTTAATTTTAATTTTTTATTCATATGACGGAATAAATTTACACACAGATTTTCAGCTCATTCGTACAAAACTACGGGCACACAATGATAGAGGTTATTTTTTTTTATCGTTTAATCAAACTTAAAGTTACTCAAGTACGAACGAGTATTCGTAATAATTATATTGATTCAAAATTTTTGGACAGTCTTATTTTTCTATTATTATTATTGATTCGATGACTTACTGAGATTCCTTGTCATCAGTAACGCAAATTCGTTCACCCACAGAGGCTGCCATGTTTTTCCGACTAGTCTGACCATAAATTCATTAAAACTCAAGTAAAGAAAACTCAAAAACAATAAGCAACAAAGATCGACCTCGAAACGAGCTTAACTAACGATAAACTTCGCCACAGCGTTAGCGTCGTATTGGTACTTCTTTTTTCGTTTCGTTTACGATCGCCAGGTGCGTGACGGTTCTGTGTATTTGGCAGATAAATTTTATAATCCTTTTTTTTATTGTTGCTATAGCTTTAAAATCGTTTCTGCTAATTAATGATGCTATTATTATAGTTTTCAAAATAATAGTTTGTTAATAATTAATAAAAATTTATTGGTGTATAGTTAGCGGAACGTAATTTGAAATACTTTTATTTTTTTTTAATCCACCAGAAATTATTTGGGAAACACATAAATAACGTTAAAATAATTTACGAAGTGATGTTTTATTGTAATAATTAAATCAACAATCGATTATAGGGTGATCAGACAACGAAGATGGATTTCAGAGAGCTCCGCTTTCCTAGAGATTTTCTGGTGTACCCCGGCTCTCATTGGATGTTGCTGACCAGGGAACTAGAGAGAAGGAATGGACACAGCGTGCTTTAGAAATGTACACGGAATCCCAGCCTGAACGCGCGGCGCTGTGATCGGAAAGATCATAGCTATACGTATATTGAGCTCACACTGCGCAAGCGCGAAAGAACGGTCACTTTCATCACGTGGATTAATTTTATTACTATAGTTACGATCTTTCCGGCCCATGCGATACTGGTGGCAGAGCGGAGAACTAATTCAGGACGGGATTTTGAGGATGCCCTCACCACTTATTTTCCTATGCTGTGTCCACTCCTTCTAGTCTCCCTGTTGCTGACCTCGTGGCTCGTGAAGTGAGAGTACTGCAGCTATAAAGCGCAGGGTAGGAGGTAGGGTATGAATTAAGCGAAAAATTATAAGAAAGTAACTAGGAACAAAGCGCAGCCGCAACGTGAGCGAACGCTTACAGATGCTGAACTCAGATGTCGCAGAGAGTATTTTCGTTGTAGGAGGTAACGTTGTCGGTGAGACAAGCGTTACCTTACAATTAGAAGTTTAGTTATTTAGTAAATAAAAGTTAACGTCTCATGGTCGGTAAGGTAGGATGTTAGGCAGATGGTAAAGGAGATCCCCCACGCTACCGTGGCGGTGAAAAGAACTAGATCTTTGCGTCTCGTCTTCGGTACGGTCACAGACTCGTCAGTAGGGCTATGTGACCGCACCGTGCTTTAGACGCGCCGGGAACGTTGTACCGTTGCGACGTATCGTTATATATAGAAACACATGCCTAAGCGACCACTTGTGAGAATTGTTTTGACGTTTTTGGCCGTGTAGTGGCGAAATTGAGAAGCTGTGGATCGCCACATCGTCGATAATTCGACGATTACAGATTTGGCGACAAAGGTTGTCAACTAAATTGAGATACCCGTATACGTCTCGTTTTTAATATAATAAGCGAGGTTATTCCGCAGAAAACAATTATTTTTTCTCATGTATAATGTACATGTACAATTTGTGCCGTTCTTGGATCGATGTTTCAATGAATAAATAACAACAAATTATAATGACATTTAGATTTTATTACTTTTTTAACATACTTTATTACAACAATGATTTGGTTTCAGTTTTAAATATCTATAATAAAAAGATAATTATTTATGTTAAATAAAGCTGTAAAGTTGAATAACAAATATTAATTTATAGATACGTAAAGTTTTATATCCCAAGCGAAACGTTATAGAAACTTCATAGATTATTATTTTAATTTGTGATAGCAGCGAGTTTCTTGTTTTTTATTGAGAAAAGATTTAAATCACAGTTTTGTATTCTGCAAAATTTTATGTCAAGTGGCCCCAATAAGTCAATACAATTTTCTACCAATCATGTATCAAATATGTCCGTAGCAGATTGGGTAGTGCTAAGACTCATATCCCGGAGGTGATGAGGTTCGATCCCACCTCCGAGCCTTTTCTTAAATTATTATATAACGAATGTGAATTGATAGTAATATGCTAATAATTATATTTTTTTAATCATTAAAAAAATTAATTATTGTTAACTAATTATTAATTTTAATTATTGTTTTTTTCATGCTTCTTTCATGTAATTAGATATGTGAATAATTGATTCTATTCAAATTTTTGATAAATCCAATTATTTGCGTATCTAACTAAAATGAAACTAAATATAACGCCGAGCAAAAATGAATATGTGCGTATTTTACGTTGTACTAATGAATGATTATATTGTTGTTAAAGATGTCGAAAAATTTCTCTGATAGACTCATAGACTAGACTAGATTAACAGAAATTGTAAAACGTACTAGATTTACAATAGGCGTACTGACGTACTAAATACTTTAAAAATGTACTTGATTGTACTAAATCTATTAGTCTAGTCTAGTTTGATTTCTATTAGTCTATTAGTCTAGAATTAGTCTAGTAATCTAGTAGTGAAATTTTTCTAAAACCTTAACAACAATATAATTATTTCTTTAAAGAAATCCCCCAGGTTTGAGTAGTATATAAAATTCAAAACCATATACTATTCAAACCTAGGGAATATTTTCCAAATTCATCTCTCCGGCACTTCGCGCTGGGGAGACCAAACCCACTACTATTTGCACGTGATCATTTAATAAATTTTCTAATAAAAATTTTTCGTATAAACTGGTCCTGGGATTGGTACTTACATAAATATATATAAATATATACTATTTATATATGTATAGAAATAGTACATAGCGCGTGACAGCGTGGCGAGAGATATATAGATATATAAGAGAGTGCTAAACAACGTACTCAAAAAATTCAATATCTCGAAAAATATTGCGAATCCCCAAAAATCCTTTTCAGGGGACTCTCATATAGTCAAATGGATGTATGTGCCAAATTTCACATCAAAATTCGGTTTTAGGCTTTCGGAAGTACACCCGTCATTTTGGATATTTTCAGGTTCGTTTAGACTTGACGTTGAATTTGTTCGGTGTCCTTTTTTAAGTTATCTTTTTGACGTGCAAGGACTAAAAATAAATAGTCCGAGAACCAAAAAAGTCGTTTCCCTTAGATGATTCGCACGGTTACGATTATGAGAAGCGTATTGAGTAATTTCATTGATATACATATATGTATGCACAATATGAAGGCATATATGTTAATGAATTCTTGGTACGACCGCACGTGCATCGATTACACTTGGCGAGACGGAGGGGGGGGGGGGGGGGGGGGGAGAGGGAGGGGTGTTACGTATCGTACATTTATTTATGCATCGTTCGTGGATTGGTTAGCGTATTATCATCTTGGTTCGAATGTCGGATGATCTGCACAAACATAACTCGAGAGAAGAGGGGATGAAACCCGTAAACAAAGAAGAATGAAAAGGAAAGGAAGAGGGGTGTAAAAAAAATTTGAAAAAAAAAAACAGACCGTGTTTATACTCGGCAACTCGGTGACTTTTGGTCATCGAGTTAGAAGCGATGCACGCACGCGGTGCTGTCGAAAGAAGGTCGCGTCCCGTGTCCCGTTCTGAGGCGCCGCATATGGACGCGGTGGTGAAGGACGCTACCGCTCCTGACTGACGGCGCTCTCGCGCCGTTCAACCGTTCAAAAGTGGGGGAAAGCGAAAGAAGGGTCGGGGGAATGAAAACCACAAGAGTGGGGACAGTAGTTACACGTGCGAATCCTTTTAGCCATTTAGCTTCCTTTTGAAGGGCAACAGAACTGGAAAAAGACAAATTTTACAAGATAAATTTTTCAGCCGTCGTTCCTGTCGCCACAAACACCATTTTTTTTCCTCGTGCTTTTGCTCCGCTGCGAATCTTGTCTTCATGTTATCTGCTATAAATTCTCGTTAATCTCCATTTCCTCGCACTTTTATCGTGAAATTTAATTCCACGAAGAAACCTAAACTTCTAGAAATTGGCTCGTATTTTTAAACGTCATAATTATGATTTTGAATCGTGCTAAAAAAAATTGAAGATATAAACATTTCTCTCCGATGTATTTTTGTTTTTAATTGATTAATTTAATTTAAACTTTTATTTTTATTGATTCACTTATGGAAATCTTTGTTTTTAATTTATTTATTGAATTAGAACTTTCATTTTTTACCGATTAACTTTATTTTTTGCGGATTTTTACGAGCTTATCCCATCACTTCAACCTCGCTTCACTAATTTCCATGATCCTGTGAAAACCCTCAAGAGTGTTGCCCAGCTTTATCGCATTTGCACGAGGACTAGAGGAAACTGTGGAAAACTCGACCGATACAGGCGTCTTTGTTTTTGCTGAGTTTCGGTTGATTAGCACCACCAGAAACGCAGAAAAGCGGCCTTTCGTTTAACGGCTGTTTTAAAATTATTTTCACTCGTAACAAATCGAAAATGCTAAAGGAAAAATGAACTTTTAGATATTTACTCAAAATTTTAATTATCATCACTAATAAATAATTTGAATTGCAAAAAAAACTATGAAAATAAAAGTCTTCGATGTAATTTTGTTTTTAATTCATAAATTCGATTGAAAATTTATTCAATTTTCTCATTTTCACTAACAATAGATTAAAATAATTTTGTCAAAAATTGAACAAAAAATACTTTGGAAGTGGAACGAAAATGTTCGGTGTGTACGGCACGCCGTTTTGCTATTTATTATTAGAAATTTTCGACCTCAAATGAAAATACAATATCTCATTAAAACTGAAACTAATAATCTCCGAAACCATTTTAATTTAGTCAAAAGCAAAAATAATAAAATGCACAGGGAATAAATAATAAAATATATAAAATATAATAATAAAATAATTAAATATAATAAAATATAATAAAATAACAAAAGCAAAAAAAAATAAAATGCACAGGGAAGGATACAGAAAACGTTGAATTAATTTTTTGTCTAGACATAATTTTAATTAATTTTTATTATGTTATAAGAAAAAATTTATGAATGTTTATTCAGCTCCACAGTGATAAAAATTGTGAGACTAAAATTTAATGAGTCGCGAAATAATTCAGTAAATTAATATTGTGATACGACATCACACGAATTGACGATTCAAGAATTTATTAAAACCGATTAAAAATTCGGTGAATTAAAATTATACTTCGACAGAATGAATCATCGAAGTCAAATTGAAACACCACAGTCATAATTGAATGAATTAAACAAATTTTTAAATCGCTTGAAGTTTTCATTATGTCTAGACAAAATATTTATTGACCATTTTCATTATGTACATAATTAAAATGTTTAAATTAAAATTAAGTACATAATTTTAATTCCGTAAAATTTTATTCGGAAATTAAAATTATGTACAAAATTTTAATTCATTCAAATTTAAATTCAAGTCTCAAAATTGTGTACATAATTTCAATTCTCGAATTAAATTTTGGAGCCTAATTTAATTTCTCGATATTATTAAGATTGTTTACATAATTTTTATCCTTCCATTAAAATTTAGATTAGTTACAATAGTTCACATAATTTTAATTTGCTCAAATTTTAAGTTATGCAAATTTTATTGCGTTCAAATGTTAATTTATTCAAATATTATTTCCTGAACAAAAAATTGAATGAATTAATATTTGCAAATGCAATTTCATTTATTTTTGAATTAAAATTTGGATGAATTAAAATTTGAACGAATTAAAATTATGTACATAATTTTAATTACCCCAAATTTTAATTCGAACAAATTTAAAAATAAAATTTCGTATATCATTTGTGTTTAGGAATTAAAATTATGTACATAATTTTAATTCTCAAATAATTTAATTCTCAAAAATTATTTCCCCTCAACGTAAAATTTAATTCGGAATTAAAATTATGTCCAGACATAATATTAAATGATATATCTAATTCAGTGGTAATTGAATATAAATTCGATGAATTAATATTATGTCTAGACATAATATTAAATCCTTTAAGGAATTTTCATTTAGTATATTTTTTATTTGACTTCATTTTTATGAAGCTAATAAATAGCAAAACGGCGTGCCATAGATGTGTTTTCCATTTTTAATTGTCGATTTGTGCGATTTTCGAAATGGTGTTTGTCAAGGTTTCAAATAACGAATAAGAAATGTTCCCACGTGTTTGGCACATAAACAGAAATTTAATTAAACAACGAATTCACTCGGGGCTTCATTTGAAAAGCATGCCGAATAAAATTAGCATCGTAAAGCTGCACAATTATTTTTCCTCTACTTCGCAACATCGATCCGACTAGAAAATCGTTCGAAAACATTACGAATACTAAATTCAAGCGTTAGTGTTTTTTATACCTATATACGAATGATGTCCACATTGATACGCGGATATTTTGAGATATCCGCGTTTCCACAGAGAACGTCATTCACTTTGCAATGTTGCTCAGGGACAATAATATAAAATAAATTGCATAGTAGATTACGCGTCGATATGGCAACGTGTATTATGTACATATTTGTATATTTATATGAATGCATAATAATATACGTATATAAATACATAAACAACGCAATAATGGAACTTTCCATTTCCCCTGTTTTTTATTTTTCTCTAATGTCAATCGATCAATAAAAGTTCATTGGCGTGGCTTATTTAATCGAATTTTACAAGAATCGATTTTCGTATTTGTCTTCATTTATCGAGCCGCACTTCAAAGTTTACCCTCGCTCGAGACGACCAACTTATTTCCTGTTTTAGAACCGCACGGACGTATTTCTCGACAGTCGAATCTCTCGAGTTTTTATTTGTGGAAGAAAATTCATTCTCACGAACTTTATAGAAAGTTTTCTAATAGTCGATTCAAAGAGGAATTAAATTTCTTATTTTTTCGGATGCAGTAAAATGTTCCTGGGTTTGTAAAATTCAAATAAAAAATCAAAAAAATTATTGACTCATTAATTTGAAAAATTGTAGTGCACTATACAAATCTTTGAAAATTTCGAATTGTGTTTTCAGAATGACGAATTATTTTTTAATTTCGGTGCATCCTATTTTAGCAAATAAATCTTATTTAATTAAAAATTTCCTAAATGAAGCCTGGCGGCATATTTTGGTTACATACTTGTACACACTGGGTGCATGAGACCCGGCCTAGATTTTTTTTCTCAACTCGACAGCCAAAAGCTTGAGATCACATGTGTAAAGGCAAATTTAATATCGTCTATATTTTTTTCGAAAAAAAAAAAATAGTTCCAAGTGAAAAGAATTTCTCACTGACAGGAATATCGCGAAGTTTGCAATTTTTTTCCGGGTCTCTCAGACCCAAGGGTGTATTCCTACATTCGGTAGTGTATATTTTGTCTCAGTAATATTTTATCCCAATTTCAGGTCTCTGATGTTTCTTATTACATTTTAAAATACTTTTACGTCTTTATATAAATTTCGTAGGAACAACGAAAAACTGTGAAAAATTCTGGTAAAAAAAGTTGAAGTTGAAAGTTTGGGGAAATTCCGTTTCGAAGTTTCAAGTATCTGATATTTCTGGTTACATTTTTTAAACTTAACGCCTTAAAATCTTGAAAATAATGAAAACTGAAAAATGTTGGTACAAAAAGTTGAAATTAAAATGTTCCGGAAAATACCCACAGCCAGGCTCTTAATCTTCAAAATAAAAAGGACGTTTATTACGTCTGAATGGAGGGCTAAAAGAGTTTCGACTGTAATTTCCTTAGCCATCGGCATCGGCGCATCATGCACGACACGTGGCTGACGATGCTCCACGATCGACCTCTCGACACGTGGCAAGCCACCTCCATGATTTACACGAGCCTATATCTATATTTAAACAGTTATATAGTGAACCGTTGTACTATATGTAGTGCTAGTGACCTAGAGCTTGTGATCCACGCGCTTCCACTTATGTATTACGTACATGTTCCCCTTCCTTTTTGCCCAGTATCGTGTCAGTGCTCAATGAACGGCTTGGGAGCATGAAATACGCTTCGTGCAACGTGCATAGGCTGGTGTATCTAAACGGAGAAAAAAATACAACAAACATTAAGGTGTTCTGCACTACAAACTGTACGCAAATAACATTTTTGGAAGGATTTATCGAACAAAAAAAAACATTCGAATCAGTATCGCAGTATTTAAAATAAACCTATGATTTTTTGTAATACGATATAATCTAATTTATCGAAACAGCACTGTAAAAAGTGCCATTAAAAAAAAAATCGTTGCTGTTTAACACGATGTAAACAAAAAACTAAATGTTGCACCGCAACTAAATCTCAGATGGATTAGAAATTTTATCACAATGCAAGGCAATTTTTACCGTGCTGTTTGGTATTTTTGGTTCCAGCTCCATCTTTTGTTATTGCATATGACGAATAGATCAGGCCCTGACGTCTACTTTTATTATTTTTGTTACGTTGTGTCATGTGACATGACATGGTCTTTAACCTTTTACAATTTTTTTGATACTAAAAAGGGGAAAAGAATTATTTGGATGGACAGAAGAGGCAAATTAGGTAGTTTCGGAGACTGTTCTCCTTCAACTGCAAATTGCCAATCCAACATAACTTTTCCTATCGCAAGTCGTGTCCTGACATACATATATTCAATTTGAAATTCTGATGAAGATGGACTAAAAATATTAAAAACGTTTGATCTAACTGATGATTTATTTATTAAATAAAAAAATAATTTGTTGGATGAATGGATTATTAATTGATGAATAATCATTAATTCATTATTTTTTTATTATTATAATTATAATAATACTATCATTATGAGGAATAAAACTGAAAAATGAGCAATAGGGAAATTCATGTTGAGGCAAACAAAAATTGACAATCGTCCCATGAAATTTTACAGTCCCAGGATACTAATTTTTATCGTACTGATATCCATTTTAATCTCGGTTTTTGGTGAAATTCACACGTACTGTACACATTTTTTATTGTGCCTAACGATCGCGTGCACATTATTGGAAAACACGGTAATTTTTGCCGGAATATCTTACGAATATTCTGAAATATTTCTCTCCGTGTATGATTACCGATTCTTCCATTTCCTCGTGGATGAAAAGAGAGAGGAAAAAAGAAGGAACGAACGAACGAAGAAAAATAATCAACTAGTATACGGAAAACCGACCTTGGCCTGCGCACGCGATATGCTTTATTCCGTGCACCACCTTCTGCATATATTTGTATACCTACGATATGATCCATACATGTGTTACCTACTTTTAGATACCGCGTCAATGTAGCCAAACTCTCGTCGGAGTTTGCACACAAATATTTCCACGAGCTAAATACATTCCACCAAACAAATGACTTTTCTTTATATTAAGGGGACCGTATGGTCTAGAGCACGAAAATTTCACCTATTTTCACGATTTTTTTTTTGCCATAAAAAATTTAAAAATCGATGTTTTAACTTTTCGGGTTTATTACTACCTTTATTAAGTATACAAAAAAATTTTTTTTTAATTTTAAAAACAGTGTTTATTATCATATAATTGGCATTGAAGACGACCCTCTCGAAAAATCCGACCCGGACGGTGAAGATCGATCCGAGACTTCTACTCATCTGAAACACAAAATTCAAGAAGATTCTTAATCAGAAAGAGTGCAGTTATGGTCGGGACTAGAACAAATCGAAAAAATTAAAAATTGACAAAATGGCGCGCTTTTGAAAAAAAATTCGTAAAATCGGGTTTTTTTTTCACTAGTTTTTTAGTATAAACAATAAGAAATTATTTAAATAAAATTATGATTGTAGTTCCGACGATAGCCATACATGTTGTGAACAACATATCCAAATTTCAAGTGATTCGGTTGAATAGTTTTTTTGTTTTCACCTGCGCAGTGCCGAAAAAAGTCGTTTCGAGATAAATGAGTTTAAAGTTTGAGGTACAGATATTTTCAAAAATTGAGCAAATTTTGAATACTTACAGTTAATCCGCGATTCCGGCACCATATAGGATTCCTTCGGAACGTTCATAATTCAAGATTTCCTCACTCCTTTCATTTCTTCGAGCTGTCCGAGCCTCTTTGGAGTTGTCCGTGCTCCTACGGTTGGCGCTCGATACTCGCAGCTCGTCTCGGTTTTGCGCTAGTTGCTCCGCTTGTGGCCCGATTGTTATGCCCATGGTCTCCATTATTTTCAATAGGGATGCAAATCCTTCATTGAATATGCAAGCGGAAATGTGAGTGGCAATATCAATGATTTTTTTTCCGGCAAACAGATGTTTCGGCGCAAGGTGCCACACGCAAGCATTGAAACTTTCGTTATTGTTCTGCGTATTACTGCCAATACACCTTTCCAATAAAGTCTCTGCTGTCAATTCTTCATAAATTGGTTTTAATATCTCTTGTGCTTCATCGCACAGAGCAGGTGGGTGCTCGTAGGTGTCTAAAGTACCTGCAGCCTCACTTTGACGCCACTTGCACCACGATTCGGAACCTGGAGGACAGTACGAGTGTTGCGGATTTTCATCTGTTGAAATTTTGTGATAATATGCTGCCCATATTTCACTTCTCATCCCTTCAGTCGAATCTGAATTACGTCTAATTGCTAGACCGTAATAAGTTGACAGCTCTTGCAATAATTTATTCGTCAATTGTTGACGCTTCGGTGTTTTATTTATCGATTTCCGCTGTGTCTTTTTTCCCTCTTCTTTTTCTGTCAATTTCTTTGTTGCTTTCTTTATTTGTGCATGTTTTTTTTCGCATCAACAGCACGTTTGTACAAACGTTTTTCAACATGCAAAACACATTCTTTTTTGCAAACTAAAAAATCATCCCCGTAAGGCTTTGTGTCCAATAAGGCTTTGAACGTTTTCGTGTCGCCGTCTCCGATATAGTTCGCGTATTTTACGTTGTACAACTCTTCCGATCTCTTGAACATTTCCACGATGCCGTCTACCTCCATTTTGCCAGCACTTCCGGTATGATTTGCGTCACAGTGATCTTCATGCTCTCGATACCACGCTTCATATTCAATCGTATCCTCTTGGCCTTTCCATTGAGAGCAGGCTTGACATATACTGCATTTGACGACAACATCTAAAATTTTATTACTGTATTTCCCTATTAACGAGGCAATACCGAGAAGCGATGAGAATCCACGTTTCGCCCACGATCCATCACCAGACACAGAAAGTTCATCCGCGGGACGCCCAGCTTTTACATTCAACTCGACTTCTTCTTTCAATGCTCTTTGGAAAACGATTTTCGCGACGGCTTCAGCTGCAATTTTTATATTGTCCACGATGCCGTAATATGTACTCTTACAAATTCCTTGTCCAAGATCCATGAGACCGCAGAAATTTTTCAAGCCTTCAAATCCTACTCCAAGCATTCTCAGGGCGAGAACAAGTCGACGGTTGATTTCAAATGCCTTATCAATTAACGGCGAAGACAAAATAAAAGTTTCTTTACACTCACACTTCACAGAGAGTTTGAATCCTAGACCACGTTGTCCGTTTTTGCTAAAAGTGACCGCACCGTTACAATCTTTACACTTCAACAACTGTTGCAACGTTAAAAATATCATGCTGAATTCGATGATGCAATAATTGAAAGTAGGATTAACGTTTACTTCCAATTCCTCATTGCCTTTTAATTTTTTCGCAGACGTGCTCGTAAAATCAGTAGTATTTTCGATAGTGAATCGATTGCCCTTGAAATATCTTTTGCGACCTACAGAAGATGGTCGTCTAGAAGAGTCACGGCCTTGCTTTCTATCCATATTTTCTGATATTTTATTTCAAAATTTTCGATGTTGGTTCGTCAAAACGTAACGTTGTACTGATCAAGTCAGGGGAAAGCGAAATGACCGTTTCCCTCACAAATGTTCGACAATAGGTATATTTCGGGGAAGGGAAAAGTATATATAGGTATATAGTATGTACTATATACAGGTATATATTTTCGGAGAAGGATTGGGACAGCTGCTGCGCTCCGATTAGGTTACCGGTTAGCGCTAGACCCGTTAGGAGCGCGCGGACCGCTCTCTACCTGCGTTATGGGCTGTAGAAGCTGTAATATTGAGAATTTCCGCATGAAAATTTCACAGTATATTCTTGAGATACTATACTTTCGACATATCGAAAAAAAAAAAATCGATTTTTTCAAATTTCTAGACCATACGGTCCCCTTAACCTCCACACTAAAAAAAAGGCATAGTGTTGAGAAAAGAGGCGCAGTTAGCTCAACTACGCCCTGAGGTTGGATACGGCGAAACTAATGTCGTAGTTGGCGCAACCTCCGCGCGTAGTTGAAGGTATTTTGTTGAGTCAACTACGTCTGCGATTTGGGGTAAAACTTTAAATATTCAATAGAACCAAAACATTTTTTGAATAAAATTCAATAAATATTTGAAATAGTATCATCCGCATTGCTCGGGAAATGCGGAAAAGTATTTCAGTCAATTGTATCAATCATGTTTGGATTAAGTGAATTGTAATTGAAACATACAGTGATTGTACCGAACAATTATGATTTTGAAATGACTGTCAGAAATATTTGAAATTTTTTTTGATATATATATTTTTTGGAATATTTTTTATTTTATATTTTGCGACTTTCAATAGTAAATACGATTAAGGATGTATGCCCAGTCAAATCCGCAGTACATCTATTTGTTTTTTTCAAACAGATTATATAAGATATCAATCATAAATATGTTTTTTATTAATTAATACTAATTATATATAACAAATCAACCTGATGAAAGTTACAGTTATTAACTTTAAGAAAAATTAGTTCTTCATTTGACTGTTTTTTACTGGAGCTGATGTCCGTTCTATCAACCAATCAAAAAATTCCGTTTATATATCGAGAAAATTTGGCAACAGTGCCGAAAAGTGTGTCGTTTGACAGCTAGTTTCCTAACCTAACACATTGTTTAATTTCTTTTTTTTCGTTTATAATGTGAGTGAGGAAAATGAGTGACAATTCTCTGTTGTGCTGCTCAGAGACAAAAAAGGCAAATTTACCACACAAAAAAGAAAACAGTCGCTTGAGAGTGTTGCGAAGAGTGTCGAGAAACGAAGACGTTTGAACGACACCGAAAAAAAATTATATTTTGGTTAATTTATTTATATAGCTCATGTTTATCTTACATTATATATTTGCATTGACATTTCATGATTAGATCACGCTTGTATTTATTTTCTCTCACTACTACTGTACACTCGGTTCGTACTGCCCACGCGTGCAACGTTGCCATATTTCCATGCTTCGCACATTTAACATGGTGGCTGTAATAGCAGTTTTCGCACATGACCCAAACGACTCTACTTTTTTTGAGATTTTTGAACAAATACGACGGTGACATCGGGGGGTTTTTTTTCTTTAAATAATAAAAAAAATAAAATTTCTAATAATATATTTTTTAATCTGTACGCTTATATATCACGGGCTTTATTTTCTTTCAAATTAGGCTACTTCCGCTACGATTAACATGCGTTTTAATGGGACTGAAAAAAATAATTTACGTAATTACTATACGGTGAAGTCTAATTATTTTTTTTCTAATCGATGCAGAATCGTTCACTCTACAACATATTTTAAATTTGAAGGTCAAACTTAAATTGTATATTTCGGGAATACATCCTTAATCGATTTTTTACTCTCTCGTAACAGCGCCTATCCTCACTACCCTGACATAATTATAGGCAAAACCTTTTTAAATTAGCGTACTTTAATTGTGATAAAAAGCCTTATACCTATTTACATCGTAAAACAAGGGTTCAGGTTTTCTCGACGACCATCGGTCGGAGTGATCGTAATTTAATGATTCAATGCCAGAGCCTTATGGGTACACGGGCGGTGCGACGCTCACGCGAGAGGGCTCCGCTCGTGGCCCTCTAGCGCATTTTTGCTACACCAGAAATCCAGCCAGGCAATAAGGCTGTCCGGTTACAATATATATAATTCATATTAAACAAAACTTATTATTTACGCAACGAAATTTTAGCAGCTTTAGCAACAGGTATATTTGTTTGAATCGTAACAAAAGATTTCATCCAAATTAGTACTAGGTGATTAGCTTAATCACAAATTATATTCCGTAGATCTATGGTGTCATTGAATTCAATTCTCGCAGAGAAGTTTATTCGATGCTATTATTTTATTGATTCACGGACAAACCGTATACAACTCAACTTCCGTGTGATTATTTCAAATTCAATCGATTCTGTGTCTCAAGTTTTGTTTTTTTTCTTTTTTTTCGTCAATGTAACCATTTATTGCGGTTGTATCACATAAAATACACTGAACTCAAATAAATTAAAATTTAGGGGCAAAATTGTGGCGTAGTTGCCTCAACGACATGACCTTCAATGGATCAACCACTGGGTGATTAACTAAACGTAATATGACTATTGGCGCAACGAAATTCGTTCAACCTCATCGCGTAATTGGCAATAGTTTAATTTTTTTTTTCAGTGCAGGTTACAAGCACTTTAAAGCACGGGTTATTACTACAACTTTGCGAGCTCATAACTCTCAGAGGAATTTGTATTTTTTAACATATTTTTTTTTTTTTTGACAATAGAACAAATCTTGGATAAGCGAATGGTACAGGACTCTATTTAGGGAAACGATTCAGTCCACTGGGCCGAAATTAAAAAAAAGGGGTTTCTGTTTAGTTGAAAACGACGAGTTTGGCCTGGGTCAAAATGACCCAGGATTGCTAAACTTAGGTTTTACTATAAGAGATACAGTCTCGAAACTTTTTTTATGATGTATTTGAATTAAGCTCTTTTCTTGAGAAAAAATGTTAGCCCTCCGTCACACCCGCCAAAAAAAAACTGTAAATTTTATAATTAACTTTAGGAGCTTTTATCACACCGTGAGTTAAATCATTACAGATGCATACGTTCTGCGAAACACCATAGAAATGTTCATGAAAATTGCAGAAATGTATTATTTACCATTTTTTGGTTATTAATAAAAAAAGAATAAAAAAAGCGATAACAACTAAAGTCTTCTTGAGCATTTTATGCAAAGCCGTCAAATAATAAATGCAAATTTCCATGATGGCAGATTTTCATCAAGATTTTTCCAAGAATAATCCGTATTTATTTAAACTATTTTAACCCTCTGAGCGGTGGTGGGTCTTACGTTTGTCCCACCATTTTTTTTTGCAGTTTTTTGATTATTTGACTACTTTTGCCGCAACAAATACCGAATTTTTCGTTTATACATGGTTCGTAGAACATTCGTGAATGTACAAAAAATATGTACAATCTTTATTTGTTAATTGCATAAATGCCATGTATAAACGAATAGTCAAAATTCATACTTTTTCATGAAAAAATTAATTTTTCACTAATCTCCTGTAGAATTCACAATAGAATTTTTTTCACGAACTCAATACACTCCAAAGAATTGTTTAAAATGTTTCCGAAATTTTCCGATCTGTGGTTTTTGTTTAAAAAAATGTAGATACAATCGTTTCCGTACTAAATACAAATTAACAATGATATTGACTGGAAACTTTCGCCTGTTTTCGAATTTTTTATTCAAATTCATAATCAGCAACCCGAAAACCCTATAAATGCGAATTTTCAAGTAAATCGTACGTGAAGAAAAATGTATGCCTAAGAGTTATGCACCACGTTCTATTTTATTCCTCGAGGAATCCTCTACGAATTCAAACCGTAGATTTTTTCTAATCTTGATTATTCTACTATCGCAGTTAATTGTTTAAGTAGCCAAGAAAATCTTTCGTAAATAAATTGCTGTAAATTTCAAACAAATGAGTCTAGAAAAAATCTACGTGGTGAATTCATAGAAGATCTCCTGAGGATTAAAAGGATCTCTTAAGGATTAAGATTTTACTTTGAAAAATTTGGATGAAAATGTGTCATCATAAAAATTTAGATTTATCAGTCGATTGTTTTGCAAATTTATAGTTACCAGTATTTTGCTAGGTCAAAAAGACGCTGTGATACAAATCCACCTTCACTGCGTTTAATTAATGCCTCAAACTTTGCGAAAAACCATTGTGAAAATTTAGCACTTATTTGACAAATGTGAAGAGCAGCAGTTATCGCAAACGTTCGTTAGTGCATAACGAACAACACTTTTTTCTGCCCTAATTGTTGTTACGAGTCCGATTGAGAAATTTCAGCAGATCCTACTTTTTGTGTCTAAGATTTTTATATGAAGAAAGGAAACAGCTGTTAAGACTAAATAAAGGAATTTTTTAGAGAAACTAAAAAGAGTAAGAGTAAATAATGTATTTATGAAACTAGGTAAACTTGAGGTATTCAAAAAACAATATTATTCAAAACCGAATATTTACAAATGATAAACATGGCAGAAAATATGTTAAATCCAGTATTTTGAACGTTAACTTGACAAAGAGTTGATAGAATTACACTTCGAACGAACAAAGGAATAAATTCAATCAATTGAAATGATGCTTTTAGTTTCAATAGATGGAATTTAAAATGGTTGATTTTTTTTGTGTTTAAAAGTTGCCTAACACGAAAATAAGGATTGTTTAAGTTAGAACGACGCTTCTGGGACGAAAATCCCAGAGGATTTGACCTTTTCTGCGCTTCGGTGGCTCGATAGGGTTGGGCCTCGAAATATTAAGGTAATTATTAGGCTATTTGCATGAATCTAGCAAAAAAAGTTGAGCATTTTTACAAAATAAGCAATTAATCATTGGAAATAAAAGTGAGAAGTGGAAGAAGTGCATGAAATTATTATGTAATTTAGTTCATTGTTTTTTTTTTTAAGTTCATTACGATAAAGTGGGGGGTCACGTGCTCTCACCACGTGTCAACCGGCAGATAAAACTCTAATCCATCTGTCCTCGAACCTCGAGTGGATTCTTGCAACCGTTTCCGTATGAAAAATTCTCTTGCGATATATACTGAGAAATAACACACGTTATGCCTTAGTATTAGTAAGCGAAGAACCTAGAACTAACGTATACCGCGACGCTTTAAAAAAAAATCTATCGTCCGATGATTCACAGATTGGCTCGCCTGCTCGTATGGCAAATAATCGGTCATACATATTTCCTTGACTCATTTTCTTTTCTTTCCTCTCCGAGAACTTGTAATCAGTAATTACCGCGTTGTTATACTCCATCTCAAACGTCATAGACTACGAATGATTATTTGAACTTTTAACGCGGGAAAAATGACAAAAAAACACTTTTTTAAATATATTTTCGATCGGGAAATACGTTTTTCAAAAATTACTCCAAAAAAATGAATTTTTTGTGGGGTAATTTTCATTTTTCAGTAAAATTCTTTTTATTTAGTAATTATTCAAAAAAAAAATCATTTGTTTAATAAATGAATTTATTTTTGAATAAAAAGAATCATTTTTCTTAATAAATGATATTTCTGGAGTAATTACTCTGAAAAAAATGATTTTTTTCCTAAAAAAATGCCTAGAAAAGAGTTTTACTAAGAAATGACCGATGAATGAGAATGAGTTTTAATAAGAAAATACCGAAAAGAATCATTTTTACTCCAAATTACTCTTAAAAAAATCATTTTTTTGGATGGATGATATTTTTTGAGTAATTATTCTAAAAAATGTTTTTTTTAAGTTATTTTTATTTTTTAGTACAATTCATTTTTTGTAGTAAGTATCCAAAAAAAATTCATTTGTTCTTAGTAATTTTGACCATGGATTTTAGCATAAAATTTACTTACCACTAATTAAAATCTTTTTTATAAATTTACTGAATTCGTCTTTTACAAGTACTTCAATTACGTTCTATTTTAATTAACTCTTGAGAGAATTGTTTTTCTTTTCTTTATCGTTTTTATAATAAAATTTAAGCGATTAGATTTTTGGGAAAAGTGGGGTATCCCCGAATTTGGGCCACAAATTTAAATTCAAGGCCTAACTTCCCCCCCCCCCCCACTATTTTTATTGTAAATTGCTTTTCTAATAAAGTTCAAAATTTCTTATTTTTCATTAACGGACTAATGGTTACGTTAAATACTTGAGAACGTATGAGAACTTGAAATAATGACCTCAAAAAAAAAACAAAAGAAACAATAGAGACAAATTAATTGTACCTCCCGACCACAAATCCGGCGTCACATTTTCGTGGTTAATGAAATAACAGACGCGTAGCATTGGACACAATGTCATTACGCAAACATGTTTTATCACATGCGAACAGATTTTCATTTGAACGGAGCGCTTTGTGTTTTACTTTAGCTTGACCTGAAGGCAACACACACGTGCCGGACGTTTTTTAATCACGATCATAAATTCTTCAAGCGTGGCTATCTGCAAAATTCCTTCTGTTTTTTTTTTCTTTTCGATACCGAAGGATTATTAATTGGTAAGTAAAAAAATGTAGATAATTTTAAAGTTGATAAAAAGTATAAAACGTTTATTGTTTATTTAATTTTAGTTAGCGTCCTTATTATTAATTATTATTTATTACATAGAACATTTATCGAGTTTTATATTTTTCAATATATTTCTCCGTAAAAATGATTTTTCAACAGAACGTTCAAAAAATATACTCATCATTCTCGTAATCGAAAAGTTATAAAAATTTAACTTCATTTTGATCGATAATTATTTGATATCGTGAATCCCCTAGAATTTCACACAACAAACAAAATGGTTATGTACCTACTTCGAATGTCCATTCGAGCATCGAAAGCTTTTACGAGACTACACAGTCACAATAAAACTTGATTTTGTGCCCACACATACACACACATGCACACACACCAGACACATGTACAAACACTTTATATTGGTTTTTCATGACACGTGTACGACATTTACGAACGATGGGCAACGGGGCGTTTAGCAATCTCTTTCTACTTTCTTTCGCTCTGTTTCTTCCGAAGATTTCTCAACCGGAGTACAAGACACGTGTATTTAAAAAATAATAACGAAAGTTCGTCGATATAATTCGACCTAAAGTATGTTTCATCGCGAATCATTAAAACTTTAATCGTCAGCAATTCTTCGAGAATTTTGAGTGCGTCGCAATATCGCAATCTTTTTTGTCACTTTCAGGCAATTAAGTAATTTTTATGTAGAAACATCGATTTTGAAATTCTTGCAATGTCCGCGTACGGATGAATCATCGACTCCAACGACCGCACGTGCCAGACAAAACAATTATGGAGCCCTCCCCCCCCCCCACTCCCGCCCCTTTTCTTTGCCGTCTTTTTTGTTGATAAACTTTTAAGAGTGTACACTCGCATGTGCGCCAACTTTTATCGGTACATATGGCAAGTAGATATCCGGAACACATTCCAAGGGTAGATAAAATCAATCTGAGTACACTTGACAGCGAAATGACGTGTCCCGCATCGTAACTCTTTAAGAATTATAGAGAGTGCAATTATAACGTTTTACAAGAGTGGGGAGTTGCTACGAGTTCGCCGAAGTCGTGCTTTGGATAAAAAAATCAATCCAAAAATTGTTGGGAATTAAAAAATCCTTTAATATCAATAAAAAAAAATCGTTAAAATCTTAACGTAGATAAAAAAAAACGATTGATTATTATATAATTATGTTTAAATTTCGACATTTATTAAATTTTTGGAAAGAAAAATAAAAAAAATGATGAAAAAAGGATGTAAAAAGTTCGTTTGATTTTCAATTTATTGTGACGAATGAATAAAAAAATAACTATTGACGGCGAAACATATTGCATTTACGATTTGAAAGCAAATCGAGAACAAAGAAAAACGTTGACCGATCAATAATTACGCAATCATTGAATACAGATCGAAAGTAATTTTTTCCCCTGCGAAAATAATGATTGATCAGAGCGAATAACTCAGGATAATAAATTTATGCAAAATAATCAAATTAATCGTATTTTATGATCGTCAAAATAATAAACAAACGAGAAATTTGCTGGTTAAAGAAATTCCAAAATATTTCGAACGTTTCCACGAAAATGAAGATCATGTATCGGGCAAATAAAAAAAAATGGGTGTCCTTTGTAACGGATGTGATGTGATTATGGATGAACCCGTGTGAGGAAACAGCTGAGAAGATTAAACGTGAGCGTAACTTTCATAATGGGCTTTCTCTCTCGCGTTTACTCGGGTCAACTATATAACCATTTTGTCTGGGTTTGAAAGGCGAAAGGAAAAGGGTGGGGGCAGGAAGAGAAAAGGGAAAAGTGGGAGAAAGAGAGAGAGAGAGAGAGAGAGAGAGAGAGAGAGAGGTTGGAGCACGAGGCAGGGAATACCCGCTCGTGTTTTTCGTATAGTATATTGTGAATAGGGCGTTTGCACGAGGTAGAGGTCGACGACCTTTATTTCGTCGTGGGGACGCCACGTGTGGAGGGCTCGAAGCACTGTATCTCGAGTTCTCAAAGTCGCAAGGGCGTATTTCATAGGTTCGTACAAAGGTCATTACGTCTTTGAAATTAAGGTTGATACGACGACATTTATATATATGTGTACAATATTCCATAGTTGTATATCTTTGAATACCTTAAGGGGGTGAGTCTCCCTTGCTCTTGTCTCGTAATCGTCCCTCGGTTTATCTCGTTTCGCAAATCATCCAACGTTCGTGCAAAAAGAGACAGCCAACGAAAAAGGGGCGGGGGGGGAGGAGAGGGGAAGAGAGACAGCGAGCAAGAGTGCGAAAACGTTGCTCATGCGCAGATCGAAAAACACTCGTTTAGGGAGCGATGAAAAAGGAAGGAAGGAAGGAATTGAAGAATGGTGATGGAACAATACGAAAATAAATAAATCCCCTTCTCCCGCTTCGTCTACATGTGCAAACGCAGCCAAAAATTTTCATTCGAAGTCATTGCATTTTGTACTTTTTTCCTTATCCAAAATATTAATAAAAAAACAACGAGTTCACGAATTTGAAATGTCATTGAAAATTCTCTGTAAAACCAACCCAATTTTAGCTCTCAGATGATAAAAAAGGAACGTATAACAAATATTTAAGGACGAAAGCTCGTTACTTTCTACTTTATGTCGTCCTAGAGTGGCCCTTAGCAAAATTTCATTTTTTCATCTTCCTAGACGAGCGCGTTTCCGCACATTATTATCTTCGTCATCCTCCCACACTGACATACTCAACATAAATATATGCATCATCTATATATGTATATAAAGTGTAGATATGTATAACTGTATAGAAAAGTACATTATATATATATATTAGAGGTCGACCTCGAATGGGAAATCTTTCGACGGCGCTCGAGTGTGCGTTAGCGCGAGAGAGAGACAGCAAAGAGGCGCATGGCCGGTGACAAGTAGTTCGGGGGCGCACGTGGCTATCCTCGTTCTCCTCGACATCAAACCCGTAGAGACGGCGCGATCGTTTTTTTCTACTCTTTTTTCATTTTTTTTTACTCGCTATTCCCATTTGCCACTGGTTCGTTCGTAATTCTCCTCCTTTTCTCCCCTTTAAACCCCACCTCCCCACCCCGTCGAACCAACGTGAGCGACGCTCCACGAGGCGAGGACCATCTCTTTCACCGTTCTAAGCACAGTGACAGTGAATCTCACTCACGAGAGAACCCACAGCCCATTGTTAGACGCATCTGGCTACTCGGACCGAACGGGTCTCTCACACGAAGCCCGCTTTCTCGCGATTTTCGAACATTTTCTTTCACCCGGTTGACGTCGGTTTTCGTGCTGTTTTTACGAGGCGTATTTTCGACGGTTTCTCGTTCGTTTTTTTTTTCTCATTGAAAGTTCTTTAAACAGAGTTAAGTGTGACTCAGGTCGTTGAATTGTGTGACCTGAGGATTATCGTTCGATCGAAGACGTGTTGTTTATGTTGGGACGAGCGACTCTGAGTTCGTGGAAACGACGATTTTTGAGTAAGTGAGGTTTTGGCATTTTCTTTGTTCTTTTGCTTCAGACTGATTTTTGCTGTCAAATTTAACGATTTTTATATTTAGGACATCCTGGATTTTTTTACATTGTTGTTTACAGTGTTTTGTATTCGATTTAAATGTTTCACAATGGTGTTCACAGTGATAATGGCAATGCTGTACGGCGGTTCGAGAGAGAATATGAACGTTTTTTTTTTAATTTTGAGTACGAGCTGAATATTTCTCCGTCAATAGATAATTAATTAATTCAATTTGCAGGATCGTTAATTTGATAAACGAAATTTACGAAAATGAACCCTAACCAAGCAACGTCGGTGGAATAATCTACATTTTTCTGTTTTAACTAATTTTATTCGCTGATTGTTATAGCGTTTGAAGTTTTCCTCACTCCCACACAAAAATTATTTCCTTACAGCTGAACTTTTATGCTATTGACTATAAATCAGTGATTATGAATTTGATGCTTTGTTGATTCTTTAATTGAAGACCAAAAGAGTTTTAAACGCGTTTGTTTTCATAAACTGAATATTTATTATTATTTTCTGTTCGAATTAAATAAAAACAAATTCCGATCATATCGATTTTTTTTTTAAATAACTTTTTTCGAGCTGCACTTCATGAGAAAACTCTTCATTTTCATTTTCTCTATTCATAGTTCATAAAATTTAATTTTTTTCAAAATTCTCATTCCGATAAAGACTAATAATGCAACCCAACTTCAAAGACTATTCGAGGTCCAGACCTGAGCATTTTTAAACTGTCGCCAAGTTAAATCTAAAGACTATGAACGCCGTATTATTATCAAGAATGTTGTTTTTCGAGATGATTTTTAGGATAGAATAAATGGAAAATTATTCGAGTTTTTCTTGTGAAATTTTGTACAAATATTTGTTGATTTTTTGAACACACGTACAAATAAGCAAGAAGAAATTGAAAAATTTTATCTTATAGTTTCTTATGATTTGGCAAAGCAGTGTGTGGAAGAAAACTCCTCATTGGCAATCAGGACGTTCCATGGATTCGAAAAAAAAAACAAAAAACCAAACGTATTCTTCATCTGTATCAGTGTTGTAAGCAATGGTACCAAATTCGGACAGAAAACTTTATTTCTCACAAAATGGCGGCGTGTTAAGCTTTGATTACAGATTTTTGTTGTTTTTTCCACTTCTACGAGTCATGAGAAAAAAACTAACAATTATTTCGACTCAAATCTGGTGTCATTGCTGAAAAACAGTTTACCGAATATGAGTACCAAATTTTAATTCAATCGGCCATCTGGTTATCGAGATATCATGGTCACCAACTCAGAAAGCTTATTTCTGAGAAAAGCTCTCTAAATTTATTCATATTTATTAGTTTTTCGAAAATATTTGTACGCATTTTCAAAGGATCAATAAATATGTGCACAGAATTTCTGAAAGAAAATTCGAACAGTATCAAATTCATTCCATCCTAAAAATTATCTTCGAAAACAGAATTCCCGACAACAATTCAGCTCATAGCTTTAAAAAAATGTGTTTTAATTCATTTTTTAAAATAATTTAATTTTACATTAATGTTCAATTAATTAAATGAGCTTCAATTATTTTTTTCCAATAAACCGTTCACATTTCAAAATAAAAAAAAGTTCCTTCAATATTATATTCCAACTTCGTAAAATAAACCAAGAAATACTTTTGCACTATTGTAGGGATAAACGTTTCAACGTAATAGTTTCCCAAAGAATAAACATCGAAATAATAAACTGTTTAACGAAGCATATAATTATTTTATTTACTTTTTCTATTTTCATTCACCATATAAGCATATTAATGTATAAATGCATATCTACATTCATACATATTTAATGCATACATACACACATGCGCGAGGGGTTCGATGTAAGGGTGGATCTTGGGGAGAACTCGTAATATATTACAGATATACATATATCTATATATCTATATATCTATATAGGAGTGTTGACTGCACGTGCCGAAACTTGTCCGCTCACGTACAGAAGTCGCTACTGGTTCAACTGCACGTACTCAAAAAATAGAGTGGGAGAATCGTGTCATATATATATATAGGGATATAGTACTATATATATACGCGGTGCCAGAACTCCACGTGCCAGGCCGACCCCATTGTCTCGACGCATAAAAGGATACGCTTTCCCTTCACGCAATAATGTTATAGAAGAAAATAAACGCCTTCAAATACGTTTATTTTTATCTCATTTTTTATTTCATTATTTCAAGGGTACCCCCCAGACAACAATTTGTAAGCAGATTTGCGACAAACTGACTCTAAATCCGAGCAAGCTTTGGTACCAAAGTATATATAGCACCTGTGTCTGCGGTCCGCATGGATTTTGCTAGCAACGCTTGCATTCAAAACCTGACAAAAGATTGACACCAAATTATAAGCAAGGTTTGCGCAACAAAGTTTGATGTCAAATGATTGCTAAACGGCGAACAAATCTTGTACTACATCGTTTGATATCAAATTGCCATCAAATCACAAGCAAGGTTTGATTCTATGCCAAATTGTCCCCAAACTGCGAGCAAATATTGCTAGTTTGATAACGAAACGTTTAGGCCTACATTTTATATTGAATTGTTTCATAAACATTTCATTTTAAATAATGGTAAAAAATATTGTTTTTATTCGGAACGAAAGAAATTGTTAATCATTTGACATTCCTAACGGCAATCTGTTCAATTCTTTTGAATAAAATATCTCACCTTGAATAGGACTTGAACCTTGCAACCTACCTATTTAACCTGCCTAACTGCCTAACACGCTTTCCACTGAGAAAATAGAAATCGTCGATTCAATAGCATTTCATGTTATTGAAAGATTTCATTGATTCAACTGTAGTGTTCTCGGTAAGAATGAATGTGCGGTTTGATAAAAAACTAGCGTATTGGTTTAATACTTTATAATATTATGATGATTATATAATATCATTGGCACCCCTTAATGAGATGTGTGGTTGATCCAACGATTTTTTTCCTACGTGTCCACTACACTACCGACCACTTATGAAAAGTTTTTATTGCGAAGGTATACTGTTTTGAATTCTAATTCATGATTGAAATATTGTTTTAAAATGCAATAATGAAACTATACTCACCAAATATAAGCATGGTTATCTGCTATTTTATTCCTAAAAAAACGGTTATTTTAAAAAATGGTAATTATGTCGAATCCTCGCTCCAATCCAAAATTGGTCCAAATTGCATTTCAACACCATTTTTATGGTTAAAAAATGATGTAACAAATAATTTTAGTGCAGGGACAGATTGGGGGCAGGTGGAATAAAAAAAAATTCAAAAGGTTTATTTTTCAAAAACGTGAACAAACACGTGTTTTATGTTTTTTTAGAAAAATGCGAGCGCGCGTGCGCATGTGTGTATGTGCACGTACACCACTTCATACTGGATACTTGTACTACTTGATATTGACACTTTTTTATTATTTTTTTTTGCCATTTCAAGACTTTCCTCTCCTTAAGGAGCCTCGGTCATGAACGCCTTCGCAACAAAAAAAAATATTTTTTTTAGTATATTACGGATAAAGTACCTATATTTTACGTGTGCAAAATTTCAGACAAGGTCATCGACTACATAAGAAAGATAAAAATGGTTAAAGTTGGGATTTTTAATACGGGCTTTATGGAAGAGTTACCCTCAAAACGTGTGTCTCAAGTAATATTTTTACACTCGCGCAACAGATGCTAAACAAAAACTAGAGTAACGTTTTTTCGGTCATGAGGATTCAGAATATATTTAAAAAGTTTAGGGTTATCGACTTATCTAAAAAGATATTAAGTGTTAAAGTGTCGAAATACTCGAAGTACCGGGAGGTTTCGCGACGGTGTGAAGCTATACTATTTTTATGGTATTGATTTATCGATACGCGACTGACAATTTTTGTATTAAATTACCGATAATACATTTATTATCAATTGTATAATCACAAATATGTGTATTTTGAAAAAAAGGGGACCCCTCTCATGCGCCCACGGAACCCGGCCCTACGTGACCGAGGCTCCTTAATATTGCATGTTTTACCATTTTCTAATGATCAAAAGCATTACAGAAAAATTTCAATGCATTTTGGGCTGGGGCCACGATTCCATATAATTACCAACAAAAATTTGCGCTCTTTGACAGAATAAAAGCGAGGCAATATTTCCATAAAATTTTCTGTCCGGTTCCAATATTAAATTTTGTATCATTAAAATAACTCTTCTACTTTGATTTACAATAATTTCAGTTTTTTCTATGGGGGAGGCGCAAATTTTTTAAATTCGAAATGGAGTCCTGGCCAACGTTATCTGCAATATGATTCAAAAAAATGTTATATCGAAAACATATTATGAAATACAAAAATGATCAAACTAATATTATAAAAATGCTGAATTTCCCAGAGCAACGATTAAAATAAAAATTAATGTTATCAATACGCTTTAAACTACGAGGTCGCAATCGAAAGAAAAAAAATACGTGAACTTGAATAATCCTCCAAAACGCTGTTATTTAATAAATATTAAAGAAACAATTTTCGAAAACAGGTAGAATCGTGGTGCTTCCTGTAAAAGTGACTTGTAGAGATTCGCTTGTAAATGTACTTGTCTAGAGTCGCTACCACAACTCTTAATATAAGTATTAGGGTGGACCAAAAAAAACGGATATTTTTTTCTCACTCCTAGTTGATAAAACGTTAGTGTGTGATAAACAGAAAAACCTCTCGAAAGGAAGGGGTTGTAGCTAAAGATTTAAAGGTTGCGCCTTTTGTATATTTTTTGCAATTTCAGAAGAAAAAATAGGACTTTCATCGGAAAAAAATGTATTTAATTTGTAATTGAAAACAAATCATGGAGCTTTCATTCAAAAGTTTTTGATTTTTTTTCACATATAATACATATCGGTTCAAAACAGATTATATCTATTGTTCAGATATCGCTGGCAAGTTATTTTTTTTTTGCGCAAGATGAATGTTTCCTTCGATCATCTCGAACTACTTGCAATTGAATCTGTGCTTCGTCTTTTGTCAGATGATTCTGAAATCGCTCAATGAGAGCTAGCCCTCACTACGCTGTATCATTTACAACCCTGATATTCTTATATCCAAGCTGACTGTGTTTTCACGATTCATTTGTGGCCCATAGCTCAACATCTAAATTGAGAAAGTCACTCGGTGCGTGCAATTTTTCAAACAATATGAATGACTTTTCCATGGCAAAATCATTCAGATTTTTAGACGCCAACGAGCTGAAATCATTTTTGGTAACCGTAACTCTTTGGGTATTTTGGCTTCGACTCCCAGTTCTTTTCGCTGATTTGACTGTCTTAGATTTCATCTCCAACGATACGCTGTGATTAAAAAGAGACAAAAGAACAAGGACCATACAAGATCTTGAAATTTAATAGCGGCTGCTATGGATATTTATCAATTTCATTATAGCCAACCACTTCCTTGAAGAATAGCAAGTCATGATTTGAAGCTTTCACAGTACTGGGAGCATTGAACCAAACTTTTATGTAAACGAATACCAAGAAGCAACAGATTCACCATAACCCGTTGATTTTTTCCGCTGTTAGCTAACAATCTATTTTCTGAAGATTTTCATTTTCGAACAGCAATTCAAGCTAACAACGAAAGAAACCAACGGGTTACGCCGAATTTGTTGCTTTTTGGTATTCGGTTACACAAAAGCATGGTTCAATGCACTCAGCGTTGTGACAGCTCCAAATCAGGACTCTATTTTTCTTATGGAAGTGAGTTGCTATAATCGGATTTATAATGACCACCGATGACTCTATGCAACAATAACAGTGTTGTAAACGAAACAGTGGAGCGAGGGATACCTCTAATTGAACAATTTCAGAATCATCTGTCTAAATATGAAGCACAGAATCAATATCTGTTCAAAATCACCAAAAAAAATCCAGTTTGCGACAAAAAAAAGCTATTTGCCATTGATATTTTTGAACAATGGATATGATTGAATGTTTTCAACCGCCATACATCATATCTAAAAAAATCATGTTTGAGAAAAAAATAAAAAAACTAATCTAATTATTTTAAATTTCTAATGAACTCCGTTTTTCATTTTCAACAACGAAGAAAATAAAATTTCTTAATTTATTTTGAATGAAAACCCCATTTTTCTTCTGAAATTGCAAAAAAATATACAAAAGTTGCTTGCGCAACTTCCTTTCGCGAGGTTTTTTTCTTTCATAACGCACTAACGTTTTATCAACTAGGAGTGAGAAAAAAAATATCCTTTTCCACCCTAATAAGTATATTATAAGTCTTTAACATAAATATATTTTATAACGTTGTGCCGGCTAAATAATATGCGTCATATATGTTTTATATTATTATTACTATAAAAAAATATTTATTAAAAAAAAGAGTCAAATGTTCTGCGTATAGTATATTACTTCCTTTTTTAAAAAAATGAAAGAAAAAACAATAAAATGAAGAACAAAACGATTTATTCTAATATTTAAAACACCCTGGTCAGTACGTATTCGAGTTTGGACATCAAACTACTACAGTTTATAGTGCAAGCTCATTCGTTATTTGACAGCTACTTAAGGTAGTACCTAGGTAAAATCACTTGAGACAGATTTTTCTGAAATTTTAACAGGTTATCAATTACAATAGGATCTATATCTCGTCCAAATTTTAGAGTGATCGACTCATACAATCCAGAAATAAATCCCGTTAAAACTCGGTTGTTTTACATGTATCGCATGTCGCTGTTAATGCCACATTCTCACTAATTAAGCTTTTATCTCGAGACAGATTTTTATGAAAAATGAATATGTAATAGAACAAAATATCAGGATTTTTTGCGGCTAGATTCCAAAACTATCGTCTCATACGTTTCCGAGGTATTAATGTTCAAAGTTCGAAATTCATGATAAAATTGTACAAGTATGAGACATGGAGGGGATAACACGGCAATGCTGTTAACTCGGCACACGGATAGCCGACTCGTTTGCCGTGTGTGCGCACTCTTCTGCGCATTTTCTGAGCAGCTGATGGGTCGCGGCGTTGTCGCGATCTACCATTCGTCCAAATACACTAGTGTCCCCTTATCTGTATATAGATTTCATTGTGTGGTCTGCCTGTACCCATCCAAAAGTTTACGCTTCTCGGAAAAATGTAATTGACTGATAATATATCTAATAAGCAATCAATTATTTCAGTATATCCCTACAAGGATATATATATATATATATATACGTATATACCATATTATATAATGCGATATTAAAACAGCTCATTTTACCGAATTAAAAATATGAGAAATTGGACTAACTTTTGCTTACGCCAGAACCTGGGTACTACCTTAACATCAAACTAGGTCGCGCAAACCTTACTCATGGTTTGGCAACAATTTGACATCAAGCTGAGTAGCAGAACCCTTGCTTGGAATTTGTCGACAATTTGTCTGCAGCTTACCGTGTGGGTCTTGTTTGTAGTTTGGCGTCAATTTGGTATCAATCTATGCTGTGTAAGGCTTGCTTACGATTTGGCATGATATTGGTACAAAACTTTGCAGTGCAGATCTTGCTCGCAATTTGACGACAGCGAGTATCGAACTTCGTTGCGTTACTTGCTCGCAACCCGATAATATTTTGCCATCAACTTATTTGTTCAAGCTTTGTTATATTATTGCAAACAATTTGGCAACGTTACTTTCATATAACAAAGCTTGTATGCGAATCGGTACGTATTGGCCCACAAACTTTGAAACCAAGCACCTGTAAAAGTTTGATATGTCAAGCTTGCACTGAAAACCCAATTTTGTTGAAACAGTAAAATATTTTGTTGGATACGTCCAACAAAAATATTTTGTCTAGGCAACAAAATGTTTATTATTTCAACAAAGTTTCGTTTCAGTTTAAAGAAGTTTTGTTGAAACATTGAAAATTTTGTTGCCTGAATGAAATAATTTTGTTGAATACCTCCAACAAAATATTTTAATATTTCAACAAAATTGGGTTTTCAGTGTGGCTATCTGGGGCCATTTCTTAGTATGGGAAGAAACGAAAAAATCTTGTCCTCGTCCTTTTTTCTACTCATGTCTCTACTTTCTCGTCAATTCTGAGAGGTTAGGATGTCGAGGGAAATGTGGCACGGGATTGTGAAATTTTAAAAGAAATGCGGAGAAACAAAATGTGCTCGTGGAGGATGGAATCAGTTATTTTTCTTTCATTTTTTGGATTTTTTTTTTAGTGTGCGATGTGTTATTAGGGACAGATGGATATTTGATTTGTTTTATGTTCACGATCGACTTTCATTTGATATTTATTGGAAAGTTAACCTTTTATCTATGTTTTTTTTTTCATTTTCTATCGATCTTTATACTATTTGTACGAAGATAACGATCGTCGCTTCAAAAGAGACTCGTCGAACACTTTTGCTCGAACTTTTTCTACTTCCCACTCCAGGACCTTGTCAATATATCGAGTAGTCTGCTTTTTTCTTCAACTGTTTTCCTTATTTTTGGCCGAGAGTCCATCACCTGTCATACTTGATACAACCCCGCAAAAAAACAGCATATACAGTGGCGTGCAAAAGTTTCGGGCCACCCTATTTTTTATGCACATTGAACAGAAATATGGTGGTGGGAGAAAAATAAACGAGTAATGATAACACGTAATCACTTATATTTGGAAACAATAGGTTGTATAGATTGATATCGATCTTAAATCATTAATTGTTTAACAATTTTTTATGACTGGCTGTGCAAAAGTATTGGGCCGCGTACTTTTGGGTATGAAAAAAATAACAAAAACTTGAAAAATAAGGAAGCATATCTTGGTCTTCTCCACTCGACTCAATACTTTGTTGCCATGCCCTTAGCAACGATGACTGCAGCGCACCGACGAGGCATAGACCCAATTAGTTGTTTGATTCGTTCTTGTGGCAATTTTTCCCATTCACTTCGCAAATGGTTCCACAATTCCGTTTTGTTGGAGTAATTTTTCATTCCAATACGATGCTTGAGGTCTTGCCACAGGTGTTCAATAAGATTTAAATCCGGTGACTGCGATGGCCAGTCAAGAAGGCGGACTTTCCCGGCTTTGAAGAAAATTTTTAACAAGACGCGAAGCGTGTTTCGGATCATTATCGTGTTGAAAAACCCAACCACACGGCAAATTTTTCGTTGCAGATGGGAGCATATGATCTTGTAGTATGTCCCTGTATATTGCAGCATCCATATTGCCATGAATTTCTACCAGCGGACCAACGCCATCATTAGAAAATGCTCCCCAAACTTTAATATGTTTCCGCCACCGTGTTTTACGGTAGGAATTTGGTACCTTTCATTATATCCGGTACCGGCTGGACGTCTTACGTACTTCCGACCATCACTTCCGAATAATTGAAATTTCGATTCATCGGAAAAAGTACTTTCCGCCAATCTGATACCGTCCAGTGCTGATATTTTTTCGCAAAGTCTAATCTAGCCTTCTTATTATTTTTGCTAATCAATGGTATTTTTACATCAACACGTCCAATCAGCCCCGCAGCTTTGAGACGTCGAGATACCGTACTCCGACTAACATCAGCTGGGTTTTCACTTCGCAATTCGCGGGAAACATCTGCAGCACTTTTTCGTGGATATACAATGCACTTCCTTTTTATAATTTTGTCGACGCGATTCAAAGTTTTTCGTGGTCTAGCGCACCAACTTTTGTCACACAGTGAGTTTGTTAATTTATATTTAGTAATAATACGATTAACGGTACTTTTGCCAATAGATAAAGTCTCCGCAACATCACGAGAACTTTTTCCTTCTGACGAAAGTTTTAACACGATATCACGAAGCTGAATATTCGTGTGTTTCGGCATTGTGGCAGAAAGGAGACTGATTTTCCATTATAGGACATGTTTTGAAACTAATGAGGAAAAAAATGTAAACAAACCATGCGTACGAAGCCGCGGCGATATAGTGGCCCGATACTTTTGGTAACAGGAAAATTCATCCAATGAATATTCGCCCTGGAAAATTCGCCCCCGGAAAATTCGTCTCCGGAAAATTCACCCACCGGAAAATTCGCCCGCGGAAAATTCACCCACGGAAAATTCGCCCGATGGAAAATTCGCCCGCGGAAAATTCACACACGGAAAACTTGCTCTTGTTGATTTAATGTTTCATACTAATAATAATAATAAATAAGCCAGTGATACATGCTCCGGCACGTGTAGGGAAAAGATATATACCACAAATTATAAGTCTAAAATATATTTCATTTTCTTATCTTGAATGTTTTTACTCTGGAGTGTATACTCACAGCCTTTTTTTCCTAATACACTCTGTATCGCATTGGAAATGCAAGAGCTAAGGGGAATTGTGGAAAACACGACTGATGTAGGCGCCACCTTACTATTTCCACATGTCCAACTATTGAAACAACAACCCAAAGATGACCCGAACCCACCCTACTATTTCTACATGTCCAACTATTCAAACAACAACCCAAAGATGACCCGAACCCACCCTACTATTTCCACATGCCCAACTATTCAAACAACAACCCAAAGATAACCCAAACCCACCCTACTATTTCCACATGCCCAACTATTCACACAACAACCCAAAGATGACCCGAACCCACCCTACTATTTCCACATGTCCAACTATTCAAACAACAACCCAAAGATGACCCGAACCCACCCTACTATTTCCACATGCCCAACTATTGAAACAACAACCCAAAGATGACCCGAACCCGCCCTACTATTTCCACATGCCCAACTATTCAAACAACAACCCAAAGATGACCCGAACCTACCCTACTATTTCCACATGCTCAACTATTCAAACAACAACCCAAAGATGACCCGAACCCACCCTGCTATTTCCATATGTCCAACTATTCAAACAACAACCCAAAGATGACCCGAACCCGCCCTACTATTTCCACATGCCCAACTATTCAAACAACAACCCAAAGATGACCCGAACCCACCCTACTATTCCACATGTGCTACAAACCCACCCTACTATTTCGACACGTCCAACGATTTCATGCACACATCCCGACATGCTACAAATTCAAGATAAGAAAATAAAATAAATTTTAGATTTATATTTTGTGGTATATATCTTTTCCCTACATGTGCCGGAGCATGTATCAGTGGCTGTGAAACAAGCAAGCAAGAGCAATTTTTTCGGGGACGAATTTTCCTGGGGGCGAATTTTCTGTGGGTGAATTATCCACGGGTGAATTTCCGCGGGCGAATTTTCCGGAGATGAATTTTCCGGAGGTGAATTTTCCGGGACGAATTTTCCTTGGATCAATTTTCCTAGATTCGATACTTTTGCACACCGACCGAAGTCATTCCACGTAGTATACGAAAAATACGCCATAAATAAATATAATATACGACGTTGTTACCTTCATTCTAACTCTCTTGAATATTTTGAACAATGAACGAGTGGAGAAATAAAATATTTTATCAATTAACTGGAAAAAATAGGGTGGCCCGAAACTTTTGCACGCCACTGTATGCTGTAAAAAAGTTGAGACAAGTACATTTACTCCCCCTAAATAGTTGTTCTGGTAAAAAATCTCCTTCTGAACGCGAACACAAACAAAAAGTTATAAAAGCATTTCCTCCCAAAAAAACCAACCTTGCAAAAATTCTCTCATTCACATCAATTCTCGCAAAAAATTATTGGAAAATCCCACAAAAATTTACAATTGTTCTACACAAAAAGAACAAGAATAAAAAATAAGAATGAAAAAAATTTCAAAAGAAAAAAATTAGATTGATAAAAAATTTCGGCCGAAGTACATGGCAAGTTTTTTTTATTAATTCATACAATATACTTAATTGAATTCAATTTGCTTAATTCACTCATGGTTACAAACTCGCCAAGTATTTCGGCCGAAATTTTTTGTTCAATCTAATTTTTTTCTTTTGAAATTTTTTTTATATCCGAAATTTTTTTCATTCTTATTTTTTATTCTTGTTCTTTTTGTGTAGAACAATTGTACTGTAGCACATCCGTATTTTTAATGCATTGGAAGATTTTTTTCAGAGGTTAATAGGGTTTAATGTATTTTACTATTAACGGGACAGACCTAGTTAGAATTTTCGAAAAATCGATTTTTTTTTTATTTCATTTTCAAAAAGTAGAATCTCTTACGAACATTTTCCGCCCAGGTAAATGTAAATCGGACCATTATTCGCCGAAATACAAGACTTTGTAGCACGTCGTGTCTGAGCCATAGGTAAGCAGGTAGCGGACTTGAAGTGCGTTTTTCTCGAAACCATGTTTTTGAAGTCGGTGATCACTGTAGCTCGAGAACGGCTTTACCGATCGGGTTGAAATTTATATCACTTCTTCTATACATGGTAGTCCTCCATATGAACGAAGGATTTTTTTTTTGGATAATTATTTTTATTTTTAATAGCAAAAAATGGAACTGATATTTTGGTCAAAAAAACACTTTTGACTTTTAACGGCCGCCATTTTGTGAAAAATGGAAATTTTTCAAAACCCTTCGTTCAACTGGAGCATTATATCATTAACTAAAAATCCCCTCCGTTTTTTTTGTTTCAGATGAGCCGTTGCAGCGTGAGCTTGATCACCGCAAACCGTGTTTTTTTTTGCAGCGTCCTCGGCAATTGACGGTCACCAGCTTATTTCGATATGTATTGCGTTGAAAAAATTGCAACATACATTACATATGTATCTTTTAAACGGAAGAACTTTTGTTGTGAATTATTTTATCGTTTGACCAAAAAAAAATCGGAAAAAAGGCTTTTTTTTTGACGTTCCAACTAGGTCTGTCCCGTTAATGCTTTTATAGTTTTCATTTATTTTTGTAAAGATTAGACTTAATTTTTGGTCGGATTTGAATTGGCATCTTTTGTGAGATTATGATTTGATTGGTAAATTTTTGTGGGATTTTCCTATAATTTTTTGAGAGAATTGATGTGAATGAGAGAATTTTTGCAAGGTTGGTTTTTTTTAGGAGGTAATCCTTTTATAACTTTTTGTTAGTGTTCGCGTTCAGAAGGAAGTTTTTTACCGGAACAACTATTTGAGGGGAGTACATGTACTTGTCTCAACTTTTTTACAGCATATATGCTGTTTTTTTGCGGGGATTTGTCGACTTTTTATATGAAATTCATAGCTTGCCAATTAAACATGTCTGTATTTCGTACATATCTGAATGATGCAAAAGAATTAACATTTTTTTCGGTATTGCAGCAAAATATGGTAATATTTTATCAATAAGTGATTTTTTTAATGATTTTGGCTAAAAATGGATACACGAATTTCGAGCTGGTGTATCGTGACTATATTCAGACTAAAAATGCAATATGAAATATTGATCTAAGAATTGTTCAAATGAATTCAGTCTTCGTAATTAATCGTCAATACTTATAAAATTATTAGATTCCTTAAAACGTACAGTAGTTCTGAGAAGATACGACGCATAAAAGAACAACAAACAAGTAAAAACTTGATTTTTTTTTTAATATTGTAAAAAAAAAAATTCAAAAAATTTTGCACCGAAACATCCGTGCCAACAGATCAACGGATCGGAAAATATTCCATAAAAAATGGTGTCGAAGAAATACTCCAATAGCATCAGAATGCACCGAAAGTTTTTAAATAAAAGTAATCATAACGAAACGAGATTTTGAAACAAAAAAAGTATGCGCACAAAATTTCGAGAGCAAAAGTTTGATTGGAAAAAAAAATTTTGGCCGAAGTACTAAGCGAGTTTTTCTATTATAACGTTTATTGATCACGAATTATATCTCATGAGAAATAGGTAAAAAAAAATTGGTGAAGTACTTATGATTTTTTTTTCTCAAATCAAATATCTTTTCGCTCAAAATTATTTCGCATCACTTGATTCCATTTTGGGTTGTAAGTGCAAATAGTATTTTCATGTATTTAAGGTCTCTACCACTCTAGGGTGGTTTAATATAATTCAAACCTCGGGTGGTTCAAACATGGGGTGGTATCATACACCATTCTCTCAATTATATAAAAAACGAAGAGAATGGTTTCTAAATAAACCTTATTATTGCATTCGAGGAACATTTTATGGTAAAAGAGAAGCGGCACCATTTTCGACTCCGTTGTAGAGTTTACGTTCGCAAAAATGGATTGTTGGGGCTAGAGTTAATAAAAAAAATAATTTATTTAGACACTGTTCAAAAGTTTATTTATTGAATTACACTTAATTTTTGCACTATCACTCTTCTATATATATATATATAAGTCACTTTAACCAAAAGTTGAAACTAACCGCGATCTTAACAACCTCACGACAAGGATATTAAATATTCACCGAATACGAGTTTATCATACACCATTCTCTTAGTTATCAAAAAAACGAAGAGAATGGTCTCTAAATAAACTTTATTATTGCATTGGAGGAATATTTTATGGTAAAAGAGAAAAGGGATCGTTTTCGATTCCGTTGCAGAGTTTACGTTCGGAAAAAAATTGTAAGGGCTAGGTTTAATAAATAAAATTATTTGTTTAGGTACTGTTCAATAGTTTATTATTACACTTTATTTTTCCACTATCACTATTCTATCTATAATAATAAAAGTCACTCTTTACTCGTCTATCTATCTATAAACGCCACTCTAACCAAAAGTTCAAATTGACCGCGATCTTTATAACCTCACGACTGTTTTAAGAAAGATATTGGTCAGCTGTCATGTACCACGAGATATTTCCAAATATCACCAGATTAAGAGTCGCGGTAGCGACTCGAGATAAGTACATTTACGAAGCGAGTCGCATAAGACCCTTTTACCAGAAGGACCGTGATTCTACTTGTTCTCAAAAATTATTTCTTTAATATAAACTAAATTACAGGATTTTGGAGGTTCATTTAAATTCACGTATTTTTTATTTTTTCTTCTCTTTCGATCGCGATTCATTAAAACCTCGTAGGTTAAATAGTAATAAAAATATTAATGTTTTTTTTTTCGTTGTGCCGACAAATTGAGCATTTTTTCGCACACATTTTGATGCGCAACTGTCTTTTTCGCAGTCGCTGCCTAGTGACACTAGTGATATTGGTAAAACTCTGGTAATATTCAATCGATCGTTGGATATGACAGCTAACCGACAACCGTACTATATTGTTGAACAGCCATGAGGTTATAAAGATCGCGGTTAGTTTCGATGGACTTTTGGTTACATTGACTTTTATTATAATAAGAAAGTGATAGTGCGAATATAATAAAGTGCAATTCATTTCAATCATCTTTCGAACAGTGCTTGAACCAATATGCATTTTTTATTATTGTTAAGCCTGTAATTTTTATTTTCCACATCTAACTCTACAACGGAGTCGAAAACGATACCTAATCTTTTTTACTATAAAATGTTCCTCGAATCCTCGAATGCAATAATAAGGTTTATTTAGAAACCATTCTGCGTTTTTTTATAACTAAGAGAATGGTGTATGATAAACTCGTATTCGATGATTATTTAATATCTTTGTCATGAGGTTATAAAGATCGGGGTCAGTTTCGACTTTGGGTTAAAGTGATATATATATATATATATAGAAGAGTGATAATGCAAAAATAAAGTGTAATTCAATAAATAAACGTTTGCATAGTGCCTAAATAAATAGTTTTTTTTATTAACCCTAGCCCCAACAATCCATTTTTCTGAACGTAAACTCTAGAACGGAGTCGAACATGGTGCCTCTTCCCTTTTCTCTTTTACCATAAAATGTCCCTTGCATGCAATAATAACGTTTATTTGAAAACTTCTCTCTTCGCTTTTATATAACTGAGAGAATGGTGTATGATACCACCCTAGGTTTGAATTATATATGGTTTTGAATCACCCTAGAGTGGTAGAGACCTTAAATATATGAAAATACTATTTGCACTTGCAACCCAAAACGGAATCAATTGATGCGAAATAATTTTGAGCGAAAAGATAATTGATTTGAGAAAAAAAAAATTCATAACTACTTCACCAATTTTTTTTTTACCTATTCCTCATAAGATATAATTCGTGATCAATAAACGTTATAAAAGAAAAACTCGCGTAGTAGTTCGGCCAAAATTCTTTTTCCCAATCAAACTTTTGCTCTCGAAATTTCGTGCGCATACTTTTTTGTTTCAAAATCTCGTTTCGTTATGAGTACTTTTATTTAAAAACTTTCGGTGCATTCTGATGCTATTGGAGTATTTCTTCTGTATCATTTTTTATGGAATATTTTCCGATCCGTTGATCTGTTGGCACGCATGTTTCGGCGTAATATCTTTTGAAATTTTTTTTTTCAAAATTAAAGAAATTCAAGTTTTTACTTTTTCGTTGTTCCTTCTCAGAACTACTGTACGTATTAAGTAATCTAATAATTTTATAAGTATTGACGGTTAATTATGAAGATTGAATTCATTTGAACACTTCTTAGATCAATATTTCACATTGCATTTTTAGTCCGAATATAGTCGCGATACACCAGTTCGAAATTCGATCATGTATCCATTTTTAGCAGAAACAATTAAAAAATCGCTTGAGCGACCTTTCAAATTTTTTTTTCAGGATCCAATTCTTGAAAGAATCACTTTTTGATGAAATGTTACTATATTTTGTTGCAATACCGAAAAAAATGTTAATTCTTTTACATCATTCAGATACGTACACAATACAGACATGTTTAATTGGCAAGCTATGAATTTCATACAAAAAGTCAACAAATCCTCGCAAAAAACAGCATATATGCTGTAAAAAAAGTTGAGACAAGTACATTTACTCCCCCCCAAATAGTTGTTCCGGTAAAAAAACTCCTTCTGAACGTGAACCCTAACAAAAAGTTATAAAAGAGATTTCCTCCCGAAAAAACTAACCTTGCAAAAATTCTCTCATTCACATCAATCTCTCAAAAAATTATAGGAGAACCTCACAAAAATTTTCTAAATATATTAGAAACTTACAAAAAGTTATAAGATAGCCTCACAAAAATTTACCGATCAAATCATAATCTCACAAAAGATGCTAATTCAAATTCGATCAAAAATGTAGTCTAAACTTTACAAAAATAAATTAAGACTATAAAAGCATTAATAGTAAAAAAATATTGAAGCCTATTAACCTCTAATAAAAAATCTTCCAATTAATTAAAAATATGGATGTGCTACAGTACAGTTGTTCTACGCAAAAAGAACAAGAATAAAAAATTAGAATGAAGAAAAATTCAGATACAACAAAAAATTTCAAAAGTAAAAAATTAGATTGAAAAAAAAAATTCGGCAGAAGTACTTGGCGAGTTTGTAACCATGCATGAATTAAGCAAATTGAATTAAGTTAAGAACATTATATAAATTAATCAAAAAAACTAAATAATAATTTTGAAATAAAAAAAATAACTTTTATTGGCAAAAAATTGGCTTAAAGTAGTTCGCTCATTTTTTATTGCTAAATTCGCAAATAACTTTTTGTGAAGTTTAGACTTAATTTTTTGGCAGGTTTGAATTGGCATCTTTTGTGAAATTATGATTTGATTGATAAATTTTTTGAGAGGCTCTTATAGCTTTTTGTGAGTTTCTAATTTATTGAGAAAATTTTTGTGGGGTTCTCATATCATTTTTTGAGAGATTTGATATGATTCAGAGAATTTTTGCAAGATTGGGTTTCTTGTGAGAAAATATCTTTTATAATTTTTAGTGAAGGTTGTGTGTCGAAACTGAGATTTGTTACCGGACCTAAATTTGTTACTATTTGAGGGGAGTAAATGTACTTGTCTCAACTTTTTTACAGCATTTATGCTGTTTTTTTGCGGTTATACCAATATTACTAGTGTCACTAGATGATGGAAATAATGAAAAAATGAATCGCCAAAAAAAGTGTGTGAAAATTTTGTACACTTTTTAGCTTCGTCGAAAAATGAAAAAATTATATCTTGAGTATGCCTACAGCTACAGAGTTCGTATTAGTCACAATGGAAAGAAAAAAAATAAATAAAAAATACGTGCACGCGAATCATCTTTCGAAATGCAATAATTTATTAAATATTAAAGAAAGAATTTTGAAAACAGTTGCCAACGCCGCTGTCTCCGATATAAGTGTCTTGTAATGACTTGCTTATCTTTGAATAACTATAAATATACTTGTCACGAGTCGCTACCGCGACTCTTAATAGATCAAATGTTGCCTGTCCGAATAATATGTTCGAATAAAAGAACAATTGATAACCGTTATGTATTTTTTGTATCCCGAATTCTCATAGAAAACAATTTATTTACCGATTTATCGTGTTATACTACAATGAATTCTTTTTCACCATCGAGTTTGACACGCGGATGGAAAAAAAAGTAACACGATACTATATCGACAAAAAATAGATCGTGTAGAAAACTCGCCGGAATTATTTATTCATACACAATAATCATAATATTTTATGGATATAGAAAAATCGAGTCTTTTTTTTACTACTCACGTATTTATTAAACAACGTGACACGGACGAAATCGGTGATTAAAAAAATGAGTCGCTATTTTTTGGTTGTATACAACGTGCTTCACCGGTGATTAACCGTAGATCCCTACAATTTATTTTTCCGAACGTAAACCCCACAACGAGGTCGTAAACGGCCCCAATCTTCTCTTTAACATAAAATGTTCCTCGTATGCAATAATAAGGTTTGATTATAGATCATTCTCTTCGTTTTTTGATAACGAAGAGAATGGCGTACGATAAAGTCGCATTTGATGAACATTTAATAATAAAAACTCTATAAAACGTAACAAAGTTTCGAAAAAATGAGAAAAAGAAGTTTTCTACTAAATAAACTGGGATCGTTTTCGACCTCGTTGAAAGGGTCGAGAGTTAAACGTCAAAAATTCACAGTCTTCATAAGCAATTCAGTTAAGTCGATATTTTTTTTTCATGTTCAATTTTCTACAATATTTTAATGAATTAAAATTTAGGTTAATTGGGAAATTTTGACGACGAAGTATGATGGAGAATAACATTTTTTGACGTATTTTGAGCCGTTGAATTCGAATCGGCTGATCAAAACATTTCATAAGGTCAAAGCCTTCAAATATAGTTAATTGGCTTTGAATTTCAAATCCAAACAAATCTATTGAAGAAAATACGTTTGTGGGCCCCAAATTATAAAGTTACTCAATGACAATAAGTTTAAGAAGTGTTTATTAACAAAAAAAGGACCCCTGGGTGATCTTCATTTAAGAATGTTATTCAAGGATTTTTGAGAAATAAAAAAGAGCCAACTGCGAGCAAATAATTAAATAAATTATTACAAAACCGGTGCATATATCTAAAATTTCATTTTTTTCGCTCCTGCCTCGATTTTTCAACGAGAGCATTTTCATCAAGAGTTAAACAAAAATAAGAAACGGTATCAAAATAATTGGGACGAAATCATGCTAGGAGCCTACTGTTAGACTTCAATTTTTAGAAAATTTTTGAGAAAATTTTTTTTAGTAAAGTTTGAAAATTTTCTTTTTTTTGTATTTTCTCAAAGTACGTAATCTTAAGAACGTTTTCCCAAAATAGCTGAGCTCCGAGCGCAGCGATCGACGACTTCAAACGTAATTATCTCGGAATCATATTTTTTTAAAAATGCTGTTGCGGTGAACACGATTTCTCGAAAGCAGTTTAACCGATCGATTTGAATCTTTCAGGAGCTTGTGTCTAATTATAATGGCTTGTTCGTGAACCAAGGAATTTTCATTTGGACGAAAATTCATATTTTTTGGCTCAAAAAACCGAATTTTTGGAACCTCAAAAATCGAACTTTTCGGAAAAATTGACGACATTTTTCTAGAAATTAGAATTTTGCTAAACTATGAAGCTCACGAAGAGCGTATAGTATAATACTGACGAAATCTTTTTGGTGTTTTTATTTCAAATGAGTCCTTCCATAGATATCGTGCTCACTGCGAGTGATATTTTAGGACAAGTCCATATTTCCCCCAGTAATGAAAATTTTTTCATAAAAAAATTTGTATAAGTACCTCAAAATATGTAGTAATTGATACTGCGTATACTGTATTTTAATAAAATGATGTTACCATGGCTAAAAAAATCATGAAAATCCCTTAATTTTCCCGAGCACAACTAGATATAATCCGTTAAAACGTGAAACCCATCCAAAATCATCTAAAAAAAAGAAATTCAATGCTCAAAAGTTTAAGCTTATCCTACATATAAATAAACGTCACTTTATATCTCAAAAATGACTTTTTGTTGTTGCTCAAAAAGACAGACTTGATAGTGAATTTCCGATTACAGATTTGTTTTTAGCGTCAAAAATTGTACAGGAAAACGTGTAGGATTGTTCATCCCAAAATCCTGTAAACAAGTTTGTTATTTCTCTCGATCTTTTCAACGTTTTACGACGAAAATAAATGTTTGCATGCTGACAAATTCGCGCCATGTGGATAACGTAAAATTCGACAAAGAAAAATAACACGTGGATCATTATCGAGTGAGATTATTTTGAAAAAAAAAACCTCTTTTTAATCTTTGATCACGGTTGAGGAAGAAATGAACGTTTACTCAATTTTCTGCTCAAGGACATGTAAACAGAACGCGACACGTTTGTTTGAGATCATTTTTACTACGTCTTTCAACATGTGCGATAAGATTATTGTTTTTGAAATTGCGATTTGGGCCCAACTTCCGGTTATCGATTATAATCACTTTTTTTCTTATATATTCGCTACACGTGCTATTTTCACAATTTATATCTTGTACATTCGATGTGCGAAAAAGATGTTGGTCAATTTTACAATTGATATTGCAAGATGCTTGCAATTTTTCAATTCCAATTTTTTATTCGGCAACCAAAAATTAAAATTGATCTAAATACTTGTAAGAATCACGATACTTTTTTCGATTTCTGTTCAATTACGAGAAATGGGATGGCAAACTTTTTAAAATGAAGTAGAAAATTGCAGACTCAAGTTTCTTCGTGCTTCGTATATATCTGTGTGCCCTTAGGGCTACGCAAACTCGATCGAAGATTGCAGCCAGAATAAAGTTCGAACGTCCCTTCGTAGAGACACGTGCCACGGTACACAAAGAGTAGTACGCAGAGCTCTTTCCTTCAAGGTCAAATCCGCTTTCATGTTTATTCCCTCGACGATTTTGCTGAACATGAGAATTTTCAAACTCATTTCATTTTCTATCTTACAATAATATTTTTCTTCACGAATGGGGTGAAAAGTTCATTTTCAATCAGTGCAATCGTTGCGGTCAATAATCGAGAATTTTCGAGGAGCTGTTTAAACGTATTTTTCGATGTAATCTTAAAATTAAAAAAAACAATTAGAAAAATCCATATAATATTTAGATAAAACTGTTTAAATCTTTTTTTAAGATATCGAAAAATATTTTTTCAAACGGCAATAAATGTTTGCCAGTAAAAATGAAATGTTGCGAAATATTATTTTTTATCTAATTGTTTAAATACCAATAAATATTATTTACGATTCAATTGATCAGATATTAACGACCGTAATAATTATTTTTCTTTTTATTTTGTATTCAACATTGTTTTTCAATCGAATTTTTCAGATATCAAGAAATAACGGGCCACGATAATAAAAAATGGCTCCCGTAGTTTGCATGGCGGATTTTCCGATGCCAAGAACAGATGCCGCCCATCCATTCACGAGGCGAAGACAAAGAAATCGCGTCGCGGTTGGATTTGTCGAAAAGTATCGAGCCCTCAAAACGCGACAGATGTCGTTTGCAAATGGTGGGGTGAATTCGCCCCATGATCCAACACCATCATCCTGCTCCATCTCCATTTCGGATACTTCGAGTCACTCCAATTATGATAATAATCATTTGGGAATTTCCTATTCCGCAAAAATTCCGATTGAACGAGAAGAAAACTGGATTCTATTGAAACGTCGAGCAGGTACAGATTTATTTACTCAAATTATTATATTCGACATATTATTACGACAATTTTAAGAACGAACGAACAAAATGAGTTTCCAGTTTTTTTAATTGTACTAAATTCAACTATTGATGATAATGTCTACATAAATCTCTCGTTTGTTCCATGAAATTAATAAACAACATTCTTGTCGTCCACATTTTGTGCATTCAATAAATTAAAGATACAATTTTTCGTTAGTTATTGAATTGGGTCATTTTGACCCCGTCCAAAACAGTCATTTTCGACTAAATTAGGGGTGCATTTTTTTTGACCTTCGACCATTTGCTTATTCAGTTGAGTTAAAAAAGAAATTTCGAAAAATACCAATTTTTTCTAGAGTTTTAAGCACGCGAAATGTTCAGGTCTTGCAGACCCGTGGTAATAACCATGGGGCTCAAAAAATGGCAAAACAGGTTCTATTCAATTGGTGCATCAAAAAGTTCGAAGATCGTAAATTTATGAAGAAAACGAAAAGAAAAAAGATGCCAATTATTGGGATTCAATAAAAATGACTTTTTTTCGATTTTTTTTAGGTTTGCTGAACATTGTAGCAAGGACTCTCGACTTAATGAGAAGAAACTACATTCTCGAGAAAAAAGTGGAAGCTCTGAAGCTCGAAACGCGAAACTTTATAAATTCAGTTCTAAACAGTCCGGAAAACAGATCGAAAAATTCGAGAACAGAGGAATCCTCGTTGTGTGACGAGACAAAAATAAATGAGGAAGTTTCGTCGACATCGACGAATGATAAATCGACGTGGTCGAGATCGCCGATCGTAACGGAAGTTGAAATATCGAGAAAAGACAGTTACAACGATGAAGATAGTTCAAGAGTATTAAAAATGGCTTTGAAACGAGATACTCAATCTCCAGACATGATGGTTCATTGAGTATACAAAATTCTCATTTACGGTGAATTTTTCGAACGCAAAAAAAAAATCTCTTCGTTTGCCCCGAAAAAGTCCAAAATTTGTGTTCGACGATTTTTTTTGTCGGGAGACGTTTGGCTTGAAAAACAAGTGCAAAAAATATTTTGGGTCAGAACTTGCGTGATTTTGTGTGTGTGTGTGTGTGTGTGTGTGTGTGTGTGTGTGCGTGAGTATGTGTGTGAAAATGTTTTTTCAATCATTGCGAAATAAGAGTGGGGAATTAGGGTCGCGAAATTTTTTCGATGATTCATTGCGACGAAATGAATCACGTGACAATTGTAAATCGTAAATATAGATCGTAATTTGTGGTATCGAAATTTGCATCTTTGGAATTAAACGAAATTTCCATTTTTTTTTTGCAATAGTTTCTGAATATTTACTCATAATTTCAGGTTACAAAAATTAGCCATTGTTTTGTGACACCCAAAAACGAAATTAAAAGAAAAAAAAACTCTGGCTCATTTAAAAATTATAGATTTTTTATTCAAAAAACAAGATTTTTTATTTTGTCCCAACGATGCAAAGTTCAGTACCATCGTAATTTCTAAAGGCTTTCGTGTTCATATTTATTGAGATACCTCGTATTTTTTTCTCCCCGTAAAAAAAAAAACAAAAATTCGAACGAAAAAAATGAATGTGAGATATTTTGAACTCGTCAAAGATCATGTGAGCACAGGAAAATTTAAAAATCGGAGAAAAATATGTCAGTACAAGATATTTTTGACTAGACATTAAAAAAATTTCGGCCTATTTCAAAAAATTTGGTAAGAAAAAACATCAAATTAGACCGAAAAAAAGTTTGAAGAAAATGAACAACCGATTGCCGAAAAATACATCACGATTGAATTTTAAACACTGAAAGTTTCAAATATATTTCGAAAATTCTAGTGTCTTTAGGTGTGAGAGAATATTTTCACATTTACCTAGCGACGTATTGAAATACAGACACGCAAACATACACATATAAACAAGCATATATAAATATTTGTGGTCAAAGGTTAAAATAGTGATGAATTTAAACTTTGGTATTTTTGGATTCCAAGCATCGATGCATAAATCGTGTCTCCATAACTTCTGTTAAATTTGTTTGCATTTATCAGACAATTTGATATTCCATTTGTGAATGATAAAGGTTCGAAGTCGAAACGTTTAAAATCGTCGACTTCAGTATCTCTATTTTCGATAAAAACTAAAAAAATGATTTTTGACCACAGATTGATGCAATGAGTCTAACGTAGAAATAATTAGTAATCAAAACCATTTTTACTTCGCATTTATAGATCGTATTTAGACTAATAAAAAAATATCAAAAAAAGAACAAAAAAGTGAACCGAAAAGCAATTGAGTCGATCGTTGAATAAAGTGTCGATCGCGATAGTGTGATAATCGCAGGTACTTTAAAATTTTTTGACACTTAGATGAAATAAACAAAAATTAAGAAGACAAAAGAACGAAAACAAAGTGCGATCGCTCCAAGTATTATCGAAGATTAATATTTTATTCTTCAAGCCTGTGTATATTGACGATCCACACTAAACACGCGACCCTAGCGGATTTCTGAAAAACTGCTGTTGGAGTGCCAAACAGCTGTTTTTTTTTGTAAATACGACGAAAATTTTTAATGATAATCGATGAAAATAAGTGAGGATCGGATAAATAATGATAGAATAAGTAATGTTATAACAAGTAACAGTAGAATAATTGTCGAATGAACAATTATCACCGCTAAATGAAAGCAGTGTAAGACGCGAGCGCCGCCATCGGTAGTGTGGATCGCCAATGAATTCTTCTAGTAATTTCATAAATTAGGATTGATCTCGTGATAATCTACGATTTTACGGCAATATTTTAAAGACTTTGTATTTTATAAGTCAAATTGAAATAGTATTTACGATTTAACGTATACGAAATAAAAAGAATGCCTCTGATAGAACCGTCGTTGAATTTTGAAAAAAAAATGTTACTTAGTAACAAAAAAATATCGTGATGGATTCACCAATTGAAATGAACAATTTTGTTTATATTCTTATTTTTTATTATAAATCACAGACAAACAGTAAAGTGGTAAAAATTAGACGTTTCATAGATTTCCGAATCAAACACAAGAAATATTCATTTAAATAGAAAATTACTGAAATCAGCAGACTTTGAATCCCGGTGAATCCAGTCGAAATTCATTTTCGTTTCTCTTCGATTAGAATTAAGGGTCTTAGGCCTCTGCATATCAAAGCGCTAAGCGAAATACGTGTTTTTGAAAACGTAGAGTGAGAAAACATTCAAAAAGACATAATCCTTCAAACTTGTTTTTTTTTTTTTTTTAACGTCGAGAAAGTCAAAATTATGACACAAACTTTTGGTTCAAAGGTTTTCAATTGGTATTGAACATTGCACTTTGCGGTCGACTTGAAAATATTTCTTAATCGATCGACAAGGAGGAGACAAAGGAATAAAAATGTTTGAACGTGTTTTCACGTTCGTTTTTTCATATCTCGGTTAGCTGAATGCCTAAGTAACGTAATCTCGATTTTATAAACTCCAATTATTAAATCCGACTTCTTCGAGTCCTCTAATTCATAAAAATAATAATGATAATAATAATGGTAACATTATTTAACTTTTATTAGAAATCGATTTATTTATTTATTGCGTGTTTTCCTATACGAGTTAACGACTTGAGAGGATTCACAGCCAGAACCTTCGAAGTATTACTAATAAACTCTTGTACAATAAAGAATACAATAAAAAAAAACGAAAATATTGAGTCTTACGATATTTGTGTCTCGTTATTTATACATATTTATATGAGAATTTGCAAGATGTTTCGTAATATCAGTGGACCTCAGGCGATTGGGAAAACAGCACGACGAAAACCCAGAATTGTAACAAAGCCTGAAAATGTTAAAAAATAGACGTTTTTTATCATTCAAACAATGATAACGAACTTTAATTAATTTCTCGAAGAGTCATTTTATGGTATTTTGCCAACTTGTTGCTTTTGACGATGTCGAGGGTCAACTTACTATGTAAATAATAACGAATATTCTTGCGAGCGGATAACGACGGAGAAAAACTCCAATTCGAACGCTTATCGCATCAAGAGTCGAATAAGCCCTTTTTACTCTTTTCGCGACACCAGTGTCGAACGGACTCTCCAAGAAAAAGGTCGGTACTTGAGCTTTGGCATCGTCCGTGTCGTTGACGCTGTTGTAACAATTTTTTCTCGAGTTTGCTGCGATTTTTCGATATTCAAGCTAATGAATAAACAATGATAATTGGAAATTTAGTTTAATTCGTAAATTACAGTACAAACTTTTTCCTAGTATGTTTTTTTTTGTAAATTTTATACCTCCATTTTTTCGAGTTGCAATCTCAGCGCATTTTTCTCAGTTGTCAAACTCTCGAGTGCTTGCTGCTTCGAAACCAAAGTTTGTGTGAGGCTAGAAAGCCTCGATTCAACTGCGCTCGAGGGTGTCGAAGCTGCGGAAAGTTGTGACCGTAATCGCGTTATCTCAGTTTCTTGTTTTCGACATTTCGTCGACCAATTGTTCAGTTGAGTTTCCAATTCGTCCCGCAAATTTCTCACTTCCTGATAGAGACAAAATCGAATTTAATTCAACAACAAGAAAACAGATTGAAAAAGAAAAAAAGGAAATAAAGAAATGAAAACGAAAGAAAAATAAACACTCCTTTTTCTTCGTTTATAGAAAAATTTGCTGAGAAAAAACCTCCAAATGATGTTGTGCTTCCTCTTCAGCTTCTATTCGTCTTCGACGTTCGACCGAAACAATTTCATGAGCTTCTCTCGTCGCATCGATCGCTTTACGACTCGTTTCTTCAATTTTCAAATCTACGTTTATCAATTCCTCTCGAGATAATCGTAATTGTTCTCGTACTTGTTGATTTTCTTCCCTCAATACTTCGCACTCTTGCCTACAAGTTAACCATTTAATTCATTAAATTTATTGCACAGAAAATGACAAATTATTACTTACCTAATTTATTCCTGAATATATTATTATTTCAAATGAATATTTCTGAATATTCCATTGACGATTTTTATAATTCATTCCAAAATATTTCACTTATAAATTGCAATAATTTTCCAAAATGAACCAATCAGCATTTCCATTAAATGTTTCCAAATATCTCGTTCAGTATTTCCATCAACTATCTCTACAATTCCAATTTATTATTTTTCCCCAATTAGTCACGAAAATTTCGAACTCATTTCCATTAATTAATCTCAAATTTCCATCAATATTCACCTCAATTGATTCAATTCCATGATCATAGTGTCGTCATTGGAGCCAGCTCTTGAGTCATTTCTCAATTCAGCAATGAGTTTCTCTTTCTCCTGTAGAGTTTTGAGCGCTCTAGCTCTATGTTGTTCCAGATCTAATCTGGTAGCGTTGAGTTCCAAACGACAACGTTCCAGCGCCGTTTGAGTTTCATTTAATTTCCTCAAACTGTTGCTGCTCTCTTTTTCGTAGAATTTCATTTTTTCTCTCAGGGCATCGATTTCTTCTTGATGATGAGTGCGCTGTTTTCTCATACTTTCTGTTTTATCAGAGAGACTTTTTTTGGCAGCACAAAGAGACCTTTTGGTCTCGCCATCACCGGACCTTTCGATTAATCCTTCCATTTCTAATTTTTGTTGCGCCAATCTGTATTCATATTCTCGTCGCAGAGTGTCAAATTTTTCTCTGAACCCGCCATTCTCGCTCTCGATTGATTTCTCAACGTGGCTAGTCACGATTAATTCGTTGCGCAATTTTTCAATCTCTTGACGTAGCAGAGAATTTTCATCCGTCAAATGTAAATTACCTTCGTCGGAAGACTCGTTGTCAGAAATGTCAAGAATTATTCTCAACGGTTCTGGACTCGTGCGTCCACTGTGAATCACCAAATCCGATATGGAGTCAGAATTTTCAGTTGACGGTTCAACTACTAATGACGACGGCGTTGGCGGCCCAGTGTCCATGCCAATAACATTACGACTCGGCGTGATGGTTGGCGTGTTCAAATATGTCATTAGTTCGTCATGCTTGTACATCTTCAACGATGACGAGGATGGCAAAACTTCCATATTAAGATCAGAACGCACAGGGCGCGTTGTACGTTTTGGAGATTCTATGATTTTTTCTGTTTCGACCATACTGTAATTTTATTGACAGAAGGATTTTTAACCTTTATTTATTGTTTTATTGAAAAAAGAGAATAAATTAATAAGGAATGTTCAAATTTTATGTATAATATTTTAAGAGATCGGAAAAAAGTTGGAGTTTCGTGGCAGGAAAAAAAGTTCAGTGTATTCGGGAATTGTAGTACTGAATTTTCAAATTTGCTCAGCTATCAAAATACGTTTTTTTTCACAATTATTTACTATGATATTTAAAGTATTTTGTAGAATCATTTCTTTAATTATTTAATGATAATCAATTTTATTTAGTGCATATCATTAATGTTTACGTACTTTTGACGCTGTGGAGATCGATTGACACTTGAAATGAGTGACATTTGGTCGTAAGAATTTTTGTCAGTGCTCAACACAGCTGCAGTATTCTGGTCTATTTTGTTAAGCAAAGTTTCGGCCTTGCCAGCAAGACCTGACAGCCAAGCCATCCTTGATCACTCAGATTTTCTGTTGTTTTCGTTTTAACTCTAATATTATAAAAATCATTTAATAATTAGAGCTGAGGAGTAAAAACTTTCACTTTTTTCGAGGTTATGTGCACTTCGCGAATTCGATGAGAATTTCACTCGAAAATAAAGATTGCACTACTTTTTATTCACGTTAATTTATTTTATTGATGACAATGGACAACAATGGTTCAACTATTTTCAAATAAACTTGAAATTATAACGTACTTCAAAATATAGTTTAAAAACAAATGTCAATAATAATCTTCCGTCATTTTTTCGTTAGTCGCACGGCCAACTAGTCCCATAGTCGACGTCACGGCCTGTAGCACATACTACAAGGGGGTTCAAGGGGGTCTTGAGACTTGAGGAAAAAGCGGGGGATATTATGACATTTCGTAATCGTTTAAGAATTCATTGAATAAACAAAACTTATTATGACACTTATTATGATTATGGGTGATAACGGGAAAAATGCCGAAAAATATGATGCGAGAAAAAAAATTCTTAATCTTGAAAATTGCGGATAAAAAACCCGGGGGAGATGGCGAATAAAATTATTCCATACGAATATTTCTTAATTGTGATTAATTAAAGTTAGTTGTCTCGACGTTTGGATTATGCTTACAACTGCACAGGGAAAGTTTGTGAATGAAAAAGAAAAAGTGAGTAAAACATTTTTTTATTTACTTCAAACTCTTAATGTTTTGCAATAATGACGTTTATATATATGATTGACACTGTCGTTATTTTGTTCACCAAAAATATAGTGCTTTCCTTGTGTTTATCGCTTATGATCTACGCTGCATGTTAACCTCGAAATGTCCTGAAATCATTCTGATTTCATTCGATGTCGATCGCCCAAAAAATTAGTGTTTTTCATGAATTTTTTTAAATTTCTATCGAAGAAAACACAAAAAAATATTGTGTACACATTTTATCAAGTGATCCTTGAAGTGGAGAAAAAAATTTTATAACAGATTTTTTTTTATAACAAATGCTATACAATATATCGATATTGTTTTTATCATCAGCAAAAAAATAAACATCTTCGCAGGCGGCATGATAAATCATCTCAGAATGAATGGATATCTCACAAAATCAAAAAGATTCTCGTAATATAGAGTTTCTGTCACATTCTGTTGAGACGATTTTTTTTTATTTTCAGTGTCATTAAGATATGCGTTTTTTACGAAAAAAAATCGACTCTTCAATTGTTTATGCAAATTTAAAAAAAGTATTTCAAAAATGGCTCGACGGACGAGAAAAAACAGTTTCGAAATTTGAAAAAATCGATAAAAAAATATTGAATACTTCGAGAAAAAAACGCGTTGTTCGCACACCGCGCGCGGAGCTAGTTTCATTCTGTCGAGACGATTTTTTTTTATTTTCAGTGTCATTAAGATATGCGTTTTTTACGAAAAAAATCGACTCTTCAATTGTTTATACAAATTTAAAAAAAAGTTTTTCAAAAATGGCTCGACAGACGAGAAAAAACAGTTTCGAAATTTGAAAAAATCGATAAAAAAATATTGAAAATTTCGAGAAAAAAACGCGTTATTCGGATACCGCGCGCGGAGTTAGTTCCACGATTTATTGGCGCGGGCGCATTTACCGTCCGAGCGTTGTCACAGAGTGAAATTTTCTAATGATGTTTTTTCCATGTTCTAGAAGACTTGAAGAACAATAAGCGATAAAAAATCGATTTTTTGTAAATTCTGAACGTGTATAACTCCATAATTAAAATAATCCTTAAATTTATTATAAATTTATCTTTTCGCTTCAGATGTCGAACAAGTGCCAGCGAAAAGTTAGTAATAAATAAATTCTGTAAAAAAATGAAAATTGACGGTTTACGCTGCTGCCATAGTCTACAAAATACTCAGAAAAAACATTAGAACCAAGATGCAAGACAAACAACGATAAAAAAAGAGTCATGGGACCATCTCTCATGCTCAGTGAAGGAAACGAATAAAGTTGGCCACTCAAATGAAAACAGAGATTTCAAAAAGTATTAGTATAAACGAAAACGAACCGATAATTAGTGACTCTCCAAATATAGTGTGGAAAAGAAGAGTGAATAATGAAACTGCCCAATATGCTGCGAAAACGTAAAAAAAGAACATCAAAGAGCTGACAAAATTGACGGGGGAAAGTCATACAAACGTACGTTTTGTCAAGATTTTTTTATAAAGAAACAGAATAGTATATTGAATGAACATAAAGCATATCTCAAAATATACGATGTAAGGTATATTGACAAATTTTTTAGACTAAAATATTTCAAAATGGCGGCGCCACAGCTGCTGGAAATCGGCACAAAACATCAAATTTATATTGTCGAAATACATTAATACGCTTTGCATGACGGAGAGAAAAAAAATTAAATTAAAAATTTAGGACCATTTTGAAAAAAAATCACTTATTTTTGTATTTTTGTAAATGGTTTTAATTTTTTTATTTTAGTTGAGATTTGAAACCTGCAGGCTGCACGGCGCAAATCTGTTTCCAGCAGCTGTGGCGCCGCCATTTTGAATTATTTTGGTCTAAAAAAATTTGTCAACATACCTTACATCGTATATTTTGAGATATGCTTTATGTTAATTCAATAAACGATTCCATTTCTTTATAAAAAAACCTTGAAAAAAAACGTACACTTACATGACTTTCCCCCCCTTAAGAATGAAAATAAAAGAGACAAAAGAGCAGAAATTCATCGTCATTCATAGTTTTGAGGGGTTTCTTTTTTTAATAGAGTCCGAATTTATTCTAAAGTCTCTAAGTTTGTCTGTTAATAAAAAAATATATTAAAATCTCAATAATTCGAATTTAATTGCCTCACGACAAATAACTAAAGCTAACTCTCCCGGATTCACTCTAATTTATTTGTCATAGCGATGATAGACTTCCGGTTTGTAAAAACAATTACTGGAAATGTTAAATGAACCGGAAATGCAGCCGTTTTGTAGATTTGTATTTATAAATTAATTCAAATACAAAATATTGGTCGATAATTTATTCACGACGAAAAAAATCGTGTAAAAAAAAAGATTATTCATATTTCGGATGTTTGGAATGATCGTTCGGTTTAAGCATCGCTCGGTTTTTCTTTTTCCACGTAAGGATGGACTGCGATCCATTCAAGAGCTCGTGCGATCGCTGCCAGGATTGGTGGCGGTGTTGGCAAATGCCTTGCGGTTGATAGCCGTTTTCATCCGCAACATAACTCAAAATAATGAGTTATGTTATTGAATACGGTTTGCCGTATTCATCGTTGTACGAAATTTTACCATTCACCGAATACACCACATTGTTCTCGCTATAAACTTTCACAATTCCCTCTTCTTTAACTTTTATACCGTTCTCTGATTCCCATACGCTGAAGTGAGAACCATCCGTATTCACTTCCGAATCTTGTCGCAATATTGCCACCGGCTTATTCTCGCTGTCAGATGTCACCGCGACCTTGCCGCAGTCGACCGCGGCAATCGTACACAATAATGCAAGAGCCTGAAATACAGCCTTGTGCAAAAATATTAGACACCCTGCAGCTGTTTGATCTGCACAAAAAGTTAAATATCTCGGTTAAAAATAATCATAACTCAATTTAACAAACGCGATTTTAAAGCAGACAATTCTAGCTTCATTTTGCTTTTTTGATTGATTTATGCGATTTTTTTGCGCCCGCTACGTATCTTTAAAAATGGCTATGTTTCGCGATTTTTTCATCTTAATTAATCAGGTGCTAGGCTCCTAAAAGCTAGTAAACTGACTTTTTGGTCAGGAAACCTTAAAGAGGATATCTCTAGCTTCAATTTGGTTTTTGGAAAAAAAATGCAATTTTTTTTCGCGAAGTTATTTAGTTTTTTTTCGAAAAAAGACATGATTCTGAAAAGTTAGCGTATCTCGAAAATCATGGGGTTAGAAATATTTTGTGTGAGAGGTAAAAAGCTGCATTTTGTTGATGGGATCGTCGTGGTTGCCGACACGGTGCGGATCGTGGCTGGCGAGTGGCTAAACTATTCACGATTTAAGAAATAGCAGTATAGTCAAATAAAAGACAAATTGGTTGAGTTTGGATAGAGTTGAATACGATGATCACGAGTGAGTGTTATCTCAAGAAAGCGAAACCTAATGCAAAAGGTTTTATCAAATATATCTCGTCAAAAATAAAGTGAGGTTAAGCATGGTTAAAGGAGTTAACACGCGCCACGGCGCTGCTAGCGCCAGCGATGCCAAAATTACCGACCACCTAGCAAAAAGAGGTACGATGGCAACAACCGATAAAGCAGAACAACCAGGTAAGAAGACCGCCTCACTAACCTCAAAACCGAAAACTGATTACTACCAAAAAGATGTGAACGCGAATGCCAGCGCTTCCGCGGCTCATGGTTCGGCCTAGGACCCGGCTGGCATGGACGAGGTACTTCGTCTGCTACACACACTTACGACGGATGTGCACGAAATCAAACATGACTACAGTGCGCTTAAAGAGTCACTGGATAGAGTCTTTGTGAGCAGTGAAAATTGTAAAGCATTACTAACGCAGCTCGAAGAAGAAAACGCGAGCTTAAAAGACCGTGTATCCCAACTGGAAAGGAAAGAGGAAATCCGAGAGAAAGAAAACAAGAAAAACAACGTTATCATCAGGGGACTCGAGGTTAAGGAGGATTCGCCGGACAAGACGGTCAAGGATTTTCTCAGCTCGGAACTGGACATTCAGGATGCGAAGGAAGAACAACGTCCCACTACAAAGCATTAGTATTAAACACGATACAACGTACGCGGAACGACAGATGCAGAGGGAAATCTCAAGAATAGCCAGAGAAGAAGAGACAAAGGGACACGCCATCAAGATCGGTTTCGGAAGTCTTTGGATTAACGACACGGAATATTTCTGGAAGGAAGGCGAAGGGCTGATCGAAAATTTTCGTCGCAGAAGGAACCCGAGGGAATTTCCGGACTTACCAAACAGCTCGCAAATACTGCAATAAAATTATTAATATTAAGCGCAGAGTTCGACCAAAAGAAAAAAGCACTGAAAGTAAAATAACTAGTCTGAGGTGTGATGGTTCCGAGAATAATATTAATATAGAGTAGAGAAAAAGTTTAACAAGAAATTCGTCCATAGAAACAGAAATAGATAATCCAACAGAAAACATCACACTTAGTAACTTAAGACAGAAAGATTTTCGAGCAGATTTTCGAGCAGATTCAGTTGAAACACTAAGTAACTTTAATCTTAACGTAGAAATACCCAGTAAAAATCAAAATCAAAATCAAAACACAATTAAACAGAGCATAATCTTTTGGAACGTGCATGGAATTCAAAATTTCATCGACACAATCACAAATCCTTCGGACGTAGCATGGCTAGAAACCACAATAATTTGCCTTAACGAAACTTGGAGTATAAATGACAAACTGACATTACCGATCATATTACAAAAGTTTGAAATAATTACTAGTAAAGCTACACGTGATTGCGCGGTTGGTAGGGCGAGTGGAGGCTCGTGCATGCTAATCAACAAGGATTATGTGACATCGTTCACTATAATTGACAAAAGCGATATTTGGATGGCGGGACTATTTTATATAGGGGAACAGGCTCTGCTAGTGATAAACGTTTACCTGAAAAATAACTTTTATAACGACAGACTACAACTACTGACTGATTTTGTTTGCGAACTACGTGAAGAATATGATGTACCGATGATGATAGGAGGAGATTTCAATGGACGTATTGGGGATTTAAACCAAGTTGACGAATTAATGGTTGAAGAGACCAGATTTTCGCAAAAAAGAAAAGCATTAGACACCCAAATAAATAGAAATGGGTCACTTTTGGTTAATGAATTCGAGTCACTTGGTTTAATAGTCCTCAATGGACGCTCAAAATCAGATCACGAGGGGGGGTTAACTTTCTTTGGTAAAAGCAATACCACAATAGACTACGTATGGATTAATATTCAGGGATTTAATATTCGTAAAGACTTCACAATAGTTAATGAAGGAACGTCAGACCACCTGCCGATTAAAGTGGATTTGGTAACACTAGCTCAAATACTGCTAAAAACACAAACGGAAAACAAAGCGACCGAGCCACTCCTCAGATGGGATCAAACGAAATATGAAGATTACTGGAACGAAATGAATAATATAACGCCTGTAGATGAGATAGTCGTGGATGTCGACTCAATGAATGGAAATATTATGAAGTCAATTTGGAGCACTGCGGACAATTTAGAAATGACTCATACACCCAAAAATCGTGATAACAACAAGAAACCGTGGTTTGATAACGATTGTATACAAGCAAAAAAAGAAAAAAATATGCTATTCCGTAGATGGGTTAAAAGAGAGAACACGACAGAGAAAAAGACTATGTTGCAGCAAGACACAATTATTCGAAACTCATTAAAACAAAAAAGAAAGACCACCTCTTACAAATCCAAAGTGATCTCTCGAACTCAAAAGATTCCAAAACCTTCTGGACCACGTACAAAAAACTTAAAAGAAAAACATATAAACAATGTCCAATTACAAGTGAAATCTAGCAAAATTTTTACAAGAATCTGTTGCCTCCCAGAGAAATAGTAGAAAGAGTTTTCACGGAACGTACAAATCCGATGCTAGACAGTGAAATAACAGTAGATGAAATTATAAGTATACTTAGGAATTCAAAACCAAACAAAGCCCCGGGCCCCGACGGAATTCCGACCGAATTTCTAAGGGGATTGCCACATAAATGGATAAACAGCGTAACAACGCTCTTCAATCGCGTTTTTTCCACTAGCCAGATCCCAACAAACTGGTCTAAGTCTGAAGTTATTGTTTTTCACAAAAAAGGAGATACCGAGGACTCACTTAATTACAGGAGAATAGCACTGGCAAACACACTTTCTAAAATTTTTACTACGGTTATCGCTAAAAGACTGCAAGAATGGTGTGAACGGTACAATATACTACCGGAGGCTCAAGCAGGATTTAGAAAAAAGAGAGCATGCGAAGATAATATTTTTATACTGAAATCGGTCTCGCACTGTCTCAGCCCAAAGGGAAGTTATTCGCGGTCTTTGTCGATTTTCGGAGGGCGTTCGACTCGGTTAACCATAGTATTTTTTGGCAAAAAATGTATTTGGCAGGGGTAAGCAACAAAATAATCAATGCACTGAGGAACTTATATAATAAAGCATCGTTTAAAGTGAGAGTCAGCAGATATCAGAAAATAGGGGACATAGAAACCACACAGGGAGTATTGCAAGGCGATTCTGCAAGTCCGATCTTATTTTCACTTTTATTAGCAGCCATCTGTACATTTTTCATAGACTGTGGGCATACGCACGTAATAGAACAAATGAAAATTCTCCTCTTTGCAGACGATTTAATTCTTCTGGCAAACAACGTAATTGAATTACAAAACAAGTTAAATACACTCGAACAATATTGCAACGAAAATAAATTAGAAGTCAATATCAGCAAAACAAAAGTAATAATTTTTCAAAAAGCAGGTAGACCAAAAAAAGTAAGGCCGATCAAATACAAAAACAACCCACTTGATATAGTGGACAAATATGTTTACCTAGGAGTGCCATTTACTAGATCAGGACTATATAACACAGCGTGTAAATACTTTGCATCTAAGGCCAAGATAGCCATAGGTACCATCTGGGGACCTATGATAACAGCTCGGGTTAATGGATGGCAAGCCAGGCTAAAACTGTATGAGGCAATCGTTCGATCGACTCTTCTTTACGCAGCGAATATCTGGGGACTACGTCATCTGGATGAAATGGACAAAGTACGACTTCGTTTTTATAAAAACTTATTAGCAGTGCCAATAAATACTCCAAATTATTTAATTAGGCTAGAAACAGGTTCATCCGTTACGTCAATCCAAGTAATCAAAAGAACAATGATGTATGTGAAAAAGATTCTTGAAATGGAGCCAACCCGCTATTCAAGGATTGCTTTTTATCAACTGGTAGCATTAGATGCTGACAATAATAATAATAATAATAACAAATATAACTGGTACTCCAACTTGAAAGAATGTCTGAACAAAATTGGTACACCAAACATTTTGAACAACATCTCCCCGGCAAGTTTATCGTCACAACTCGAAACGCTGTTAACATGTATCAAATCGAAACAATTTGCATCAGACGCTGTCAGAACCATGCTGTCCACGTATAATCCCCTATATAAATGTATCAAACAGCTGAACGATTTAAAAGTGGAAGAATATTGAAGATTTCCACTACCACTCTCACTAATCAGGCTAATAGCTCAAGTACGCCTCTCGGACAGAAACGTCTAATCATCAGATTTAAGAAAATTTCATATAAAATTGACGGAAATGTCATGCTCCCTGTGCAACAGTTTTCAACCGGAAACACTCGAGCACATTCTAAGCGTCTGCCCGATCTATACTCCATTTAGAGAGAAATATCTCCCTATTGCACAGCCATTCGTAGCGTTGGATAGTCTTAATGAATACAATGCGAGAAATCTGGCCTATTACGTTCTCGAGGTTTGTAAGATCAGAGCCTCCATGTTAGGGTTATGAAGGAAAAAAAAAACAAAAAAAAATCTAACTAAGTTACCCACTATTTTTGTATCTTACTTTGTTATTTATAAGACGATCTTCTTTGTAAAAGGCGAAAGCCTATAAAAAAATACATCACCAACTAACTAAGCTGCATTTTGTTATTTCCGATTCACCAAAATTTTTTCAGATTGTTTCTTCAACATTTTTTTGTATCATAATTCCTGGTTGATAATCAACGACTCGTCTCATTAATTTATTGGCGTAACTTAAGAATTAAAAGGTTTTAAAGAAGTCGTCATATAGGATAAGTGTGAATATTTATACCTTATTATCGTTTATATTATTGTCTAAAAAAAAAATCGAATTACAATTCTGAAAAAATTCTAAAGCGATAAAAATTCAATAATATCTTTTTGTCGTCGTGATATTTTGATTAAAACCTCTTAATTCTTAAATTACGCCAATAAATTAATGAGACGAGTCGTTGATTATCAACCAGGAATAATGATACAAAAAAATTTTGAAGAAACAATTTGAAAAAATTTTGGTGAATCAAAAATAACAAAATGCAACTTTTTACTTCTCACACAAAATATTTCAAACTCCATGATTTTCGAGATACGCCAACTTTTCAGAAACTTGCCTTTTTTCGGAAAAAACTGAATAACTTCGCGAAAATAAATCTCATTTTTTTTTTCAAAAACCAAATTGAAGCTAGAGATATCCCTTTTAAGGTTTCTTGACCAAAAAGTCAATTTACTATCTTTTAAGAGCCTAGCACCTGATTTATTAAGGTGAGAAAATCGTGAAAAATAGCCATTTTCAAAGGAACGTACCGGGCGCAAAAAAAATCGCATCAATTATTCAAAAAAAGTAAAATAAAGCAGCAGTTGTCTGCTTTAAAATCGCGTTTATTAAATTGAGTTATGATTTTTTTTGGCCGAGATATTTAGCTTTTTGTGCTGCAGGGTGCCTAATACTTTTGCACAAGGCTGTATATAAAGATCGTGATTATAGTAAAAAAACATTTGATGTCAATCAAATATTGATCAAAACAAAAATATAAAAAACTTTTTCAAAATAATACCAATCAATAAATCATGAGATCAATAAATAATAATAATAATTTTATACGTGTAAATGTATAAAATTTCATATCGTTTTTACTATTATTTATCACATAATCGCACAATCTATTTTTTCGAATGTAAACCCTATAATGGGGTCGAAAACGACCCCAATCTTCTCTTCAGCATAAAATGTTCCTCGTATGTGATAATAAGGTTTAATTGTATACCATTCTCTTCATTTTTTAATAACGAAGAGAACAGTGTACGATAAAGTCACATTTGGTGAACATTTGATGATAAAAACTCTATAAAACGAAACAAAGTTTTGGAGAAATGTAAAAAAAAAGATTTTTATTTAAAAAAATGGGGTTATTTTCGACCCCGTTGTAGAGGTCTAGGGTTAAAAAAAATGTTTGTATTTTTGTTCAATAATAGATAATAATAATGATGTAATAAATAATATTAAAAAGAATATAAAATTTTATATCAATTTTATTATTATCTATTTATTAATATTATTGTTGAACAATTGTTGTATTTTTGTTTATACCGATTTTTCTTCACTCGCTGTCTCCATATTTTCGCTCGGGTTTCATTATAGAAATAACTTTAATTGCGGCAAAAAAGCTTCAATTTCGATACAAATTTGATTAGTCAGGATTAAAAAATCGGGAAACTATCGAGAGACAAAAAAAATGTTCGTCTTTTGATCGACTTTTCAGATAATTTTTCTAAAAAAATCGATTTCTCGTACCATTAGCTTTTTCAGCTGGAAACATGCTGAAAAAATGGTGGTTCGAAGTTCTTTCATGAAATTTCGAGTAAAAAAAAGATCGAATAAACTACAAAAAAATAAAATATTCGAAAAATAATAAATAAAATCACCATTTCGGACACATCACGAAAATGACCTTAGCGTTTTTTCTCTTTAGACTCGAGTTCGTAATCGAACTGAAAAAACTAAACGCCATTGCGTTTAATTTTTCCATTTATCTTCGTTTTTCGATTATTGGCGAATTTTTACAATTTTCGATCGATTTCCGCATCAATTCTTATTTTCGAGGGTGTTTTTGGCTAGAACCAATTGATCTATTGCAATAAATTCAACTCTATTTTTCGAGTTTACCAAAAAGCTCTGAAAAAACCTCCTATCAAATTTCTATGCGATAATTTTTCGCTGAGATACGACGATTTGAAATTTTGGCATTTTTAGAATTTCGAAAATGAGAATCAAACGGTTTCCGGGGTTGGAGTCGAACTGCTAAATATCGTAATCTTCATAAAAATTGAAAAAAAATATAAAAAAAAAAACAAAAAAAACAAAATACATTTTTTTGTTGTTTTTTCATCAACATTTCTGAAGTTTTTTCAACCAAATCAAACTCCCAACCGTTCCTAATGATAATGTCGCAGAAGTATGGATTTTTTTTGAAACTTAAGGGGACCGTATGGTCTAGAAATTTGAAAAAATCGATTTTTTTTTTTTCGATATGTCGAAAGTATAGTATCTCAAGAATATACTGTGAAATTTTCATGCGGAAATTCTCAATATTACAGCTTCTACAGCCCATAACGCAGGTAGAGAGCGGTCCGCGACACGAAAACGTTCAAAGCCTTATTGGACACAAAGCCTTACGGGGATGATTTTTTAGTTTGCAAAAAAGAATGTGTTTTGCATGTTAAAAAACGTTTGTACAAACGTGCTGTTGATGCGAAAAAAAAACATGCACAAATAAAGAAAGCAACAAAGAAATTGACAGAAAAAGAAGAGGGAAAAAAGACACAGCGGAAATCGATAAATAAAACACCGAAGCGTCAACAATTGACGAATAAATTATTGCAAGAGCTGTCAACTTATTACGGTCTAGCAATTAGACGTAATTCAGATTCGACTGAAGGGATGAGAAGTGAAATATGGGCAGCATATTATCACAAAATTTCAACAGATGAAAATCCGCAACACTCGTACTGTCCTCCAGGTTCCGAATCGTGGTGCAAGTGGCGTCAAAGTGAGGCTGCAGGTACTTTAGACACCTACGAGCACCCACCTGCTCTGTGCGATGAAGCACAAGAGATATTAAAACCAATTTATGAAGAATTGACAGCAGAGACTTTATTGGAAAGGTGTATTGGCAGTAATACGCAGAACAATAACGAAAGTTTCAATGCTTGCGTGTGGCACCTTGCGCCGAAACATCTGTTTGCCGGAAAAAAAATCATTGATATTGCCACTCACATTTCCGCTTGCATATTCAATGAAGGATTTGCATCCCTATTGAAAATAATGGAGACCATGGGCATAACAATCGGGCCACAAGCGGAGCAACTAGCGCAAAACCGAGACGAGCTGCGAGTATCGAGCGCCAACCGTAGGAGCACGGACAACTCCAAAGAGGCTCGGACAGCTCGAAGAAATGAAAGGAGTGAGGAAATCTTGAATTATGAACGTTCCGAAGGAATCCTATATGGTGCCGGAATCGCGGATTAACTGTAAGTATTCAAAATTTGCTCAATTTTTGAAAATATCTGTACCTCAAACTTTAAACTCATTTATCTCGAAACGACTTTTTTCGGCACTGCGCAGGTGAAAACAAAAAAACTATTCAACCGAATCACTTGAAATTTGGATATGTTGTTCACAACATGTATGGCTATCGTCGGAACTACAATCATAATTTTATTTAAATAATTTCTTATTGTTTATACTAAAAAACTAGTGAAAAAAAAACCCGATTTTACGAATTTTTTTTCAAAAGCGCGCCATTTTGTCAATTTTTAATTTTTTCGATTTGTTCTAGTCCCGACAATAACTGCACTCTTTCTGATTAAGAATCTTCTTGAATTTTGTGTTTCAGATGAGTAGAAGTCTCGGATCGATCTTCACCGTCCGGGTCGGATTTTTCGAGAGGGTCGTCTTCAATGCCAATTATATGATAATAAACACTGTTTTTAAAATTAAAAAAAAATTTTTTTGTATACTTAATAAAGGTAGTAATAAACCCGAAAAGTTAAAACATCGATTTTTAAATTTTTTAAGGCAAAAAAAAAATCGTGAAAATAGGTGAAATTTTCGTGCTCTAGACCATACGGTCCCCTTAATAAAAACTAACTAAAATACATTTTTATGATCTTTGACATTTATCCTCCATAACTATGTTATTTCCTAGGAAAGAAATTTTATATATCCATCACTAAACGTTCAAAATAAAATAATCTTGATTTAAACGAGAGTTTTTTATCAATCATATAACAATTCATATTTTCATAACTGCATGTATTTGGTAATACAATTCAGCCTATATTTACGCATTCCCGATCTTCGATGACGCATTAAAAAAGCTAATAAACAACAATGTCCCGTATAAGTTCACGTCAATCAGTTACGTATATATTATCAAAGAGTATGGCGTTTTATCGGGATCGCCGTGACCTTGAACAGCCGTTTTTACAAGTACGGCACAAGTTATTTTACGTGGGTCGTTATTTTGCCGGAAGCAAATGCATGAATGCAAAAAAAAACATTAAACGAAACGTAGAATTATTACGAAATTGAAAAATAATATATTCACCATTTTTTGAAGTTGCAATATTTATATAAATTTATCGCTAAATATGAATTCAACTTCTTCAAAAATGAACGTGATTTGTTTACATGATTCAATAACAAACTGGAAACTCACATTTTTTTTCATGATACCTCTTTTGTACACAATTTTTGTAAACATGAAAAAATATTTCTTTCCCCACGTAAAAGCTGATTGAAAATTTCGCTAAATTCAGTATTTTTTTAAGTTTAAGTTGATTTTCTAAAATGATCGTAATTGTTACGAAAAATGACCGCAGAGGCGAAGTACCAAACATTCAAAACTATATATAGACAAAAATATACTAAACGTTTTGTTTACATAATAGATTATGATTTAATAACATTGCGGATTGATTTAACGAATATTATCATTTTTTATTTATTTCAAAATTGATCGATTACTTTAAGGAAATAATAATTGCTGCGAAACAATAATGTTTGAATAATTGTTGAATTTCAAATAAACTTACGATAAATCTCATCATTTTGGCGTTGGTTTGTATTAATCTGACTTTGAAAGATCGAATGATGACACTGAAAAATTTTGTGTCCTTTATATACTCAGCCACAATGTGTTTTTTTTACAGTAAAGAAAAAAAAGTTGTGAAAAAAGGTTAATAAATCAACGATTAGTAATCACGTTTGGGGACAGTTTTTTCGCCAGGCGATTTATATACTTATATTGCCGAGCCAGCTCGATTTTATGCGCATTCCCTTCACCGATTACCCCATAACGTAATCAACTCCCAGCCATTCCAGTTTTTCGTTGAATTTCAATATTTTAATTTACTATTAAAAAAAAAAGGTCCTGATTCTCACGGACTTCGGTTATTCAAATGTGTCAACACATTAAATAACATGCAACGAAAGGAAGGAATTTTTTAGACCATTGGCAAATTTTGTGAAACAAAAAAAAATTTTTTTGATCAATTTATGAAAAAAAATTGATCAGTCCCTTTTGATCGTTTTTTTTAAATATTATTAATCGCTAATTAAAAGACGGTTCTAATTTTTGAAGAAAAAACTTTTTTTCTAAAAAGTTTATCTGTAAAAAAAGTTGATTTAAATTGTAAAATGGAGAGGATCGATTGGAAGAAAGAATAAGACACATATCGGATGTAAACACTTTTAATAATTTATTCGACGGCATAATTAAAAGAGAAATCAAATCGTTTATACACAGTTGGCGAAAAGAAATGAAGAAAATACAAATTCGCCGAACGATTTGATGCTACGTACAAATTTCGTTGTCTAAAACGTTTCGTTCAAGTTTTTATTGAATTAACACACGTCAGTTGGTACAAAATGCATTATGCACTAAAAAAAAAAAAAAAAAAACGGTCCAAAAATAATGCATTTCAAAATTGGCAGAAAGTAGCTCATGATTATTTGAAGATTTTTTCCGAATCACAGTACGAATTAATTATTTTGTTCACAGTGTTAAAAAAACAATAACAACGTTTTTTTCGTTCGTTAAGGCAGGAAGAAGAAAAACAATAAGATTTATTCGGGGAAATTGGAAATATTCGTTTATTGTCGAAGAATCATTAGATAATTTTTAATTAAGATTTGATAGCTGGAAAAACAAGACGATCGATCGGCACGATTCGCTCGCGTGGTCTAGGGGCGCCAAATTTTGGGGCAGTTATCGTCAAAACACCATCGGTCGACAGATTACACATAACGCGATTGATGTCATGAGTGTACGGCAGTTCGTAGCGTCTCATAAATTCGGTGGTTGTGACACCGCTGCAGCATTTTCGCTCTTCGTGTTTAGCTTCGATTATGATCGAACTGCCGATCGTTTTGACGAGGATTTCGTAAGGTGCAAACTTTTGGACGTCGATAACAACGCGAAACTCGTCGAGATCGGGGCACGGAGGCGGCGTTGTTGTAGTCGTGGTTTTTGACACGGTAACACGTCGTTCGATCACACGATCCCATGGACGAAAGTACCAGTCGAAGACCGGAGAGCACAGGGGATTCCAGAAATCGTCGTATTTGAGAACACGGCGAAAATGACTGTCGAGGAAGCGATGAGGCCTCTCGAAATCTTCCCACCAATCACGCCACAAGCTCGAATAAACTGGGACCAAAGCCATGTTTACTTTTATTGTTGTGTTCCTTCGATTTCGATATCCAATTGAATCCAATCGAATTTTCGTTGATCACTTTCGATCGAGTTTAAATAATGATCTGCTCAATCTCACGAATTTATTCGTATGAATATTTTTTTGATATCACTTCGGATGCCAAATATATATCACAAATATTGCTCGGTTGATCTTCGTTGCGAGTCGGTTGTTTTCGAACTGTCGAATACAGCGGGCTACCCCGCTTTTTATATTTGGCCGTAAGACTGCGCACGCGTTTGACAATCGCGCGGGTAGACAAAAACACGCGCGCTTACACATATTATGACACTTTGCTAAACTATATCGCTTTAGACCGTCGTGCATTACTTCCTTTTTTTCTTCGGCTATGTAGCTCGCTATTATAATTCTACCGATACGTTTCTCGCTTGACCCTTCTTCTTTTTGTTTTATATAGCGTGTATTTTTAATTATTTGGCTTCGAGATCGCGTCTCATGATTGCTACCACAATTCATACAGTATAAACTTCGTGAGTCATATTTTTACTCCATACATCGATGTGTAAAACATGCGGATTCGAGCAAACTATTTTTTTTATCTTCTTTGTCAGTTTTTTTTGTTCTTTTCAATTTCTGAAATTATAGCATGAAAAATGGAAGATTGAAATCCCGAAAATACATTTTATTTAAAATATTCTTCGACCACTATTCTAATCGTAAATCTGTTAAACCATTTCTACCATTTTTGGCCTCAGGGATCGAGACTTTTGGTAGAGTTTTACTAATTGATACGAAGCCAGAAAAAAAGTGGCGAAAATTGGCGGGAATCTCCTATAAAAAAATCAGCTTCTTTTTTCGCCACGTAAGACTGCAGTATGAGGAAGCAAAAAGGATTTGCGTGTTTATTTGGCTTATTTCCAGGACGAACAGAGGGCCAAATTTTTTCTTGTCTCTATTGCACAAGAGTAGTTCAATGAATGACAAATGTACTTGAAGTACAATGAATATATCATCGTTTTTATTTAGATATATGAATGCAGGAAGAAATCATTTATCGATGAAGAAGCGAGTGATTCAAAATAGTATTTTTATTTCGTTGTACAAGAATAAACATAAATATCGTTTCATTATATAGTTTCGTAATATTTCCGAATTATTTATTCTCGTTTCGATTGGTAGAATTCACGTGGAATTATAAATGCAACTCTTAAACATACATGCAACTTTGGTGAATCTATTTCGATTGACAACAAAAGAAACGAACGTTTTTTTTTTGTCGCTCTAATGCCCACAGTGATCGCTATCAATTTGTACGTAATTGCATATTTTACTTTACTAATCGGCGAAGCCAAGTGGGCGTTGTCGCTTTGGCTCTTTTCGTAAATTGCTCGTAAGTTCCTCAAGTCCACTCTTCGTAATCGTATTCTCCTCTACTACGCTGTTGAAAAGATAATTTAAGAAGAAGAAGCGAAAAAAAATGAACAATTTTGTAATACGACGTCGCGCCTTCATGTCGGTGAGACGCCGAACTATTTTGCGCGCGAAAATAAAACTACTCGAACGATGAGACGAAAAGCGTTGAAATATATTTGCAAATTAACAACAAAAACAGAAAAATCCAAGCAATTCATGGAAACGTATTTTTTTTTTAAATAAAATCATTTACTGCAGGTTAAGTAACATTTTTAAAACGAAAACTGTTCGATTTAATTTCTTGATTTTTTCAATATTCTTTTTTTCGACCCCCTCTCGAACTTTCCAGACTTTTGTTTATATTTTAATTCACGATTTTTTTTTTAGTTTTAAACTGTGGAAAAAATATTTTTTCCGAGACGTAATTGATAGCGAAAGTATAAAAATAGATAAAAAATTGCGGCATCTCGTTTAAACACGAGTAATAAATCTCACAGGAATTAATTTTTGAACGTGTCTATGCACGTTTGGCACTTCTCGTGTGTGTGTCATTTGCAAAGTGATACGTGAATCACATGTTCCGTGTTACATTTAATTTCTGGTGTTGGTAAATGTGTGTTATTTTTTTTTATAGTGTAGTCGCTCTCTCGACGATAATTGCTGTTAATTGGTCACGAAAGAGTAAAGCTACATGCGCGCGCGCTCTCCCCAGCCACCCCACAAGTTCCCCTCTCTTTCTCTTCGTCGTGATACGACGAACACGCACACACTTTCGTACGGGAGAGTGATTCAAGTAGTATACACAGCGAGCTTCCGCGAGTGCACGCTGCGATCATCTCGACGACGACACTCGAGTGTCATTTATAAATATCTTGTACACATCTTATATCGAAAAAAAAAAATTATTCTCTGCAAAAATTCATTGCTCCGGAACGTATAATAATATGTGCGTGGAAAAGAATTTTTCTAAATCAGATGTGAACGATTCACGTTATGATTAGTCGAATTGAATGGTATATTAAAAATTGGGTAAATCGTACGGAGAACGACGCTGCGAGGTTTGCGAGACGTGTTGAAAAAAATTACGTTCATAGGAATTAATTTTTTTCACACGTTCTGTATGTATATATATAACATATGTAGATATAAATGTATAGATACATGCCATGTGCATACATTTATATATATGATTTCGCGTGTGAATATACTTTTGACCTCGTGGAGGCTATCAACTGCTTCATCGAATTTCGTACGTAAGTAATTAACCCACATATTTTGCACGAAAGTTGGATGCGCGCGCTCTCTTATATATGTACATACTAGTTACGTTTTCCCTGCAGAACATTCGCGATTTTAGGTTATGTTCCTTTCATCCTTCAATGTCGAGGTTACAAACTTGAACGACATTTCTCATTGATGCAATGTCATTACTGTTTCTCGGCTTATACACTTTTGGAATTTTATTATTTTCATGACGTTTCCATGTAATGTCACGTGGTCACCATTTTCATGTGTACATGTGTTTCTCTCGTGACAATGTGAGGTTAGATGTAAAGGGGGGAAAAAACTGTCATTCAAGTATTTTTTATTTGCTTTTTTGCCATCTTTCGCTTTTTTACAAAGGCAACTCGTCGTTGATTTTTTTTTAATCGTCAAATCCAATAGAAAAGTATTCGAATTATATTTTGATGACTATTGAAGTACATATTATTTGTAAGAAATAAAATTGAAGAATTATTGAATAATATTTTATTAATAATTACAATAAAATTTTGCTATTTATAATTGGAATGAAAAAATTAAATGATTGGATCAATAATTCGATAATTGTTCAATTATAAATAAATTATTATTTAAATTAACTTATTAACAATTGATATGAAAATATCAAATTATTGGACTAATAATTCAATTGTAATAAACAGAACAGAATTTTACTCATAACTGAAATTAACTTACTCAATTAATTTCATAATTACTGAAATAAATTCATCTTACTTTGAAGTAAAATGATCAAATTATTTACTTATTTATCTATCGATAACTTTATTTATCAATTGATGAAAGAAATGATTATGCCAATAATTATCCAACAATTTAACTCTGTAAGGAAATTTTCTTTCTCCGCTGATTAAACAAAGGACAACAAGCGAAGGCCATCATCCATGATTCAAGTTCAACGAAGAGATTTTCCATAAAAACATATTAAGACTCAAGGGCCAGAGTGGCTATAAGCCTGTCCCATGTAACGGCATGATTGAGAAGCCCAAAATTGTACGAGTGGTGAGTGATCACAAAAAAAACATACAAGGCTCGTCTCCCTGCGCTGGCCTTGAAAATTATTTATCTTTTTGCCTAAAATGAAGCTACGTCATTATTTTTCTTCACAACATTCACTTATTTTGCACGCTTTATATTCATTATTGATTTTTTAGTCTTTGCACTCAATGTAACACGCAACGAGAACCCTTAGGCGTAGAGATTGAGGCAGAAAACCCAAAAAAAAAAAGAAAGAAAGAAATCCTTATCGATATGGCGATAGGCAGCGTTATCTGCGGAGCTAACACTCCCAAGTTGAAGAGAAAGAAGGCAAAGGTATAACTACACTTTTATATCATTATTATTTTTATTTTTTTTTTTTATTCCATTTGTAATAAAGACAGTTTTACAACGTGAGAACAACAATTTTTCTATCTAGCTTGATCTCAACACCATAAAAAATATTAATTGATCCATTTCATTTTTATGCTCATTATTGTTTTTTACAGAGTTGCTTTTTTATCTATTTTCCTTATACCTTCATGTAATTGAAGTTTCAATTCTCAGGGTTGAGTCGGACTATTTTTAACATGCCGAATCATCAATTTTTGGCTTCATTTTACCCTGTAGTCTGCTTGTCAATTTATTTATAACAAATGTATCACATGTCCGTTTTTTACGTCATGTGTTATCAAACTTTTTATTTTTATTTTATTCATTAGTCACGTTGCACAAACAACATTCTATATTGTTCGAGTCATTTACGAAAAATTTGAACAAATAAATATTTATATATTTAACCCTAAACCCCTACAATCCATTGTTCCGAACGTAAACCCTACAACGGGGTCGAAAACGACCCCAATGTTCTCTTTTACATAAAATGTTCCTCGTATGTGATAATAAGGTTTAATTATACACCGTTCTCTTTATTTTTTTGATAACGAAGAAAACGGTGTATGATAAAGTTGAATTTGGTGAACATTTTATAACGAAAACTTTATAAAATGAAAAAAAGTTTCGAAAAAATGCAAAAAAGAAGTTTTTTAATGAAAAAATTGGGGTCGTTTTCGACCCTGTTGTAGGGATTTAGAATTAAAATTAAACAATAAGAATTCTAATGTACTAAAATATTGGGCAAATCCAAAAAAAATGTTTCGTTCAATACTATCCCTAATTTAGTGTGTAAATTATTTTATCACAAAAATTTATGAACTTTCATTGGAAAAATACATTTTTCGTATATTCTGTTTTTTTAAATGCAATTTGAGGATAAATTACACATGTTTCCCAGCCAAAAATTTCATTACATGATAATTTCGCTACTCGAGAAAAACAATAAATAATAAGAAGGTATTAACATATTGTTTAAACAAAATAATCGAGTTTAGTAATTTTGTAAATACTTTAAAAAAAAAATAATAAAAATTTACAAATTTTGCACATGTTTTTGTTAAAAGATTCAACATGATATTTACGAAATTTCTAAGCCATTAAACGAACAGTTATTCAAATGCCACCTTCAGAAAAAGTTGACAGAAGGAATTAAAAAAAAAGGAAAAATTACGAAATGATTGAAAAGTTTTCTGAAAAATCAACAAGTTCATTCGATACGACGAAAAAAATAAACTGTGAATAATGTTTTGATTCCTTTATTATTGCATATGAAAGTTCGCAACGTTTTGCAGATCGTTGAATTTATTCAGATTTTTTGCGAATCGCTAAGTACTGAAATATTTATGGAGCAAAATTATTGGCATGAACAAATGTGGAATTGATCATCAATCGTTTTTCAATTGTTTTCTCGTTCTAATGTTTGAATTTGGATTAAAAATTGCAGACAACGCAGCGCAGTTGGATAGAAGCAACATTTCAGAAGAGAGAGTGTTCCAAGTTCATTCCAAGTGCTAAAGATGAGCACAGGTTGGTGAAACAAAAAAAGATAAAAATTACAAATAAACAAAACAACAATTCGCTCGCTCGCTCTATCGCGATTACGATTTTTTGAGCATTTTTTTCTCGTCTCAATTATTCTAATAATAACTCTCTGAGGTTTTGAATAAAAAAAAAAGAACGATGATATTTCAGACGAACGTGTCATTGTCTGAAATGAGTTATTGCAATTTTGTAAAGCGTGACAATGGAAGAGTGATGATTATGACGATGATACTTCTTTTTTTGTACAGCTTTTTTACTTTGCAAATTAATGCTTCGAACATCAGCATCATATGGATGTGTTCACTAATTTTTTTATGTCATAAACAAAATCATATTTCAAATTTCCTACATAAATCGCAGATATGAGCACATTAAATTATTCAAAAATCATCATTGTGTCGTTGTTCGATAAACGAATTGGTAAATCATTTCTTTAATCGTAATTTTTCGAATCTCAATTTTATATTTCCGTTTGGAGGAATAATTTATCGATTAAATTGATTATGTATAGAAAAATTTGGAGAATAATGGCACGATGATTATTTGAAATATTTTAAAGTTGTTCCTGTCTACAAATACGCTCTCGTTCTCTCTATTTGTTCGTGCACTCTCTACAAGGGGTTCGTTTAACTTTTGATTCAAAATATCATTATTTTCGATGAATTAATTGTCTCTTTTTCGAATTATTTCGCTAATTATTATCATCGACACACATTGCATCACCGAGTGAAATGCGCTTTATGAAAAACGAACGTCAACGATGAAATTCGCAGAGGCAATTTTCACGAGTTATTCTTTTATTTGATTTGTCATTAAGTTTCGCTTTTTTGTTTTGATTTATTTCCCTTTGTTTCATTCCGTTCATAGGTTGGAAGAGATACAGGGAGATAAACGCGCCGAATACGACGTGATCACGACTTCCAGGTGAGGTTTGCCGGCCCAACTAATGTCACAGAATTCGGCGATGTCTTTTTTATTGATTTAAAAAAATGTTATTCTTGATTAAAAATTCTTTCAAATGAGTTTACATGTTAATTTTATTTTTATTGTATTATTTTTTTTAATCAGTGGATCCTAATTTCATTGATCGGTTTTGAAGACTATTTCTACTAATTTTAATCACAATAATCATTATAGAAAAAAGAAGATTAAAAACATTTGTTATAATTAGCCTTTTTACACGTAATTAACGTGATAAACTCACAGGAATTTCGGGATTTTTTATCGAAGATATTTACCATCTTCGAGTATAAGGGAAAGACTTGAAATTTTTCGAAATATTAGGTACAATCATTGGAAAAAAAGAAATGATTATTAATTGTGAGAGAAAAAATTAATATATTGAAAAACTTTAGCACTCTTACATTTTTTTCATCTTAAATCGAAAGAAAATATTTCGAAAAATTTTTAAACGTGCTATTTTTCTGAAATTAACGCTTGACTGTAACTTTGGCTGCATTTAAAAAAAAGAACAACATTATTTTCCATAGTGCTATATTTAATTTTAACCCTTCACGCGATCTATGCGCTGCTTAGCGAAAGGTGCTTTCTTACTCACTCCAAATCATTCATGCATATGAACATACAACCTCATAATACATTAATTATGCTCTAGTAAATGAATGTCCTTGGCTGGAGTATTTGTAGAAAATTTAAGATAAAACTTCTGTGATAAGAATGAGCTATAATAAAATCGTACAAGTTGTTATTGTTCTCAGGAAAAAAGCATATAGAAAAATAATAAAAACAATAAAACAGAGAAAATATAAAAATTGTGACTTTGATTAGGTTCGAAACTTTTTACCTTTAAAAAATTGAAAAAAAAACTGTACAATAATTATGCAATATAAGTGAAAATGACACAAAAAAATTATCGTAACGTTCAATTTTTGTCTTGATCCGATTAAATAATTATTCGCATTGTTTTTTCCGAATTTACAGATGTTGCTGCGGTCATTCTTACACTCATCATTGCGGAACGGGCGCAGATGTACAGAGTTACGCGACCTCGGCCGGTGTAGAAGCAGACAGGGACCAATGGGCACCAGGAAAAAATACTCGTCAAGCCCCGACCGATGCATATGGGACTATAGAATTTCAGGGTGGTCCACATCCAACGAAAGCTCAGGTTCGATACCAATTATAAAATTATGAGAATTTAAAAAATCAATTTATTAAGATTTGGCGTTGGGAAAACTTCTAAATCGTCGGGGCTACATTTCCAACTATGTTAATATTTCGTTCGATTGTTTCTATTTTCTAAAATCTGAGAAATAACTGCAAAAATCGCACCGCCGAACTGTATTTCCGGTCCTGATTGTGAAAATAAAAAAAAAATGTTTCAACTGCCTAAGTTTTCGTCATTGCCGATTACAAAATTTTCTACACTTTTCTGTCAGTATCATTAACAAAAATATTCATCGGTTTAACCATCCAATTATTTTTCGCAGCAGCACAATTTTTTATTGTCCATTTATTGATGTATATTATTAATTCATTTATTGTTTTACAGAAAATTCATTGCTTCAATCTCATAAATTCTTAATATTTCTTTAATGTTCATTGAGAAATTACAAGGCCTTCGAAACTATGATTATTTTAATGCAATGACTTATTTAATGCCTCAATTTTCTGTTACAGTAATAAATCGACGAAATATGATTGTATATCTGTAAAAAATTATTGGATGATGAAACCAATGTTTGTTTTTCACAATAATAGTTACATAAATGTTTGGAAAAATTTGCGATTGGCAACAACAAAAATTTGAGCAGTTGTATCATTTTTTCGGGTTTTCTTGTTCTAGACCGAAAATATAATATTTTTCGCGAATGTCGTTTTCGCAGTCATTTCTCAATTTTTGGACAATAGAAACGCTCAAAACACAAACGTAGTTTGAGAAAACTCTGGCGATTTGAAAGTTTTACCGAGATCCCCCCCTTAAGAACAATAAAAGCTTTACCATAAAAATGTATTTGTTTTTTTAGTACGTAAGGCTATCTCACGATACAAGACCCGAGCCGATTCTTCAGTTGTTGTGTCGTGAATGGAACTTGGGATTGCCGAGATTATTGATAACCGTGCACGGTGGCCGCTCGAACTTCGAATTACAACCAAGCCTCAAGAAAATATTGCGCAAGGGTTTATTGAAAGCAGCTAAAACAACAGGAGCATGGATTTTCACGGGAGGAACGAACACCGGTATAAAAATTACTTGTGCATGATTATTGAAAGCAAAAATAAAAGAAAATTCGTAAATCGAACGTTTGACAACCGAATGATTCGTGCATTTTAGGCGTAACTCGACAAGTTGGCGATGCGTTGCTTCTCGAACGTTCACAGAGACAGGGACGTGTCGTCAGTATCGGTATTGCGCCATGGGGAATATTAGAAAAAAGCCACGAACTCATTGGTCGTGGTGGCGAAGTTCCTTACGATTCCTTATCATCACCATGGTGAGATTTTAATTTATAAACTCAAAATATACAAATATCCGTCGACATTTGAACAAAATCGATCTTCTATCCCGATTTAAACAATAAATATTGCATTATTTTTACTCTTCAATTATCGAATAATAATAATAATTCTTTATTCAGGTCCAGGTACGCCGTTCTAAATAATCGTCACGCTTATTTCTTGCTCGTTGACAACGGTACTGGCGGACGTTACGGCGCCGAGATAGTTTTGCGTCGAAAACTTGAGAAATACATATCGAATCTCAAGCTACAACCGTGTAATTATTTTTTAATAATTCGTGAAGCTTTTTTTATCAAAAAAGAAAACTTAGAGAAAAATTGCTTTCATTTTTTTCTCAGAGAATGTTAAACTGTCAATTCGTTTTGTAGATACGCACAGCAGTATTCCAGTGGTTGCTTTAGTTATCGAGGGTGGTACAAATACGATACGTTCGGTGCTCGAATACGTCACGGACGATCCTCCAGTTCCGGTCGTCGTTTGCGACGGTTCCGGTCGTGCGGCTGATCTCATAGCTTTCATGCACAAGTAAATAATTACACAAGAATTTTGACACTTAAAAATCGAACGAGAAAATCTATTTTTGTTTTTTATCGTCGCATTTTTTTATATGATTATTTTCTGTGTTTATACAGATATGCGTCCGACAGTATTGACGGAGATTCCGGCGAGACCGAAGGACGTTTGGAAGGAATGAGAGAACATCTTTTGGAAACGATCAAAAGAACTTTTAAAGTTTCTCCCGAACAGGCTAGCCAACTTTACTCGGAACTGCTGCAGTGTACACGTAAAAAACATTTGGTACACGTCATTTATTTATTTTTAGTGATCGCAATATTTTCAGTTTTTCTATTGTTTTTTTGAACTATTTAATGCTAGTTTGAAGCAACAGAGACTTTATTTCGAAGGAATTAGGGAATTGTGCTTACAAGCCAAAGTAATTGCTTTTTTTTTTTTTTTTTTTTTAATTTATTTTTTGTTCAATTATAGATAACTGTATTTCGGATATCACAAGATCGACCACAAGAACTGGACCAGACGATCTTAACAGCTCTTTTTAAATCCCAACAATTATCACCGGCTGAACAATTGTCACTATCACTCATTTGGAACAGAGTTGATATTGCTCGTAGTGAAATTTTTGTATACGGTCAGAAATGGCCTCCCGGAGCCCTGGATCAAGCGATGATGCAGGCTCTTCAACACGATAGAATAGATTTTGTCAAATTGCTCCTAGAAAATGGGGTTTCGATGAGAAAATTTTTGTCGATACCCAGGCTCGAAGAATTGTACAATACCGTAAGTTTTCTTTCATTTATATTCACCAATCATAAAAGTATCATTAAAAAAATCAAACTTTATTAACAACTAAATTTCCCAAAAAAAATCTCGTGAATCCCAAAAAAATTTCAGCCATATTCATATCAGCTAAATTACTTCAACGCAAATCATAAAAAAAGGCATAAAATTGTCTAGCATATGAATTCGATTTTAATTATTAAAATCCAGACTGAAAAAATTCCTTCCAGAAAAATTTTTCCTCTATGTTTATTTAAAAAATGTTCATAAAATACATCTTTTCACGGGACTATGTCGGGCGTTCCGTTTCAGTTTTCAGAGTGACACATTGAAAATTGAAAATTGAAAAATTTAACAGCATTTAAATTCTAACACGCTGTAATATTTTCTACCTGCGAATTTTGGTATTTCTATCATCAAAAATTATTGTGTTTCTATTATCTATCTATATCTATAGTGGAAAATAATTCTTGTTTCATTCACGATGATCCCGTAAAAAGGTGATAATTTGTCAAGGAATATTTTCTCTGTGTTTTCGTAGATTTAGAATTTGAAGAATTATGATTTTGGTTTTGTTTCCTATTTTTTTTTTGTTTTCATTGCAGAAAGAAGGTCCGTCAAATACATTGGGCTATATATTACGCGATGTTCGACCACACATACCGCGAGGCTATATTTACACGCTTCACGACATTGGTCTAGTGATAAATAAATTAATGGGCGGTGCATATCGGGCGCATTACACAAGACGAAAATTTCGTATGATTTATGCCAAAGTGATGAAACGTTCGGGGGTTCATCATCAGCATATTCATCGTAACAGCAGTGCCATAGGAACGGGTCGTTATTATTCTGGATCAGGTGGAAAAACTGACAGTCTTACGATGAGTTTGCTCGCTGAAACTTTACCGGCTAATCGGGATACCCCACTTTTCGATCATCCTTTTAATGAGCTCTTGATTTGGGCGGTACTGACGAAAAGACAACAAATGGCCCTTCTCATGTGGCAACACGGCGAAGAAGCCCTTGCCAAGGCTCTCGTTGCTCTTAAACTTTACAAAGCAATGGCTCACGAGGCTGCCGAGGATGATATTGAGACTGAAGTTTACGACGAGTTACGAAGCTATGGCAAAGAATTTGAAAATATATGTGAGCACAAAAAAACATTAACATTGTTATCGTTACTTTTATTTTATTTTTTCTTTAGCAATGACGAATTTCGGAAATGAAAAAAGAGATAATATGAACCCTTGACGACTACAACGAGGTCGAAAACGACCCCAATTTTTTTTTAGTAAAAAATGTGTTTCCATTTTTTCGAAAATTTCTTTCGTTTTGTATCGTTTTCATCAGTAAATATTCACCGAGTGCGACTTTATCACATACTATTCTCTTCGATATCAAAAAACATAGAGAACGGTCTATAATTAAACCTTATTATGACGTACGAGGAACATTTTATGCTGAAGAGAAAATTAGGCTCATTTTCGACACCATTCTAGGGTTTACGATCGAAAAAATAGATTGTAGGGGTCTAGTTATTATGAATATATCATATAAATTCCAAAAACTTGGATAAATCAAGTTCAAAGAGAAAGAGCAAATGACGATAAAAATGTTATATATATATATATACATATATCAAAATTCACTGAAATTGAAAAGAATAAATTTTTAGTGATTATCGAATTTAAGAGAACGTTATAAATGTATTTATCGTTTACAGCTTTGGAATTGTTAGATTTCTCTTATCGTCAAGACGATGATCAGACGCAACAACTATTGACATCGGAATTGCAAAATTGGTCGGGTCAAACGTGCCTTTCACTTGCGGTAACTGCCAATCATCGTCCCTTATTGGCACATCCTTGCAGTCAGATAATACTCGCTGATTTGTGGATGGGTGGACTGAGGACACGTAAAAATACGAATCTAAAGGTGATTCGGTGAACTCTCATAGTGAATAACAAAATTGTAATTTCACGGCATAATTTTTATGATTATTTTTTTGTTTGTTTTTCTAACAAAATTGTATTTTTTATTACGGAAAAATGCAGGTTGTGCTTGGACTTATATGTCCGTTGTACATAACGAGGCTCGAGTTCAAGACTCGCGAGGAACTTCAACTCATGCCACAGACTCAAGAAGAGCATCTTATCGCTTTGGAGGACGAGAACGAGGACAGTGACTCGGAACAAGGAATTCCACCTGGACCGGATGTTGAGGTATATGCTTCCATTCTTTCGTACTTTCATATTACAATGAACGAACAAAAAAAATCGAAAAAATTTGAAAAATCTAGTAAAATACAATTTTTCAAATTGTTTAATACACACGAATATATTTATTTTTTAACATTAATTTCACAATTGTATGTAACTTTTTAACGTTTTTTTTCTTCAATAACGGAATTGACTGACTTAGCGTAGAAAATTTCTAACCAATTGTTTTAAAACTCTGGTGTTTTTTAACGCTCAACAATATTTCTCGTATATCTTTTTTATTTGCTTTTATTTTTTTCCTACCTCCCTTTTCGGTTGCGGAAAATATAATGTTAATAGTGAAATAATCGGGTGGTTATCTCTGGAATTGCAACTAGGCATGGGTGTCGGTTATTTTGTTTTTTTTTTAGAAACGACGACGCAGAAGTATCAGCATAAGCAACAAACCTACGAGTCAGCAGGGTATTAAGGTACTCTTAAATATTGCAGGGATTTTTGGGACGTCAATGTATCATTTTTGATTCCTTTCTTTTCTTCAAAATATTCTGTTATGTCACCTTTCCAATTTACAGCTCGTAAATCTTTGTCTCTTTCCTCTTCTCTTTTTTAACTCTCGTATTGCATCATTTCATCACTCGTTTTATAATATTTATAATATGCATTGGAAATTCATTCATCGTATTAATACAATTTTTAATATAATGTTCACACGTTTGGATCGCCCCTCGAGGATTTATTGGTCGTTAAAAGTTGAAATTCAGGGTGCAAACATTTTTTTATTCAAATGAAAAAACATGTGATTTGAAATATTTAATTTGTAATAAATGTTTTTTTTACTTGAACGACCAATACATTCTTATTCCAATTCAATAATCTTCATAAATAATTCTTGTATAATTTTAACCCTTCGCCATTGAACCAGTTATATTGTGTCTTGTCCATTTCGTAGATAAGGTGAACTTTCCGGATCCCGGCGACTTGGGAAAGAATAAACTTCCTGCTGTCATTAAAAAGTGTCAGGAAAAATTGAATAAAGAAATTGGAACGTTTGCCTTAAAAAAAATTTTAACGTTTACTCTGCTACCAAGATTTTCGTCATTTCTCGTATTTATGTACATATAACTCTGTGCTTTGTGTTTGACCAACTATTTTCTCTCGCAGGATAGCATCGGGTGGAATTCCTCGATCGTACTAATTCTTAGAAAACAAAAAAAACATTAATTTCTTCTTTTTCTGCATAAATTCGATAATTTTCTTAGGTCTTATCTACTTCCATGATTGTCATCTTGTGTCGTCAACTCTGCTCTAAAATATTGATCTATTTATTTATCGTCCAAATCCCTCTTATCCCAGCTTGCATCTTTTCTTGCCTAATATCGTTTCCCCTCCTTAATAACTAACTTCTTGTTAGATTTACTGTCTTTTCTTTTCTTCGTCTCGTAATTCAATAATTTTTTTCCCGCAGGCTCTCATCGGCAGTGATCATAATTCAGCTATTGTCAAAGAAACAATTGTACAGGAAAACGGAAGAGTGCTCACCGATAACGACGATAATCTTCATCGGGCTTACGGTCTCCTTTCGGAATATTATAACAACAAAACCAACAGACCCTTACGTTTTAAGAAAAAATTGTGGGAATTTTACACCGCACCGATCACTAAATTTTGGGCGAATGCTGTAAGTTATCAAGAATTTTGATTTTTATAAACTCTGCAGAATTCATCCATTAAAATTCATTTCAATTAAGGCAAAATTCCCATGACGATGGTCAATAATTGAAACATTTCTCTAAAGCAAACGAATTTTTTAAGTAAATACATCAAACAAGTTTTTTATTTACTCTGGATTCAAAATTCAAAAGAACCAAAACAAGGCACGAGGTTAGAAAGAAAAAAAAAACTTTTCCCGTTTTGGAGGAAAAAAGGTTAAAAATGAATATTTTGAGCTTATTCTAGATGAACGTCTAAAATATATAAGAACGAACACTGCACAATAAAGTTTTTTAATTTAGATGAACAGTTTTTTTTTTTTTGAAGTTCGAAGATTTTTTTTTGAATTCGAATTCCCCTCTTGAATGGACCTTCAAACTTTTCTATTGTAATTTTGTACTGAATAAAATGTTTTTTTTTTTTTTTTACAGATTGCTTATATGGTATTTTTACTACTCTTCTCGTACTGCATTCTCGTTCGCATGACCGATTGTCCATCATGGGCCGAGATTTATGCGATTGCCTACATTTGCACCCTTGGCTGTGAAAAAGTACGGGAAATAGCGACATCTGAACCTGCCAAATTATCGCACAAATTTAGCGTTTGGGCGTGGAATATGTGGAATCCTTGCGATGCGGCTGCAATAATATTCTTCCAAATTGGTCTTATACTGCGTTTGCGATCGGCCACTTTTGACATTGGACGTGGGATGTACTGCGTCGATTGTATTTATTGGTATCTTCGAATACTCAATATTCTCGGTGTTAACAAATATTTTGGTGAGAATTTATTTTATTTCAGTTTCAAGTTGCGGAAATAATCTCGAAAATTCCTAAATTTTTTATTTGTGGAGAAATTTCAGTCATAAGTATAAAAATCGTTTATTCAATTAATTATTTATTAAACGTCGCTCATGAAATATCAAGAATTCAATTCAAACAACTCAATTCAAATAATCGGAAATGTATTTAAAACTTTTTGCTAAATAAACAATTGAAAAATCGCAAAAAAAAGTAATTAGTAGCTCGAAATCCATGAGCTTTGAACAAACTCTTATTTTTTCTGCATTTTCGTAGGTCCTCTGGTTACGATGATGGGAAAAATGGTGAAAAACATGATATACTTCGTGGTCCTGTTGCTGGTTGTGTTGATGAGTTTTGGAGTGGCGAGGCAAGCTATTCGATACCCGAACGCTGAACCAAAATGGACGATTGTGAGAGATGTAAGTAAAATAAAAATAAAAAACTTTTTTTTCAATGATGCTTAGAATTGTAACTATATTTTTCAACAATTAATCACATTTTTTTATCGGGGTAAAAAACAAGATGCGCAAACAAAATCTGGCTATAAAAAAATTGAGAAATATATAGAAAAATGATATTTGGCTGCGTTTTTTTAATGCAAAATTTAATACGATAAATTTTGAATACAAATAGCCAATTTTTTGAACAGATTTTTATGGAGCCATACTTCATGTTGTACGGTGAAGTCTACGCGGATGATATAGATCCGGAATGTGGTGACGATCCTGGAATGAATCCTTGTTTGCCAGGTCGTTGGATAACGCCAGCCGCCATGTCAGTTTATCTTCTGGTCGCGAATATACTTCTGATAAATTTACTGATTGCGGTATTCAACAATATATTTATCGAGGTTAACGCGGTGGCTCATCAAGTTTGGATGTTTCAGCGTTTCACCGTTGTAATGGAGTACGAGCAAAAGCCCGTTTTACCACCGCCTCTCATAGCAATCTGTCATTTATATTTGTTGTTTAAATATTTATTGAGATACGTCACTCAGGGCGAAATGAGATCGGGCGAAACTTACGACAACGGTTTAAAACTTTTCCTCGAAGCTGACGACATGGAACGTCTTTACGATTTCGAGGAGGATTGCGTCGAGGGCTATTTTCGAGAACAGGAACTCAAACTTCAAATGTCCACGGAGGAGAGAGTCAAAATCACGACTGAACGAGTTGAAAACATGTATCAGAAAATCGAGGATATCGAGAAGAAAGAAAATAGTCAGCATGCCTCGATGCAGGTTATTATTTGAATTTTTATTTTTTTCACTCTTAAGATTACAGTTTAATTTATAATACATTTTCAAGGGGATATACACACCTCGAAGGGTTAAAAATGAGTAAATATAAAAAATATGAACAAAAAAATTGGAACACTTCTCAAAAGGTCTCAGTTTCCTAGAATTTTTTTCCATTAACTTTTTTAACCCTTGGCCTTAAGAGGATGGAAAGTCACCTAACCTCACCTCGAATTTTCGAAGTTGAAATTCTTCGTTATGGTTTGACCGATTACAAAAAAGCTCTGTCAGCCCACGCAGGACAGCGGCAAAAATGGGCTGACAGGGCCTTTTTGTAATCGGTCAAACCGTGTCGAAGAATTTCATTTTCGATATTTGCAGCTATCTCTCTCGCCACCGTGAGTGCGAGAGAGATAGCTGCAAATTTCCAAAGTGAAATTCTTCGACACGATTTGACTGATTATAAAAAGGCCCTGTCAGCGGATTTTTGCCATCGTCCCGCGTCCGCTGACAGAGCTTTTTTGTATTCGGGCAAACCATGTCGAAGAATTTCAATTTCGAAAATTTCAGGTGAGCTTAGGTAACTGATCCATACTCTGGTAATTTAATCCGCTTCACGATGGTTTGGTTTTCCAAATTTTACCAGACTTTTTGCTTCCATTTCAATTTACGAAAGGATTTTATCATTTTCCGATATTCCATAAAAGTCCTTTATTTCTAAAAAAAATATTTAGGAAAATTACTTGAGATTATTGCGTTTTTTTCGAATAAATTGTAATTTCCTACTAGAACCATTAATTGTCCTACTAAAATCCATTAATTATCAAATATTGTTAGACGTTCGGAAATTTTACTATGTATTCTTAACTTTTCTGAAAATTTCTCGAAAAATTAATTTATGTTCAAAAAAAATCTAGAAATATATTTATAGAAGGTTCCAGAATAGTTTAACAAATTTCTCGAGATCCTGGGATAAATTTTCGAATGTTCTGAACGTTTCTACTGCATTTGTTTTTTACTAGAAATTCAGCATTCCCGAAAAAACATTAAAAAGCAAATGAACTAAGATTTTCTTATTATTTTTAGTCGGTCGAATTCCGAATCCGTAAGCTAGAGGAATTGAACGAGCAGACACTAGCGCATCTGGGTGTAATCCATCGTTTCATGGCGACGCACATGCCAAACGATGGTCTCGGGAATTTGGACATCGAGATAAGGCCCCGTAGGGTTTCGGAGCGTTCGGAGGTGATGTCAGAGGTGGAATCGCACGGTCACGGGCCGCCGAGTACATTGCGGCAGAGGAGAATGTTGCGTTCGTTGACGGACGCGCCGGTGCTGCACGTGGGTCAGCAGACGATCGACGACGACACGTTGAAGCAGTCGGAAACGTCGCGTGAAAATTTGAGCAGAAACGAATCGTCATCAAGTTGTTGTGACGTTTCGGCGGTTCCGGATGACAATAGTAAGAAGCAAACGAGCCGTGAGAGCGAGGAGATCGAGGAGCAAGGAGGAGGCGGAACAATTGAATCGATAAAGTCGAAGAATATCGAACGAGACGCGACGAGCGATGTTCCGCTGTCGGAAATGCGACAAGATTCCGGCGAACGTACAACTCGACAAAACAGTCGTACGCGCTCGGAATCCGACGATGCCGTTTTATTGGCTCCCAGCGGTTTGTTCCGTGGCGTTAAATGGGCTGAGCCAAGAGCGGCCGTGATCGGTCCTGCCAATGCAGCCAATCAGAGATCGACACTTTTAGCAATGCGCGCTGAGTACACGAGCATAACCGACGAGCTCGAAAGTTATTGCGGTCTTTTGAGTCCTCCGAGAACGCCACCGGTCTCGCCAAAGCCCTGTCGCGGTGGTCACAACGTCGGTGAATTATCCGATCCTGAAATGGCCTGGCACATCGAAAACGAACATCTCCGAGACGCTGAAAAATGCGACTACCAACAAATGGAAGATCTCATACGACGACGATATATGCAAGGTGAAGATTCAAGCTCTGGCAACGACGATCAAAATGCCGGACAGTACTTCACCGCCAGCGAACATCGACATCTTCGACGAACACCCGCAATCGATCGAGCCGACGAAACCGCCCGAAGACCCGGACCCAGCATCAGCGTTACACGCGAAATTGAACACACTCTTGCGAAACCTCTCGCCACCAGAGACTCCGATGAGGTTCAGGAAACCAGCGACAAAAACGTCCCCGCACCCGCTTCCGAAACTATGTGTTAAGTCGTCGCATTTTTTTTTTTTTTTCGTTTTTATTCGAATCTTTTAGACGTACGTTCTCAGCCAAAAATTTTACTTCCTTTCGATACTATTGCGATTTTCGTCGTTTGGCTATTCAAACTTCCGACGAAATCGTCTTTCTTAGAGCTCCTAGTATTTCGTATCTTTCAATTTTTCGAAAATTTCGTCTATTGGGTTTTAACGAGGATCCCAGGTGACGCATTTTCGTAGTCTAAATGTTTAGAATATGTTGGAGAATCACTGAAGAATACATTTTTCAGTTTTTTTTTCTGATTCGATTTTCTTTTTTCTCGTACAAAATGGCCGCTCAAAGTTGCACGATCGAGATAAGGCGATAACGAAAGAAATCAACGAGATTATTCATTTTTATTTTTCCGAATAACTTTTTTGTTGGATTTTATGAAAGTTTATAGAAAAAAATGATGAGATTAGGTAACATTCTTTTCATTGATAATTTTTTATTCATTAATTTGAATTGACCAGGCCATTTGTTGCTTAATTTTTATTTATTTATAAATTGTTGGCGTTAAATTTTCGACAAATCAAAAAAAAAGCCACACTTCATGGTCTTGTGGTTTTATAAAATATTTGTTCCGAATGCTTTACAAAAATCTCATTTAAATGCATCTTTACTTAAATCAATAGGCACATTTACTTAATTTCAATAAAATCATGTGAAAATAATTCCTGAATTGATAAAAAATCATGGAATTACATTTTTCAAAAGCTTTGAACGACCACGAGAAAAGCGACGTTGAAAAACGGTATTTTTTTTAGAGAATTTTAATTAAATATTTTTATTCTCGTAGGCTGCAATTACGTAAGAATTGAGAAATTTTTCTACTGTTTTGTCGGTAGAAAAAATACGTGAAAATTCTCACGAAATCAATTAACCTAGAACTACAATTAATTTTCATGTATTATTTTAAACTGCACTTAGTTGAATGAAATTTTAACGTTTTTATAAATTGACATTTGTGAAAAATGCCTTGAAGAAGGAAGGGCTGGAAAAAATCCTTTAATCCATAGTTGAAAATACTCGAGAGGGGAAAAAAATAATCTATCGTTCGATTTTTCTACCTTTCGACCACGTCTTTTGAGAATTTTTACGTCTTATCGCGATACAAATCATATCGAAGAAAAAACATCGAGTACACACGAACACGCGTACACGTCCTTATGCACGAAACATCGAATTTTTACGTGATACGTAGAGAAAAAGAGAGAGCGAGAGAGAGAGAAAACAATTCAGTTTGGCCGTTCCATCTAATATTCGTGAGATCTTTCACGTCAATAAAGCCGGATCGTGATCTCCTCGAGTTTGGTCCACGATTTTCTGCTATATTATTTTACAAATTTTTTCTGCTATATATTATTTTTACAAAGTTGATCAATTTTTAAACAAGAATCCTTCTGAAAGTATGATTCCCAAAAAATGCCAAAAAGCAGTTTTACAATGGAATTTCTTCTATAATTTCATCCATCATTATTTCCGGTCACTGGAAAATACTTCGAAGAATCAGTTACGAGGGTATTGCAAAAAAAAAAAAAAAATAGGGCAAAACGGTTCAACGTCAGTCGATAATAAATCAATACAAAAAGTCGTGGTCCTAGTCCAAGATGGAGATCGAGTTTGGGCTGAATTCACGTGAAATTCTTCGTTCGTATTTATATTAAATGTATATTTATCTTTATGTAAATGGCCAATGCACAATAACTCATTCTCATATTACGGTCTCGTAATTGATCACAAAAAAAATGCACTCAATGATCTTTACATCGACACATTTGTATCCATGTGTGCGTGCGTCTCAGAGAGTTTCATTTTTATTATTTTTCTTTTGATCTTTAAACTTCAATAAGTAACAGATGTCGAACTGAACAAACAAGCAAAATGGCCTCGATAAATATTTATTATTATTCTAATTAGGCACCTCTGAAACTCAATCGTCGTCAAGGATTCTCTCGAGCGTTGAGTTTCTCGAGGTCTTTCGTTTTTTGTACTTCTCGTGGATGAAAGCTCCAACTTTTTAAATATTTCTAAACAATAATGCCTGATTACAAGTACAATAGTGACACACCACGAAAATTGTTCGTCCGCTAGGACAAAAAAAAAATTAGTAAAAAAGAAAGAAAATTGTCTGATTAGAATAATGATAAATGTTGAACGAGAAACTTTTGGGATTCAATTTCCAACGACAAAACATAAAGGTTTTTTTTTTTCAATTGAAATTGAAAGAGAAATTAAGAAACAAAAATGAAACACTCTAGTTGGGTAAATAAGTATAAACAATACATAGTTGAAGATACAAATCGAAGCAATATACATTCTTCGTCGAACTGATTGTCACTGTTGGTGTTCCTCGCGACCCATCTTCGGGGTTCATTTGTTTTCTAAAATAAAAATAAACAGCGAATAAAAAAAAACAGCGAAACGTAAAAAAACGACTGGTTTATCATTTCCCACGAAAATTGTGGGGACGATGAAAAAAGGAGACTTTTTACCATGCCAAACATGGCTCGTTTTCACACGAAAAACAAAAAATCATATCAAACATAAAACAAAAAAAAACAAAAAAATAATTGGACTAAACTGTTCCGTCTCTTTACAAATGAAATTACACTCTCTTTGATATACATGTACATTTTGAATTATACAGCCAGTGTCGATAGAATAATTAAGGCACTTTCAAAAAAAAGAGAAAAAGAGCGAGAGAAAGAGAAAGAAGCATTGAAAAAAGAATGCATTTCGTGCGACGATTTATTAAATGCACAAAAAAATGCATTTAATTCACGAAAGATGCATTTGTGAATTTATTAACAAAAAATGCTGCTGTAAATGCATATCGGTGCAAAAAACATTTTTTTTTCTTTGGAACTTCTTTCGACATACAATAAAATTTATCACCCCTTTCTGCCACGTGTATATTAACAAAGTTCCGAGGGGAAAAAAGATGCGCGTGTGCTCCACAAAAGAAGTTCGAAAAGCAGAATAAAAGAATACGAGACTTCAGCTCTTATCGCATTTCGATTAATCGAAGTAATAAAAATGAGAAGAATAATTATTATCAAGGTTTACAAAGAAAATTCTGAGAGTCTTACGAAGTGTCCCGAATGTATTTTCTGCAGCTCTGTCGAGGCTAAAATACTAATAACACTAATAATAATAATAAAATTAATAATAATAATAATAACAACAATAATCGCGTTTCGGTTTATTGAAATCCAGGCGATCCGAACTAATCGTTTGTAAGATCGAAAAAAGGCACTAATTAGAAAATTCAATTAGGATAGCGTTAATTACTCTAGTCCATATATACGAGATATAAAAATTGATAAAAATATATAAACCACAAAGATAAAATAAAAACAAAAGTTTGGTCAGTGAGAAAACAAATATACCATCGGAAATATTTTTATTGGATAAATTTGTGGCTTTTTTAGTTATAGCGTTGACAAAATTAAATGAATTGTACAAATAATTGTGAAAAAACAAAAGAAACAAGTATATCGACCACAAATGCGTACTATTTTATGGATTTCAAGCAATAGAGAAAGAAAACTAGAGACAGAGAGCGAGAAAAAGAGAGAAAAAAGGATATTTCACTTATAGCAAAATTAAATTGCAAAAAAAAACTAAATAACACAAAAAAACGTAATTTCGAGTGTTGAACTGGTTCGACTTCGAGAATTTAACTTTATATTTGCTTAAATTGTATTTCAACGTACTGTATTAGCGATAATTGTATTTTTCTGATGAATTTTAATCCCCGCCAGATTATTCGCTTCGTCTAAAAGTTATTTGTACATAATTATCATTATTATACGTGTAATCAATTAGGCAGGGATACAACTCTATTCTTTATATCTCTATTCTTAAATAACTCTATGCTGCACATCTCTATTCCTCTACATCTCTATTCTTAAATATCTCTATTCTGAATAACTGTGGTTAATTCAACTGTATTCGTAAATAACTCTATTCTTAAATATCTCTATGCGTAATTATCTCTATTCCTGAACATCTCTATGCTTAAATATCTCTATTCGTAAATATCTCTTATCTCCTACATCTCTATTCTTATATATCTCTATTCTTAAATATGGTTAAAAACAACTCTATTCTGATACATCTCTATTCCAACTCATCTCCATTCCAAGACATCTCTATGCTTGATAAAAATAATTGGCAATCAAGCTGTATATTATGATAAATTATCGGCGGTTGAAATAGTAGAGCGAATAAAATTTTATAGGCTGATCGACTAAGAAATTGAACTCTCAGATCTTGGCATAACTATTACATGTTTTTGTAAAATTTAAATTATTTAATTGAATATTATTATGTATTTTAATGATCATAGCAATTGCATTTGAAGAGACAGAATCAATGTTTCGGCGGTATTTCGACCTGTTCATAGAATCATAGAATCATAGCGTGGTGAGTATCGATACTCGAGATTTTGCATTAACTCACCACGCTATGATTCTATGATTCTATGAACAGGTCGAAATACCGCCGAAACATTGATTCTGTCTCTTCAAATGCAATTGCTATGATCATTAAAATACATAATAATATTCAATTAAATAATTTAAATTTTACAAAAACATGTAATAGTTATGCCAAGATCTGAGAGTTCAATTTCTTAGTCGATCAGCCTATAAAATTTTATTCGCTCTACTATTTCAACCGCCGATAATTTATCATAATATACAGCTTGATTGCCAATTATTTTTATCAAGCATAGAGATGTCTTGGAATGGAGATGAGTTGGAATAGAGATGTATCAGAATAGAGTTGTCTTTAACCATATTTAAGAATAGAGATATATAAGAATAGAGATGTAGGAGATAAGAGATATTTACGAATAGAGATATTTAAGCATAGAGATGTTCAGGAATAGGGATAATTACGCATAGAGATATTTAAGAATAGAGTTATTTACGAATACAGTTTAATTAACCACAGAGTTATTCAGAATAGAGATATTTAAGAATAGAGATGTAGAGGAATAGAGATGTGCAGCATAGAGTTATTGAAGAATAGAGATATAAAGAATAGAGTTGTATCCCTGCCAATCAATTATTGCTCTCGATTAATTTTTCGTTCGAAAAAATCGTTGTCTTGTCTCAACGATTTTTTTTATTCAACTCAACTTCGAAAAATACGGAAAAATGAGTTACCAAAAACAACGCACGCCATCACAAATAGGCTAATTTGCTCAAACTTCGTTGAATCGCGAAATAAAAATGATGATTTATGAAAATACAATAAATTTCTCGTGATAATGAAAGGGGAAAAAATCATTCACGAAGTTTGTTGTTGTACAAAAATCGTTACGAATATTACATTCTTCCAATTAATGAAACAAAATATTTCTCGTTTTTAAACGTATGAACATTTTTTCACTCACAAACACACACACACACATATATATATATAGCGCATTCCACGCCAAATCGACCTACGTCAGAGACACTTCCATTCTTTGATTTGGCTGAAAATATATGTTATGTGACCCATTGAAAGAAGCTATCTTGATTTTTTTTTAGATTTTTTTTGTCCATACACTTGTGAGATATTATTTTTTTTCCAAATTCGATGTTTTTTTCTTCAAACGACGTAACTCTCTCAAAAATCGACCAAATCGAACATTTTTTTAGCAAAGTTGGTTTTTCACCGTACTGTTAGAAAAAAAAAAATACGAAAGAATAATTAATATTTGTATTCCGTATTTTTTCTCAATTTAAAGCAATTTAAAGCAAAAAAAAACATTGATTTTAACATGTTTGCACATTTTTATTATTTTTTTTTAATTCATAAAAAAACTGACCAATTATATAATTTTTGAGACCAATCTCATCGTGGGCAGATTTTTCCTTATATTCTTTTTCTTATTTTGAAAAAAAATTCATTTTTTTTCAGTCAATCTGGACCAAATCGAACTATTTTTTTGATATTTTGTTTCACGCCAACATTTCTAATATAACAAAATCCTCTTTGGTACGAATTGATTTAAAAAAAATGAAAATTTTTTTGAATCTAAGAAAAGAAATATGAAAAAATATCTCTCCACGATGGGACTGATCTCAAAAATCATTTAATTGGTTAAAGTTTTTTTTGCGAATTTGTTAAAATAAATCAAAAGCGTCCAACATCTTAAATTTAATGACTTTTTGCTTAAACATTGAAAAAAATATAGGAGACGATTTTCAATCATTTTTCGTAAATTTTTCCAAAAGTCTGGTAAAAACCTACATTTCAAAAAAAAAAGTTCAGTTTGATCCAAATTGACTAGAAAAAGAAATGAAACTTTTTTTCAAAATAAGAAAAAAATGTAAGGAAAAATCTGCTCACTGTGAAACTAGTCTCAAAAATCATTTAATTGATCAAAGTTTTTTTGTGAATTTTTTGAAAAAAATAAAAATGGGCAAACATCTGAAAACGAATGTTTTTTTTTTGCTTTAAATTAAGAAAAAATATGGAATACAAATATTACTCATTCTTTCATTTTTTTTCCAACAGTACGGTGAAAAACCAACCTTTCTAAAAAAAAAGTTCGATTTGGTCGATTTTTGAGAGAGTTACAGTCATTTGAACAAAAAAATCATAAATTTTGAAAAAAAAATATATCTTACAAGTGTATGGACAAAAAAATCGGAAAAAAATCAAGAGAGCTTCTTTCAATGGGTCATACAACATAAAATTTTCAGCCAAATCAAAGAATGGAAGGGCCTGACGTAGGACGATTTGGCGTAGAATACCCCATATATAAATAAGTGTACGATAGAGACAGTCGTTCGAGGCGTTTGCGTGTATTTTTTTCTCTTTTATGTCATTTTATCTCACGGCATATAAAAAAAAGAACAAATAAACAAACAAAAGACAAAAAAATATATAAAATTCAGCCAATTCATCAAGTGTTTAATATTGGCGCCAAGTGTCGTGTTTTCGATCATTCGTTAAATTTTTTTCAGACTTAATAAAATGTAATCCCGATCGATATGCCACACCGATTATGTTTTAATAAAATTGATTGAAAAAAATGATAAATTTTGGTATTTTTTTTTCTACTAAACCCCCATTTCTCTTATGTTAGTAATTTTTCTCAATTGGTTTCTTATTATTTTCATGCCAATGAGAAAATAAGTTTTCTAGATGGTTACAACTGGAGAAAAATCCGAAAAAATCGACGATTTTTATAAATACAAAGAATTCTTTATTGAACAATTAAGATAATAAATAATATTTGATCTTTTTATTTTCTCAGGATGATTGATCGAAATTTACGACGTGGATTATTGTGCACACATTTGCTCAAAGGTTGTACAAATATCGATGACGTGTTCGAAAATTTGGTGCACGCAACTTTTCGATATATTTTTACGTGTTTTTTGGGAGGGCGAGGGGCAAAAGCCCTCAGGAGAGAAGTCGCTGAATTCAGTTTTTACGGTGAAATTATAAGCTACGGAACAATCTACTCGAGTTATGAGAAGAAACCATTCAAAAGCTTTGGCAACGTCAAACTTGCAAAGTTTTCGTGTCAGAGAAGCACATCCATGGACACAGGACATTCACGGTGATTCCTCGTGGTATGGTCGAAAGAAAACGAAGAAAATAACGACGAGCTGGAAATGCGTCTTCAAACCATGGAAAACGTAATATTATAAAAGAAAAAAAATGGAAAATTATCGTAAATAAGTTTTTAATCAAATTTTTATTAATCAATTTTGATTTCATTTATTTTTCTTTCATTTTTACACATTTTTAGATTATATTACGAGAAATGTTTGACGATTTATACATTTTTCGAAATTTCTGACATTTTTAAAAATATTTTAAAGTTCTCGACGAATAAGAAACTTTTTTTTCATGAAATGCAAATCAAATTGAGATTTTATTCTTCGTTTAACGACAGTGTGACTGATAAATGAATAAAAAAAATTTCAGGTACCTAAAAGTGTCTGTCCATCTATTTGCACTGGTAGTATTGTCATTCATGATATTAGAGGAAACGAAAGAGTATCGTGGAAAGCCAACATCAACTGCAGTTGAGGATGACGTGTACTCAGTGCAAAAAGTGCATTTTCCAGCCGTTGGAATATGCAATTTAAACCTTATAAGTCAAGAAAAAGTGATCAAGTATGCCAAAGAATTGTAAGCAATTATTTTCATCTTCACGTAATATGAACTGAAAAAATATGAAAAATCAATGAATTCGTTTTTCTTCATCATTTATTTACGTTTTTTCTTTGTATTTTTTTTACCAATTTATTTATTTAACCATGAGAAACATCAACAAATAGTTCTCTTTATTATAAATATTTATTTGATCTAGAAATATTGCCCAATGAAAATTCTTCTAATTTAGATGGGATCAGGAAAGAGTGAAGAGAATCCATAATTTGACTGTCGAAAGATTGCAAGATTTGTTGAAGTACATGGGCCATGTTTACACATTTTCAAGCTGGGAGGAACATCCAGGCGATTTGAAATTTCTACACCACATTTTGAATGTGGCGTATAACAACGATTACATAATGTGGAGAGTAATGGAGCACGTTATGCCACACTGTAGAGAATCTTTGTCCTACTGTAGTTGGAAGGGTAACATTCGAGCTTGCGAGGAATTATTCGTACCCCGTTGGACCCAAGATGGCAGTTGTTGCACATTTAATTATGTTCGATGGACAGATACAATTAACACGTAATTTCAACATTTATTTAGTCATTTAAAAACTATAAATTTCATTGAATTTTCGTAAATTATAAAAATTCATAAAAATCTTCAACTTAATTCTTTCCAATAATCAATTAATTTCCAATTAAATTTAAATATCTATTTTCCTATTTGTAGTGACGGTAGAAGTGATTTTGATTTTCATATGGAAAAATTGACGTATGCATCGGTGATGAATGGACTTCGAATATATTTGAATCCTCGTTTCAATGATAGTTATTACAATATTTTGCCGGCACGTGGCTACAAAGTTTTTATATTTGCGGCTACGGATTATCCCGACACAACGAGTGGTTCAATGAAGGAAATTCTTCTTAGCCCCGGCACTGATAATTATCTCAGACTGAGAGGCGCCTCGTTTTATTCGTCTGATGTACGTCATAAATAACTGGATTAAAATATACATTTATAAATAACATTGTACTGTTATTTGAAATACTCGAATCTAATTAACATTTTTTTTTTGACATTCTTGTTTCATTGACAAAACATTTTTTAATTTTCAATATTGTGTCAAAATAAATATGTAATATCGAAGATTAAAAAATGTATTTCTTGTCAATTTAAAAATCATTTTTTTTGTGTAGCACACGCTTATTAAAAATAATTTACTCTAATTTTTCATTCAATCAAAAATTATTTGTCATGCTCGATAAATGGCAGCAGGTGTAAATATTAATTTTAATTGCAAATTCGATTATTTTCATGTAGGACGTGAAAAAATTTGACAAGAGCAAACGTCGATGTTTGTTCAGTAATGAACTTTATCACGAATACGGTGGCTCGTATTCTTACAGCCAATGTTTATTGTTGTGTCGAACACGTGACATTGTGAAAACTTGTGGCTGCGTTCCGTTTTTCTATCCATATACGAAAGAAATGTGTAAGAGCTCAATTATTACATTCTCGATATCGTAATTAAATATCAGTTTGAAAAAATGCTGTCGTTTATTTGTTACAGCCAGTGTCAGGGATTGTCAAATCATAGATATGAAATGCCTAAGAGCATCGAGATGTAAGTTTTGGGTAAAATAAAAAAAAAATTCATTTAATACGAAACGCGAAATGGAATAATAAAGTTGAAAATGTTAATTTATTAGTTGAGAAACAAATTTTTCTATTTTTTTAAATATTTCTTAATCGTTTTGCACTAATTCCTAGTTCTATAGTAAATCAGGAATAAATAACTTCAAACTAGAACTAGTTGCTTTTAATTTCTTGAATGAATTCATTTCAATTTCTAGGTCACATTAATTTAGATGTACTTTGATTATTATTTTATATTATTTGATAAAAATAGATAAATGGTTCACCGTAAAACCACTGTCGATCGATATGGATTTAGAATGGGCCTTGAAAGAGGATAATTTGGAATGCGATTGTCTTCCATCGTGCGAAGTCGTCGATTTTCAGGTTTATCTTACTGGATGCGACATTCATCACAATGATATCGACTTGATCAACTTTGTACGAAAGTACGATTCCTTTTTTTACGTATTATTTTCCAATACTTATTTTTGTGTCTTATCAATATTCAATAGCAAGATTCGGCACTGAAAAAAAGCAGTTAATACGTATGCCAATAATGATCCATGGTTAAAATGATAAAAACTGTTTCAGTTATCATGTCGAAAATGTGTCAAAAGACTCTATATTGCTGTCCATAAGCTTTGATAAACCCACGATTATACGATTGAAACAGGATGTTATGTTTTATTGGTACGATCTATTGAGTAAGTAATATTTATTTATTAACAAACCGATTTAACTGTTCAAACTCGATTTCAGAAAAAACAAATTACTCCTAGATTAAATTTATTCCTTTTGAAAATCAGATGGTAAAAACTAATTGTCCTAAAATTGAGTTTGAGTGATTTTATGTGTGTGTGTTAAATCTGTGTCATTTGCCAGTACAATTAACTCGATTGCTTCATCGTTATATCACTTGTACTAAATATGTATACGTGATAAGAGTCTATCGTCGCCAAACACGTTTGACAAAAAGATCCAATCGAATTATCCTGCTCTACTAAGAATTCTCGTTATGATATCACGTTTCCTACTGCCTCACGATAATACGTTTTTTTTTCACAACTGATAAGTGATTATTGTTATAAAACTGGGCGACAGATTTGACGAACTTTATTTGTTATTTGTTAGATTTTAATAATGGTTTATTCGTCAAATTATAATTTATCATTTTTTACCTCATTTTGTTTTTGTCTTAGGCAATTATGGGGGATTGTGCAGTTTGTTTCTTGGTATCAGCATCTTGACGCCGATAGAAATGATTTACGAGTTCTCACTCCGAATTTGGAAGAAGGCGAAAATATCTAATCAATTATCGAGATTAGATCATTTGCCAACGATCGTCGAACCGATGAAAATTAAAGATCAATCTTTGTACTGGAAGGAAATTATGCAACAGAAATAATCGTATTTTTGAAAAGAAACGACACACATTTTCTCATTTAGTGTTAGAATGTTTTTCAGTGCACGAGGAATTCTATCTATAAAATAATCAATGAGTCCCTGAGGGGGAAATAAATGATGATTCATGGGTGATCCACTCGACACATTCAAGGCTAAATTAAATTGATACTTAACGCCGCATAGTAGATATTACGACAAGACTACATAGCGATTAAAAAGTATCAATTAATTATCATGTTATCGAGTGTAAAAAAATTCGAGAAGAATAAATAAATTTTCCAGAAATATTGACACTTCCTCATTGTAGAATTTTATGTTTCGAAATTCCTTGAAGATTCAATGAGCCTCAACAGAATTCAAGAACAAATTGGAGTAATGTTGAATAAAATTTATCATTTCTCATGGAATTTTGTTTTTATTTTGTCAATTTTGACTCCGATTAATTACTGGAAAAATTCACGCCTAAAAATAAACATAATCCATGTATCTTATCTCGTTAATTTATAAATAAAAACTTTGCATTCAGTATTTCGACTTGGTTCGCCAATTTTCTTGAAACCTCCTGCCTTTTTGAGATTACGTATTTTATTTAACAGGTGTCTAGACAGTCTTGCTTGACAGTGCACCCAACTTTTTTCTTCCAAATTATTTTCAAGCCACATTTTAAAAACTCTACACATTTTTTTTTCTCAATTAAATGTCAACGTACTCGTTTAGAAGAGATACAAATGATCGATTGTCAAAATACTATTTTTATACAAACGAAGAATTCTTCGAAATATTAATTTCAGAAAAACCTGGATTGAATATGTTTAAAAAATAAATAAAACGTCGCCTTAATTTAACCTCTGAAAAAATTCGATATCAACTGACTAAAAATCGAGAAAAAAGCAATTCGAGTTAAGCCAAAACTTCGTCTAAATGCTTCGAATTAAGTCCTTCAAAATATGCCGTATCGATTAACCTATTTAAAGAAATCTCCTTACGAAAACAAAAAAAATAGAAATTCTTTGGCAATTCCTAAAAAAAGAAATTTGGAGCACGAATGTTTTGGAGTAAATTTCTAAAACGTCGAGGACTTTTAGAACAATTGCAACCTTGTGGAAATCGTAGGATCGTAGTAGGAGAAATAATCAGGTCACACATTTATGTAAATACACAAATGGCCTTCGCGTAAAGACGCAGCGTGGGGGGGGGGGGGAGGAGGGAAGAGACGGGGAAAGGATCGAGAATTCCATAGTGCTGGCTCCGTTCCATAAATTATGCGAGTCTATAAATTCAAACGGTGTGTTCCACTATAGACAAAATTCGGTGCTGTTGAGCCATTTCGTGCGTAAATACAAGTTCGATGAACTGTTCTATTACTCACGATTCAATGCACGCATGGCAATCGTAAAGCAAGAAAAAAGAAGAACAAAAAATCCGCCACGTTTCACGTAAAAGTGAATCGCGGAAGTCGAATATTATCGAGGGCATTGATCCAAATTTTTGAAACTCTCGTAAAGTATTCTCAGGAAACCGGTTTCATCGATAATCGAATAATCATTCATCCTTTATCTTCGAAATAATGTCAGTGATAAAAGGAAAAAAAGATTCCAGACGTTATTGATGTTTTTACCGGATTTAGTAATTCAGTCATTGGGATTTTTTTTTGAGATAGAATGTTTTTAGATTAAAAAAAGTTTTCAAATCTAAAAAAAATCTTTTTTGGTAGGATAATTTATTATACGAAGAAACATAATTGATTGCAAAATATTGTGTCACGCATTATTGGAACGGAAAATTCGTATTGAAAAAAAAAAAAAAATACAAATTAGAACCTTTCTTCTCTTTTTTTTTTTATTCCTATCAATCCCATTAAAATTTCGTGCGAAATTCCATTAATTAAAAAAATCATTGGCTTCTCGAGCATTTACGTACGCAGAAAAAAGCGGCCGGAGCGATGAATTTCGATTGGCACTTTATCTTATTGGACGAGGTACATTGACCTGCCCGAAATATGGTAATATATTTTTCTCGGTATACGTCACTGTAGCTGATCAATTTCTGTGTCGAAATACGTTTTCGATGTCTTTAATGTGTTCGCATGATTCGAAACGTGGAGCTTTTTCTACGAAAATAAATGACCTAATATCGTATGACTAAATTTAATCGAAATAAAACTCACGTAATTAAATTTTTCTTGTATATTAATTATAAATAATATCAATGAAAATACAGTATAGCAGTATACGAAAAGCGGATATCAATTTTTTATCATTCCAACACTCTTCAACGTGAAAAATGCAAATAAAAAAGCAAAACCATTTAATTTTCACCTTTCGAAATAAACATATTGATGAATCCAATATTCTTTACCAAGAACTGAACAAAAAAAAATTTAATAAACATAATATTATGAAAATTTCAACTGTTTTTTTCAGCCATAAATCAAAATAATTTAAACAATTTTTTAATTATAATTTACAATTGATAATTAATCTGTATGATTATATTTCGTCCTGATAAAAATAAAATTCAATTGTTGCCTTTCGTAATTAATAAAAATAATGTAAAAATGATTTTTCCGAATGCGAAGTCATAATTTATGATTTACAATTGAGATGGGTCATTTTTCAATATTTCTGTACTGGGTTCGCGAAAAAGACTGGATGAAAATAAATTTTTAATCATTCAATCTTCGTCATAAAATGATACATTAAAAATATTTCTGTACTGGGATCGCGAAACAGATTGAATGAAAATAAATTTTTAAACATTCAATCTTCGTCATAAAATGATATATTAAAAATATTTCTGTACTGGGATCGTGAAAAAGATTGAATGAAAATAAAGTTTTGAAAATTGAACGTTCGTTTTTTGAGTTGTCGCTTTGTTCGAACCGTTCATAAGTCGCGTTTAAATTTCTGTATGTGCATATATTTTCAACATATACATTGGCACAGATTTCGCGTACAAACTCTCTATATTGTACTATTTCTATACACCGGATCCCCTACTCGTTCTGTGACGACAGACGAGCGCGCGAGCGTGTGGAGTGTTTCTAGGAGGCGAGCGTCGATTAGACGACTGGACAGTCGCAATTCGAGCGTTCGTCGAAACCCAAGGTTGTGGCAAATTGCTCCCAGTGTGTATGTCTTTAACTATTACATTGCATAATTCTCGCGGTCTCTTCCCATTCGAACCGGCGAACGTGCGCGTGAAAGAACTAACGAAATAGAGACAGAGTGAGAGAGAGAGAGAGAGAGAGAGAGAGAGAAATTCAAACAAACGATTTCGCACTCAAGGCTCACGATTCAGTCTTGTTCCTGCATTCGGATACGATTGACGCTGATTTCGGTTTTTTTGGCCTTGTCGATATCGGTACAAAAAAATCGTTATCACGACGAACAACAAAAAAGATAGGAAACGAGGATACGAATTGAAATAATTCATACGAATCAAATAAAAATATCAAAAATAATAATAACATGAAATACAGATTGAACTATTCGTTCAAATAATTAATCGCAGCCAAACCTCGGCGATATCCATAAATATAAAGCCATAAAAATAGTAAAAATCGTGATAACAATGGCGAACGATAGTTCAACGATCCCCGATAACTACGTAATTCCGAAACTGGAATCGTTGCTTCACAAAAAACTCGGAAAAGATCTCGAGCTGATAGAATACATAGCGACGAGTCTTTTGCCACCGGGTGAAAATTACGGAAGTTTAATATTGAAGGTCGATGCGAAAATCAGGATGGACAAGAAAAAAAAAGAGACGCGAGAATTGAATTTAATAGCGAAAATACCACCGCCTACGCAACGACAGCGTGACTTTTTTGACAGTCCGTTCACCTTCGATAAAGAAATATTTATGTACGAGGAAATATTACCAACGTACAGAAAATTCGAAGAAGATTGTGGAATAAGTGACGTGTTCGACATAGGTCCGGATTTTTATGGTTCGCGTTTGTCGTTGGTGGGCGATGTGTTCGACGACGATGCAGTTATATTGATGGAAAATTTAAAAACACGTGGTTATTATACGGGCGATCGTTACGGTGGTCTCGATTTTCATCACGCGAAATTAGCGGTGCAGGCAATGGCGCGATTTCACGCGCTTGGAATAGCAATTAAAACGAAGAATCTCGATTTTTTTGAAGTATTAAAAGTACGCTCGAAATGTTTGGAAATGAAAAATCCGGACGAGTGGAAAGATGCGATGATCGAAATGTACAAAAATATCAAAGAGGATCCGGTCCTCGTTGAACATTATGACAAATGTTTGGAAGCTTTCAAAGCTGGATCTGGAGACGACTGTTGGTTCGCACCACCGATCGAACCGTGGTCAACGATAATACACGCCGATTTTTGGATCAACAATATAATGTTTCATCGAAACGACCAAACCGACAAACCCGATGACGTCAAATTCGTAGATTTTCAAAATTATTTATTCCTCAGCCCAACTCGAGAACTCGCCTTTTTTCTCGGCGCCGGTATCAATCATAGCGTTGGAATACACGAAACTAATCTTTTGATTGATCATTATTACGACACCTTTATCGAACGATTAAGGCTAATGGGATGCGACTCAACACCCTACAGACGCCAAAAATTCGATCAACAATTGTCCAAGGATGCTTACATCGAATTCACACATTCCGCTTTTATGCTCAAAATAATGACCAAAGAAGTTGACGTCGATGATCCTAATTCTCGCAACGTTGCTGATGTCATGCTCAATTCGTGTTCGGAAATATTTTACGTTCGGTTGCGCGAGCTTGTCAAAGGCTATATCGAGAGAGGTTGGATGTAGAAAATGGAAAAAAAGTTTTTATTTTGATGCCGAATCGATCGGGAAACTCTTTCTGGAAATTCACCAATTTTATAGTGTATCGTTTAATTTCTATTCGATTTTATTGGGTTTTAAACTTAATTCCCGCCGTTTTATATGAGATGGGGTAACTAGTATTATTTTCATAGAAGTAACACTTGCAATATTCAGTATTCGAGAGTGAATCTACTTGTACACACTACTTTTTTTATGATATCGAAAATGTCAGGTTTTGAACCAACTAAACAGCATATGCAGGAAGCTTTGCTTTTTGCTTTAATTTAAGAAAAAGTGCTGCTGCAAGTCGTCGCTTGCTTCAAGAAGCTTATCGTGAACATGCTCTACCTGAGATAACGTGCAGAGATTGGTTTAGACGATTCAAAAGTGGCAATTTTGAGCTTAAACACAAAGAACGTCCAGGACAGCTGAAAAAATTTGAAGATGAATTGGAGGCCTTACTCAATGAAGATCGATGTCAGGCCCTCAAAGAATTTTCTGATACATTAAACGTTACTGAAATGGCTATTAGCAAAAGTTTACATAATCTTGGACTGGTTCAAAAAGCGGGAAATTGGTTACCACATCGATTAATCGAGAGGCAACTCGAAAAACGAAAAACGATTTGTCAATTGCTGCTCAAAAGATGATGCTGTGTGTTTGATGGGATCAAGAAGGTATGATGTACCACGAGCTGCTAAAACCGAGTGAAATGATCACAGCTATTCGCTATAAACAACAATTAATGAAACTAAACCAGGAATTGAGAAAAAAGCGGCCTGAGTACGCCAAACGTCATAACAAATTAATTTTGCTCCATGACAATGCTCGTCTGACAACACCGTCTGATTATCATTTATTTCGAGCGATTCAGAATGATTTGTCATCACAGCATTTCAAGTCTTTTGAAGATATCAAAAAGTGGATCGATGAATGGATCGCCTCAAAAAGCAACGATTTCTATTGGCGTGGAATCCATTTGTTGCGTGAAAGATGGGAAAAAGTCGTAGCTTCTGAAGGACAATACTTCGAATAAAATAAAATGTACCGCAAACTATAAATATATATTTTTTTTATTGAAAAACAGCGGGAATTAAGTTTAAAACTCAATATAATTGTATTTTATTACCTACTGAAAAAAAAAACACTTTGACCGTAAGCAAAATTTTGATTCGTTTATTTTCCCCGATTATTCGGATACAAAAATTTGGGACGTTTCTTTTCGTAAAATTGCGCTTGCGCTGCACAAAATTGCATTGGGTAGAGTTTGGAGGTATTTTCAAACGAAAATTCGTAATATTTGTAATTATATTTTTATATAAAATCATTTCATATCATTATATCATATCTATGTATACTTTTACTACAATTTTTAATTCGTCATTGCGAATGTATAAATTTTTATAAACAATCGATAAAAAAATATCAATTCAATTTGCATTTTTTTAACAATTATTTTTCGAACACTTTGTAGTATTTTATTTAAACAGTATCTGTATCGATTGTTGATTGTACATATTTTATAAATCTTGTATATCTATGAGCGATCGACGAATTAATAAATTAAACGAATATGCAATGTTAATAATACAATTATTTTGACGCAACTTCTTCTTTTTTTTATTTTCTTCTTATTCTTGACTTTTCAATTATTACTATATTCCGTATTATCATTTAAAAAAAAAATTATAATTAAGAAAATGCAGATTCGTTAAGGAATTTGAAAATTGCAACTCCTGTGGTAAGTCAATCATAGTATTTCGCTTCACCGTCTGATGGCAGAACGATCGAAGCGCTTAAATTAGTATGAAAAGTTGCCACAAGAGAACACCTCTGGCGCCGCTTTTCGCAGTCGTCATTATGCAAATTACGTGCAAAATATTCTTTTTCTTTTGTAACAATAATTAAATCTTATAAAAGATTCAATCATTATCACAATAAATAGGGATCATAAGTTATTTATAACGATTTTATTTTCCAAAATATTACCAAATTCATTTTTTTAGAAAATTCTCTTCGTTATTACGTCAATTAAAAATATTTGTATAATTACAAAATTCGTTTTTCTTCATATTTTTTTATAATTCATGCAGTAGAGATTTAAAGTGTATGTTTAATGTGATTCTCGTTTAAACAGGGTGACATAAACGACCAAAATTACCCAAACTGAACCCACAGACTCGGGTAAATAAAAATAGAGCCAAATTTCGAAAAAAAGGGGCAGGTGATTTTATAAAAGCGAATTAAATCATGTCAGAGTGACAACAATAATGTTATTGTAATTTTGGGGCGTAGCGTTTGAAATCAATTTTTTTTCTTCTAAATACCCGTTAAATTCTAAAGACGCGAGGGCGTGCAGATGGCCACAATTTTTTTTCCTGCGACTTGTCAGGCCACCCAAGTGAGATTTCTCAATTCAAGGCGTCACAAATCTTCGCGGGGTAAAGTCAAATCCATAACAATCGTTTAACGGTGGGGGACTTTAACGACACAATGCACAAAGGACCTAAAGGGATGCTGGCACATCTTTCATCCTGCAAACCGAATAAAGTCGTCTCTGCTGCTATTGTGCAGAAAAATCTTTTGCTTCTGCCAAAAATCCGAGTAAAGATGTCATTCCTCGATGAGAATTCGTATACCTGGGAAACATTCAGTTCACCTTTATCCGAATCGAGCTTTCATCTCTTTTTTGCACCCTCTCATTCGGACTACGAAATTTTTAAATATAGATGAATTTAGCAAATTCGTTATAATTTGTTTTTCATTTGCTTTTTAAATATAATTATCAAGAAGAATTCTTAGGAAAATTTGAATCAATTCTTTGCGTATTTATAAATTTACGATAATTCCAATCACGTTAAATTAATCGCGAGTCTAAAAAAACAGTTTTCGAAAACTTTTGCACATTCTAATTGTTGGTAATTGATACCAATTCATGTTGCAGAATATTTCTTCAAAATTAACCTCGTTGAGACAGCACATAAAACGAATACGTGAGGTGCCATTTGTTTGACGTTCGATTCAAAGAAAAACCCACAAATTAAGGTGTTTACAGTAAAAAAAAGGATGTTTTCCTTCCTGTCAGACTTCTGCAACTTTTACTTCTCCGTTTTTAGAAACACCTTTTTGTACTTTTTTTTTCCATTTTCGTAAACTCAATTTGTAGCCGAGGATAAACTGGTTACAGTTCGTTTAACATCAATGAGCAACATCCATGGCGAATAATTAACAATAAAAACTGAATTATCAAAGATAATATCCCTTGGATGTTTTTCATGTAACTCGAAAGATATTTATTTGATAGAAATTTCAAACGAATTAAAAAAAAATATTTTGTATTAACACAAAAAAACATTTATTTACTGATCAAAATAATTACAATGAAATTTAAAAAAAACTCAATGGTTTTCAAATAAACCAACAATGAAATTTTGAAAATATCAAACGCATTTCTAAAACCAACGATAATACAAAAAACAAAACATTTCTAAAACCAGCAATAAAATCGAAAAAAAAAACGAAGATATTCGTAGGTATTCGAATTATTGTCATGAGAAAACTGAACATGAAATTCTTATCGAATTGATATATCTCGGAATGTTTGAAGTACATAATTTTTTATTTTCTCGAAGAAGCATCATTTTTTCAGGTTTTTGTTTTAAGGACGATTCTCATAATAGATCATCTACAAAAATGTGATAGATATCAGGAGACATTCTTAGGAGCGAAGATGTAGCATGAATTTTGAAACGCAGTGTGAGATACTGAAATGCATATGCCTATAAATATATATATATATATATATATATATATATATATATATATATATATATATATATATATATATATATATATATATTTATATATGTATATATATATATATATATGTGTGTGTGTGTATCTACAAAAGGTTAATGCTTTGGGGTTGTAGATATATACGTTTCGTAGTTTTCGAACCTTCCCAGCGGGATTCGTGAGGCCCGATGTATATACGAAGAGAAAATTTTTTCGGTTTTTGGTCCCCGTGCGTGCAGCAGATGAGGACCCATGCTGGTTTCCTCAAGGTAGTGGGGAGAATCCTATTTAAGAGTGGATAAGCTAGCTCGAAGATCGTCAGTCCCGCGCAAGCATTCAAGCTCACTATACATTTAAAGTGAACATAAAATTGTTTTACGTTTTTTGTTTATTATTATTATTTTCATTATTCTTAGCAATCTTTGGAGTATTTTCAAAAAATACCAATAACTCATGTTCAGATAAACAAAAAATACAGACAAAAATACCAAAAATTGTGCAGTTATGTTATTTTCGTGGATTCGATAGTGCACAATCGTCCTGAATCGAGGGAAACGTGAATAGTGGAATAACTGATCAACGTCATGAGTTGTCACGTGATTTTTATTACCATCGTACTTATTGGTGAGTTAAAAAAATAATAATCCTCGATTTGTTTGTAATACAGAGAAGAAAATACTCCGTCGATAAGGCAGATTTTGGTTTAATATTGGAATAAATTCGCGACTAAGGCTAAGTGTGAATCGAAGGAAAAAGAGGAAGATGCATAACTGCACGTACAATCGAAGAATCGTATTCTCCGAAGATCCTATACGATTGGAATACCAATCGAAACAATAGCAATATGATCATGAGGGGGATGCTTTTGCTGCGTGTGTGGATTCGTCTTCCTGAGGCGAACGCGTGATCGAATATCAAACATGCAAAGACGTGGGAATGAAACATAATCGAAATGAATTTATTTTATTCCTCGTCCTTTCTATTTTCTCGCGGCTTTTTTTTTCAATTCGTCGTTCGAAGATTGATTTTTCCTTCGCGCGAATTCGTGTTCGCATGCCATGCGCAATGGATCTCGCCACAAAGGGCGCGCAATTTTTTTTACGATTCACCCGCGAGCTTCGAACACAGGAAAATACTTATGAGAAAAAAATACGTCGGTAATGTTTTTACATGTGGTTTTTCCGACCAAGTAGAACATTTGGCCGGTCCGGTCGTCCATAAAACACGCTCCAATGCTGACCCTAAATGCAATACTAGAACATATACAGGGGGAACAGAAAAAAGGAACCCGCACGATCTATCAATTCTCTTTTCTTGTTTGCCTTTCGCCCGGTTTCACTACCGACCGAAATTTATTACGTATACATGTGTAAATGTATCACCGTTTGAGCAAACACATCTCCTATGGCATTTCACGATGCTTCCCTTCATTATTTTTTCTAAAATATTTCCATTTCTCGAAAACATATTTTTTTAGAATATTTTATTAAGTGCTACTTTCTTTGTCTTCATTTATTGGTTTTAATTCTTTTCGTGGACCAAAAAATCGTATGCATAATTTTCCATGTTAAAAATAAGGAGAATATTATTGCGATTCGAACGAAAGTTGGCGAGTATGATGAAAATGAACGTCAATGCGAGGTATTGATGCATAAATAAGCAAATCATAAAGGCGTCGCACGTATTGCCGGACTTGCGCGTTTCTAGAATGCATTAAGTATAAATCCGTAGATCTCTCTCTCTCTCTCTCTCTCTCTCTCTCTCTCTCTCTCTCTCTCTCTCTCTTTTTCCTCAGTCATGACAAAATGAGTCGAACCACGAGTTGTAGATATAGAAATGAAAATATATATATTTATAAATTCCTGTGACTTAGAAGGGCGTAACTTTGGTCCTTTTTCGTAAGGGCATGCGGTTTGGTTGCCCTTTGTTTACGAGAATACAAAGCAAGATATTTTTCTCTCCCGAAAGACACGAGTTGAAAATGGAACAAGGAACGCTGCGGGCAATGGTCCCCAAAAATTCTTCTTCCATAGCGAACACGTATGGGATAAAGATCTGAGCTTGTCACCTGGGTCTTCTCTGTATAGTCACAGGGAGAAAAAAAAGCGAGAAAGAGAGAGAGAGCGAGAGAGAGAGAGAGAGAGAGAGAGAGAGAGAGAGAGGGAAAAAACGAAACGATGGATGAAAAGAGAGTGTCCTGTGGTGCAATGGGCCATTCAGGTAGTAGCAGGGGGTGGGCCCCAAAAGAGGGACTGAGATAATCCAATATAGGTGGGTATTTATCTTTTTCGGATCTGTCAGGCCCTAAATCTACGTTGAGGACAGCGGGTGGGCCTCTCACAGTCGAGATAGAGAAACTACTACAACTACTATACTACCTGCCCTCGAGAGCTACGAAAGAGCGTGTAAGAGAGAGGGGTAAAAGATTTTAAGAGTTAAAGAGTGCGAAAGAGAGAGTTTTTTGCCCTTTGGACCAGAGGAGAGGACTCTGGAGAACCCCTGAAACCGTAACCTTGCTTGGGAAACTGTATACTCACGAATTCATCAATGTTTTTTGTATCCCTAAATTTTCTCCCCTCGTGCGAAATTCTTCCGCCTCTTTGAGTCCGTTAAATTATTATTTTTTGGGGCAAATAGACTGGATCGAGTTTTAATTGAATTTTTCCATAATAACTATAGCAGGAACGAGTCAAAAATTAGGGCCGCAAGAGGGTGTGATTCTGACAGCTTGGAACAACAAGAGCGTATCTAATATCCCAATAATTGGAAGAATAATTACCAAAAGTTTAACAGATTTATAGCCTGTCCTATTAACGTTTTGTACACCATGTGTTCACCAAAGACTCTTTCGTTTCGCAGGAATATGCGAGGGAGCAATATGGGCACCCGAAAGGGATGAAGATCGTTGCGAAGCTGCCATCAAAGAAACCATCCGAGAGGATCATTTGACAATTGTCGACGAGACACCAAACAGACTACACTCCACTTGGTTATCTCAAGAGTGAGTATAATGCTTTCGACCTTTTTCTCTCCTTTCGCTTCTTTTTTATTATTTCTCTTTTTTTGAAATATATTACTCTTAGACGCCCCCTGTCGCCCTAAACTGCCACGCTGATATTTTTGTGCATATGTGTATTTTTCTCCTATGTACTTCGTTACGAGAAAGAAATCGCTTATGGAAGTTCCCGGTAGCTCCGAGACACATGGTGTGAATTCCACGAAAGCGAACCAGCCAGAGTGCCATATTTTTTTTCTTCTTCCTTTTTTCATCTCAAGTCCCAACCGAATTTCTTTCAACCGCGCCCGACTTCTCGTTCTCTCTTCACAACAAACATCTTATTCAAACGAGAATGTTGAGTTTGCGATTTAGTTGCAATCATGGGTTATGAATGAATGAAAGACAAATAAAAGTCGATGGCTTAGATCCGTTTTGTGTTTTACATGCTGATTATAATTCTATTTTTGCTTGATTTCGTTTGCCTCGAAATCGCGCTCGTAAAAATGTTGCAATTGTTGCACCTCAAAATTCAACGTTGCAATTTTATTTTCCTTCAATTGAGAAATAAAAATTCATAAAAAACAGTTCCAAATACCAATCCTTGAATTTAGCCACAGTAGCCACTTTAAAAGTAGACGTCAAAAGTTCCAAAGCGTAACGAAAACGTCAAAGAAGCCGAAAAGATCAAAGAGCAGCTGCGGCCGATGAAAAAAAAATTGGCTGGTCGAAAAAAGAAAAAAATTAAGATCAGTGTAAGGCGAGCATTTGTCGATCGATCCATTAACGACTTGACGCACCAAAAGCGTGCATAAAATGATTTTGTCGTTGGAGGATGAACTCAAAAGGCATATAAGTGTATCGACCTTTTGTTGGATCGTAGCGAAAAACGTGAATTTTTGTCACGAATCACTCTTGGTCCAAGGTCCAGGTACACGCGGGAAAAATGTCCTTGAACCGTCCAATTTTCACCTCGCTCCGTCTAAAAGTACCGAGAGACGACAATGCACCACCATATTATTTACGAGAGTCATTCTGTCCCTCTCTTTATCTTCCTTTCTCTCTCTTGGGTTTCTTCGGGGTCATCCGAAGTTGTTTTTGGTGTTGCTTATTCGATGTCTCCCTATCGTCAAATCGGTCCCTTTTCTTAGAATCTTTCAAACCTTATGCTCCGTCATCTCGATGGTTTTCTAATGCACAGCCCTTTTGAAGGGACCACGTTACGTCTCCGAGCTCGAAGTGAAATTTTGCAAAACACTTTACGCCCTCTCATAACACTCTATCTCTCTTTCTTTCTCTCGAGGGATTCTCCTTGAAATTCTAATCTTTAAAAATGTTTGAAAAATCAACAAAAAATATGAGATACCGAAAAATCCCCACGACCCAAACCCTGTTTTCCTTTTTCTTCCTCTCATCCTGTAAAAGGGACTAAACATGATTTTCTCTTTTCTTGTTTAGATGCGAAGTTCGTGCTGGACCCGAATACGTCATTAGAAAATATACTTTTTTTGAAAATGGCACCTTTTTACTTTTGCGGCATCATTATGCCGAGGAATCTTGCAGCGTTGCTATGTACACTGTCGCAGCACGTGGAGCTATTCGTATTTTATCTGCTTCGAATGTCGCACCTGGTGCCACCGATGCAAGGTTTCAATTGGACAGAGTTCACATCGTTCCTTTAACTCGACAGGTACCAAATAATTAGAACTATTATTTTAATTGGTTTTATTTTTTCACATTTAATGACTCCTAAATTAAATTAGGAAAAATTCAATGAATTATCAAAAATTTGTTAGAATATTAATCAAGTTGAACAAAGTTGTAAAAATGTGTGGATATTCTTTCAACAGGTTGCTCAAAAATACAGTCATCGAGTGAACTTTTCTTGCACACCAGAGCCAAGATGGAGGCCATACGTGCCTCAATTGATTTATGAACAGCCCTCGAGAAGATTTTCCAATTTTTTGTGGCAAGGTCCAAAGTACAATACATTGCAGCCCCGACACTATCAACCATCGAAAAAGCATCGTGGTATCGATTGCCTCGAGGCATTGGGTATCGAGTTTGGCGAGCTCAGACTCGTGAGAGTTCAGAAAAGGGCTTCAATCATCAGCGCTTTTGATCTTGGCTCGAACGATACTCCGAGAATTGAACTTTATCTCGGTAGTTTGCCACCGAATGTTTATTCGAAGAAGACCCACAGATCTACATCACTTCAACCAACGGCTTTACTTCGAGCTGATACTGTAAGTTGAAAATCATTCATGCATATATTTTTTGGTCCTTCACAAACTTTACTATTGAAATTTTAATTCCTTTCGAATTTTAACGAGAGAAATTTATCATTTTTTGATAGATCAAAGATTGTCTTGTTTGCGGTGCAATATCCCGAGGTACAGAAAGCAGTCCGCCATTGTTGCACGAAGTAGCAGCACTTCCGGCGCTCCTGGGTGGTTCTTGGTTGAGTTCGAGTTGCGAGAGTTGCGAGGGTGGACTTTGGATAAAACGACAGCTCGAGGTGTATTCGGGTGACAATTTGTGGACGGGTCGTTGGGATTATTACAGTGATCCGAGATGCACGATTTTTTTGTATGCCGTAACCGCAGCAGGAAGTTACATACAGCGTCCAGGACGTCAAAGGCGCCACGGTGAAGAATCTCGTGAGCCAGAGACGTTCCAAGACACGTTCGACCATTTTGTCGTCGATGACAATGCCCAAGGAGATTTTATTCAAGCCGATCAATTAACAGCAAGTTTTGTCGAAAGGTCAAGAAGGAACGTAGACGATAAAACGTCCATCGAGGCTTCGGGGCACTATGACAAAACGGAGGAGCAAGGCGACGGCGACTACAGAACAAAGAAAACACTTGCCGAATGGATGACGCCAGAACTTGCCCGTAACTTATTCGAGATTTATGGCTCGAAGAAAGAAATAAGCGAGGCCATGCTTCCGACTGCCGAAGAGTTGCACGAAGCCATAGGAACTTCGATGACGGACAAACCCCTCGAAAAATCAGAGAAAGCCAGTTTCAGCGAACGACAAAACAATAGTGGTTCGGAATTGCATTCTGGAAGTCCCAACAGTGAAGAAAACCCTGAAAACGATGAAGATTCTTTGGCAACGAGTGAAAACACATCTCCCAGCATCTCTTCATCTTCACCAGCCTCTACTGGTGATAGAAAGTTCCGAAGAAGTCTAGAGAGCGAAGACTCTTATCGGCATTTGTTACAAAACGCCAAACCTTCCATGGCCGATGCATTCGCCGCGATGTTGCGTGGAAATCAACGACGCGAAGAGACCACGAAAAAGCCAATGACATCATCAATTCCCACGGGAACGACCGAACTCGATCTTCACGTTGCTGAGAGCCTTCTCATCGCCGGTGACCTTGCAATTGCTGCGAGATGCGGCGCTCAGATTTACGGTGATGATCGTGAGATCGGCAATCGGGGACTGAGAGTCAGACCTTTGTCCAATTGGCCTAGAAGTTGTGTCAAACATGCACTCGAAGCCCCATCCACTCTTGGACTTAGAGCTCGAGTCGGCGTCAATTGGAGCGGCCAATATACTCTTCTTCTTGGACCGAGGGACGATCATCTTTGGGAAGCTCCGCTTCATCAATGTGGCCCAACACCTTCACACAATCCTGCGCTCCGTGCCCATCTACGAAGAAGCGTTGGCATTCGTTATGGGCTTTATACTTCGGCAGCTAATTCTAGATTTTTCGATTACTACAGTTCGTTAATTATTCAACAATTAGTAATGTTTCTTTGCTATCTTTTGTACCGATAAAATGACGATTTTTTTACAGTTTTATACCGGCAGATAACTGCTTTATTAAAAGACTCACAAATTGCCGTGAAGTTTTATGGATTTCTATTCAACTACGTTGAAATTTTCATAAAAGTAAACATTTATTGTTTTTTCCCCATAGAAAAAAATTCATGGCAATTGTTTTATTAATGCTGTAACAGTCCGTTTTTCTTTTTAATATTTCACACGAGACATTTTTTTTGTGTGACGCGAGCGATCCAGACTGACGTTCTTACACGTAAATTTGTATAAAGTTTCAAAGATTTATCACACGATTTACGTTATGATAAGACGTGTCTCGATTGCTGCGTTTGAAATGATTCAAAATTATATTATCACCAGACATACATTTGGACCGAGATAACATAACGTTTTGATGTAACTAATCTTTAAGTAATAGACTCTGAGAAAACATTTAAAGTAGGTTAAAAAATCTTCAATACTTTGTAATCGTAATTTTGATTTGTCTTTTAAGAAGAAGAAAAATGCAAACGATGATCTCCTTCGGAATTAATACTCAAATTTGTTCTCGGTTTGTGCCAAAGTTTTGTAAATACGTTTAAACTAAGATGTAAATATGTGGATAGTTAAATTAGGATGGATGTTAATTAATTGTGGATAAACCTTGACATGGACTATCCAGGGACGAATTTAAACCAGTGAATACTTAAAATATATGTTCATACTTAAAACTAACTCTTTTGAGAGCAAGTTTTAAAATGTACATGAAATCTTAGAATCTCAATTAGATTAATTCGTGTTTAAATTAATTTTAAGTTTGGCTAAGCTTAACTGCGGCTACGGGATAAAAACCCCAGTGAATTTTTATAAATTTTGTTTAAAAAATAAGTAGCATCTTGTTTTTATAAGCTTTGTACATATATATTGTAAATAATAATAATTAGCACGTAATTACTATTAGAAGAACTTGTAAATATAAAACATGAAAAGAAAAATACATCGCATACGACGAATTTGACAAAATTTTCCATTACGATGTCTTTTGAATGAACGAACTTTTGAGAACCCACTAGAGAAAACGTGGATTTGACAAGAATGATGAGAATTCAAATATCTCTTATCAATTCTCGATTGTAAATTAACAAAGTATAGCAAACATAAGAATTTCAAGAGACGAGAAAAGCTCCGGCGAAACTTGAAATTCTGGATTTTCATCAGTATTCTTCGCGATTGATTTTCATTAGGAAGAAAGAGGAGATTTGGGTCGGTAGATTTTTGCCCTCGAAAATTCGATTGCAATTGAGACGAAAAAAAAAATCTTTCACGCAATGTCGACGATTAGTGCGGACGAAATTTTCGGTCAATTGACTTTTGGCTGGGTGGATTATTTTTTGTTTGCAATGTTGCTGCTCGTGAGTGTCGGGATTGGAATATATTTTGGTTTCTTCAGTAAACAGGATAATACGACGGAATATCTTTTGGGGGGAAAATCGATGAGCTCTTTTCCCGTTGCCATGAGTCTTCTCGCGAGGTCAGGAACCTTATTTATTCAAATAATAAATAATTATTTATTGATTTTAAAATTTTTAAATTTATAATTTTTGTTTAAATTTAAATTAAATTAATTAAAATTTTTTTAATTTTTAATTTTTCAATTTCTAATTTTTTTTTATTATTTTAAACTAAATTAATTGAAAATTTTTTAATTCTAAAGTTACAAATTTTAAATAAACTTTGACTGACTTTTTTCCTTTGTAATTTTGTGACAAATTTTATATTCAAAAGTCTAAATATTCATAAAAAAACCTCAATATTAAAATGTAAAGAACTTTAACATTTTTGCAATTGTCCCAGAGATAATAAAAATAGAATTTTATGTTTATAGTCACGTTTCGGGAATTACATTACTTGGTGTTCCATCGGAAGTTTATCAGTACGGATCTCAATACGCCGCTTGCATCTTCACAGCGACGATTACGAGCGCTTTAACGATCTACATATTTCTTCCTGTATTTTATAAGCTTCAGTTGCCAAGTACTTTCGAGTATCTCGAGATCAGATTTGCGAGACCAGTGAGAATACTCTCCTCACTATTTTACATCGTTTCCTTGTTCATCTACATACCGATCGTCGTTTACGTGCCGGCTCTCGCCTTTTCACAAGTCACCAAATTCGACGTGCACGCACTCGTTCCCATACTCTGCTTTGTTTGCATCATTTATACAAGTATCGTAAGTATACGTAACCGATACTTTCTAATTTCGAATGCGAACGAATTTTTGTAACTTTGAAATGATTTTAAATAGTGGTAGAAAAATTGACTCCTACTTATTTCGTTTAAATTCATATTCGATATTTTTGTATTTCATTAATTTTTTTTTAACGAATTTTTTACATGAATATAAAAATATTTTAGCGTTACAAAGAATTTCTATTGAATAAAATGAAAATAATAATTAAATACTCATTGAAGACTGTTATAAAAATTGAATAATTTGTAATGAAACTATATTTTTAATTTTTTTTAGGGTGGATTAAAGGCAGTCGTTTGGACCGATACGATACAATTCAGTGTCACGATTGGAGGTCTTTTAGCTGTTCTTTTTTTGGGTATTCAATCGGCTGGTGGAATTTCTAATGTCTGGCGCATTTCTGAAGAGGGTGAACGACTCATTTTTTTCAAGTGAGACGCTTTTGAATTATGAGCTTACTATATTTCTCATTGTCAATATTCTAATTCAGTTTTAAAGTTAATTCTTAATAATGAGCCATCGAGTAAAAATATTTTTTTATCGTTCTAAAACGTTTGACGCTATCTTGTTTTACGTCACCGAAACGTCACGCACGTCGAGTGCTCGACATTGAAAATCACATGATAAAGATTTTAAATAGTAAAATACACGTGGTAATTTTTATTGGACATTTGTTCGATATTTGTTTACACAAAATACGTCTGAAAAATTAGGGAACGATTGCTTACAATTTTCTTTTTTTTTCATAAATAAATCGTAAATTTTCGTATTTAAGTTTTCTTTATAATTAAAACATAAAAAATTGGTTGCAATGGAGACATGAAAATTGCATTGATTTTTGTAGCATGGATCCAAGTCCATTTTTACGAAACAGTTTTTGGATGATGACTTTTGGAGCAACGGCTAATTGGTTGGCACACGTGGGAATTGGTCAAGGATCTGTTCAGAGATTTTTGGCTGTTCCAACAGAGAGACACGCCAAATTGTGAGTAAATTAGTAGCAACAATTGATTAGAATTTAGTAAAACTCTCTACTCAATTTCAGATCAATGGTTATAACCATGGGTGGCCAAATTATGGTGAAATTCGTTACAGTCCTTACAGGACTTATAATATATGCAAAATATCACGATTGTGATCCTCTTCTTACGAAGGTAAATTTATTATTTGTATTATTTATAAAGATACAAAACGAATCAATGTAATAAATAATAACTCATTTTATCCCCCATTTTATTCATAAAATTAAAAAATAATAAAACTAAAACGAATTCAAAATAACATGAAACAATTATTCCGCAACATTTTTACGGTGTAGTTCTTACGAAGCTAACGTTATTATTTGTAAAGACATAAAATGAATCAATATAATAAATAATAACTCACTTTTTCCCATTTCATTCATGAAATTCATTAATAATAATTTCATTCATTAATAATAATAATAAAAAAGAATTCAAAATAGCAAGAAACAATTATTCAACAACATTTTCACGATGTAGGTTATCATTGCATTATTATTATAAAGAAATGAATATTCATCACTGATCTTGTCATCCAAAGGTAGTTTAACAATATTTGAATGCTGTAGGTTGTGAAGAGAAGTGATCAAACACTGCCATATTACGTGATGGACGTGGCAGGAAACATACCAGGACTTCCGGGGCTTTTTTTAGCAGGTTTAGTGAGCGCAGCGTTGTCGACGATGAGCGCATCATTGAACACGGTGTCAGGAAGTATTTACGAGGATTTCATAGAGCCCTGGATCCCTGAGAGTGGAGGAAAAGAGGCAAAAGCAGCGAAAATAATGAAAATAACGGTTGTGATAGCAGGTGTAATAGCAGGTGCGATGGTTTACGTTGTGGAGCACATGGGCACGATTTTTCGAATGGCACACAGTATGAGAAGTGTGGTTGATGGTCCGTTGTTGGGTCTTTTTATTTTGGGTATGATGGTGCCGTGGGTGAAAGCTAAGGGAGCGATAATAGGTGGTTGTGTTTCTTTAGTCACGATGGCTTGGCTCGTGGGTTGTACGCAATGGTACATCGCCCATGGAAAACTCCATCATGCTCCGTTACCGACGTCGATCGACGGTTGTCCTTATCCATTGAACGAGACTGTTTTACCCACAGAAATTCCTCACAATCCCGAGGACGAGCCTGCCCTCGTTTATCAAATTTCATTCATGTATTACTTCGTAATCGGCGCCTCGATCACGGTCATCGTAGCTCTGATCAGTAGCGCTGTGCTCGGAGAAATTGATCTCAATTCCATCAATCCCGATCACATTACACCCGCAATGAGAATATTTTTACCGAAACAAATTTACGATCAAGTACCAATGGACGAGGCGAAAAAAAATATGACGGTTTACGATAGCAAAGAAAAGCACGAACATGACATTAATCGAGTTGTTATCAAATTGCGCGAATGAATCGAAGCGGTTTATTGGAATTTTTGGTTACTCGTTTTAATCGTTTGTTATTTATATTTGTAGAATATTTTTATCTGACGGTGAATATATTGTGTGAAAATAAATGTTAAATCGGAATTATGTATGGATGTATTTTGTTTTTAATTTAATTATTTTTATATGTTAATTGTTACGAAATGAGTGAAGGATTGAAATGAATAAAGGATTTTCTAACACTTGCTACTGGTTATACATTTATTGGTCGTTATACTGCTTACAGTTTTTCTTTGATCGAACCAGAGACGAGAGATTCGTCTGGCACTCTTTTATTACCGTAATAAATAAAAAAAATGAACATTTTATTGCGACTCATCTCTTATATAAATCTAACAATATATTTTTCGCCCGAGGAAAAATATCGTAAATACATATATATTTTTTTTCACAGAGATTCGTCTTTGTAGTTTGCTTGATCTTATCGCGCGTGAGAATATGTACACGTATGTAAATTGATAATAAGTACACGAGTGTAGAGGAGAAATGAGCAAAATTGATTTTTTTTTTTTTTTTTTTATTCGACTCGATAGCAAATTTTTCGTTTTTTATTTGGAGAAGAATACATTTGGAATCGAGCTTAAATTGACAGAACACTTTATAACGTGTTGATCTAAAAATTTTTATTTCATGGCTAAAATTGAATGAACAATTTTAATGATGTAATTCAGAAAAATTCAATTTTACTCAAATTCCAATATATAGTGCTTTGTCCTTCAATCCCGAGCCGCTGAGAATACTTTTTTGTCACTCTTGTTTTATTCTCAATTAAAAAGAGGCTGCGAAAATATTGACACTGTTTGTCGCAGCTAATTATGCGACGAATCAAAAAGAATTTTTTCAAATAATGTTGGTAAAAAAATGGTCAAATCTCGCCAGTTTCTCCCTTGAAAATAAAACAAGAGATATAGAATTAAATTACCTATGAAATTAATACTCATAATATTGCACTTGTATCGATATTGGTCGAAATGAAAATACAAAGAAACATAAAAACGAAGAAAGACCATGTCAGTATAATCCTGACAGTATGTCAGTGACTTTGCCATGTTTAGCGACTAGCGAGGCAGTGGAATTTTTTCTGACTCCGACGTTATTGTCGCGAGTCGTTTGGGAGTGTCCGGAGTATTTGCCGACATTGAAGCGATTTTTTCCGAGGCCAAAAGCGTCATAACGACCAGAAGGTAAAAAAACGCCGGAGTCATTGGTGGAAAATTTATTAGCATTTTTTTCGGCTCGTGAAGAACTTTGATTCGAGCCGATAGTCATCGCATTGATATTGGTGGAGAATTTGTTCGTTGTTCGATAATCATCGATGTTATTTTGAAAATTCCATTGTCTCTCGATTCTCATCGCATCGTCGTAGAGTTCGTCGCTTCTCAAGAATTTCGAATTTGAACAAGATTCCATACGAATTTGTTCGTCTCTTTTTGAGCTCTTTTCGAAATACGATTTTTTCGTGTTATTTTTTGAGCTTCCTCCTTTGGACGAGGATTTTTCGTCGTTTCTCGTTTTCGACGATTTTCCATGTTTATCTTTCGCGGGACGCGATGTTTGCGAGCGTTTCGGCGATGAAAACATTTCGTCGATCGTCATCGCGTCGAAACTCTCGTCTATTCTGTCCAATGATTTGGTTAATAAATTAGCGAATTGTGGAAAAGCGTCACGTTGGTTTTTACGATTTACCAGAGGCTCGAGATCGTAATCGGTTATGTAAACGAGACCACTGTCGCTCCCACCCCCGCAAGTCTTGAACGATTTTTCTTCCCTTTCAACCATCGAAACATGATGAAAAGATTCCGATCTCTTGATTCTCGACCGTGCCCCATCGAATCTCGTGATTTTTTCATTCTCATTCTCCTCGTGCCTCGAAAAATTCCTCAAACTCATATTTTCAAATGCATTGAGGCTCTCAAATTTTCGAATACGACTTTCGATCCTCGATTTGCCGGAATTTGGACTCGAGCCATTCGAACCCAAGAAATCCTGACTAGCCGATCTCCTCAATGATTTTCTCTTCTCCAATTCACACTTGTACCTGGACGAGCTCCGTTTTTGAGCTGTCATCGAATTCTCGTTCATTATTTTACTGGTAGATTCAAATTGTTTGTAAACTTGAAGATATTTCGTCGTTGGATCAGAATCTTGAAGATTTTTTAAGTTGGTCGCATTGTCAAAGTTTCTTATTGTTTTTGGTTCGTTTTGAAGATTGGTCGATCCGTGAGATTTGAGGGTGGAATTGTTACGTAAATTGTTGGATCGTTGTGGATTCGAGTCAATTTTATAAAAATTTTGATTATCGAGATGTTGCGAAGCAGGCTCGTTGTTTTCATTTTTCGTGATGTATTTGAGCCTCGAAGCACTGAGCAGAGAGTCACTGCCATCATCGAGTGTTTCCTCTTCGATGTCCTCTTCGTCGTGATTGTCAAAAACGATGGGATTGTCAAGAAAATCACCTTCTCTGGTGGCGAGAATAGTTGAGAGACACGGTGGTGCTCGTCTCGGTGGTTGAGGATACAAAATGGCGGGTACGATAGCGTCTTCGAATTCGGGGCTTTTAACGATTATTTTGACGCTAACGTCATTGCTATTTTTGGCCATTCTTTCGGAGCAAGACGAGCTTAATTTCCTTGTTATTGCTGAATCGACACTGACTTCTTCGTTCTCGTTACGACCGAAATAAGTCACCGAATCTTTATCCGTCCGGCGATTTTTCATGTTCGTTGTTTCTTGATTCGTTGATTTAATAGAAATTCTCGAACCCCCAGAATTCTTCTCGATATTGGACATTTCTTTCGTGTTTTCAGAATAATTTTTCATCCCTTTACGATCTTCGAACTCTTCCTCCGCGTCCTTAACGATTATACGCAACTCCTCAATCACATCGTCTATCGTCGTTTCTTGATCGTTATCCATCAAAGACATTTTATTATTGTCCCCTTGTCTCATTGACATTTCCAACTCTTCGGGACTGCTCGATCTCTCCGATGAACTTATTCCTTCGTCCTCTGCGTTCGATGACATCGCCTGCTGCTGCATTATTTTCCGATCTTCACTTACCGACGAGTTTTTTGATATCGACTCGATCTTCCGGTCCTCGCAACCACTCGCGTAATCACTCATTTTCACTGTGTTGTACTTGTCCAGTTGCTCTTGAAGTACGCTCACCTTGTTGCCAAGAATTGTGCAAGTTTCCTCCGCTCGGGCTAAACGTTTTTGCAACGCTTCCACGTCGACACAGTTGTGAGACCACTTTTGGACCTCCTTGTGAAGAAGATCACTCAACGAGTCATCACTACGGACGTCGACCTCGCTCAACCACGATTGCAATACTCGAGGCTCTAATCCAGCCTCGCATGCTTCAGCCTGCATTAAGACAAACAAAATAAAACAAAAACTGCAGTATAGCATTAACTTATAAGGAAGTTTATCGACTTGGAGATTTCCATAATTTACAGGTTTCAGTTAACCTCGTGAAATTCGTCAAGAAAAAATGTCTGTTACGTTTTTTTTTGTACTCCGGAATTTTTTATCATCATTTTGATTTCAAAAAAGTCGGTTTAATTGTAATAATTATTAATAAAATAAAATATTGTTTTTTAGAAAATAAAATTTCCTAATTCTATATTTTTTTATATAATACAATTTTAACGCTAGACCCCAATTTTTTTTAGTAAAAAACTTCTTTTTTGCCTCTTTTCGAAACGCGCTTTCCTTTTTATAGAGCTTTTATCGTTAATTGTTCACCAAATGCGACTTGATCATACACCATTCTATTCGTAATAAAAAAATGAAGAAAATGCTGTATAATCAAACCTTATTGTCTCATACCAGGAACATTTTATGCCATAGAGAAGTTTGGGGTCATTTTCGACACCGTTGTAGGGTTTACGTTCGGAAAAATAGATTGTAATGGTCCAGAGTTGATTTTGAATACATTTTCAATAGTTTTTTATTTAAATAATATAGAAAAATGAAATCATTTTTGGATTTATACCTGAATATATAATCTCGTTTGAGTGCGTGGTGCCGATTTAAGAAAAGCATTAAGAAATGCGATTCCTGCAACTCTGAGTGCCATAGCGGCTCTCGGAGCGAGAAGAGCACCTGCGAGAAAACGAAATCTTCCACCCTCGCCGTATCTCAGTCTTAAGGTGGACACGGCTTCGGACACCGCCAAATGGCCACCCGGTGCCTGACAAACTTTTGTCAGCAACTGAAAAACATGTCAAGGAGAAAACGTTGCGAATTAAGTCATTATTCAATGTTTCCAGTGTCTGTCAAGGTGAACTTATAAAATGGTAATCAAGTATACTCTTTTTTTCGAAATAAGTCAGTCAAGGTTTTATTCAAAACGATTTATTTCGAAATTAGAGAAAGGTTTAAATTAAGCAATTGTTGATTTTTCATATTTATTTCGATACTTTGAGGTGCAAAATTATTTTTGCCTTTCAAACCATCCTATTAAACCATTGCCAGGTGTTTGCAGTTTAAAACAATTTAATAATTGCTCAAAGATGAAAGATACTAGTGCTTTTTACATTAATACATCGAAAAGAATGTTTTTTTTTTCTTGAATTTTTTAAATGTGATTTTAGGACTTTTTGGGACCGTTTGACACCTTGACACGAATATCATTTTTTTTGCTAAACTTGCACCGAAAAATTCTAACAGGACGTAAGGTCTCACCAATAAAGTTGGCCGGTTTTTTCTGACCGCGAAGACGCGCCATGCCAAAGTTAAACGATCGTATAACCGAACGATAAAAAAAAACTGGTTTCAACGGGAAAAGAGCACTGAAAAAAATAACGGGTACACCAGACGAAGATCGCAACTTTGTCGCTTGACTCGTTGCACAAATTTTTTACGATGTATATAACAAAAGTTAAAAAAAAAAAAAAACTGAAGAGACCTCAGGTTTGAGTATTTGTGGGTCAGGGTCTTCGAAATACACATGCAAAATTCGAAGGTTATTCTTTGACCAGTTTTAGAAAAATATTTCTCAAAAAAATCGTGAAAATGTTGACTATTTTTTCATTTTTGTTAACGTTAAATTGAGCAAGTGTCGAAATTTATTCAATTCCAGTAATGTCCCGAGCAAAAATTATAATTTGTACGTATTGCAAAAAATGTCCACGATGCAGGGTAACAAAGAATTTTTATGAATAAAAAGTGCAAAATTCTGCATCTGTAACATTAAGGTAAACCACGAATGTGGGCATAATAAGGAAACGTCGAAGAAGTTTGGAAAAAACTGGTCGAGTACAGAAATAATGGTTCTCTGGGTAAAAGCGATTTTTCCCAGATGCATGTATAAGAAAATCTCGTATAACTGACGAGTATGTGAGAAAATAAAATCACGCGAAAGAGACTCGTTGTGCGTACTCTATTATATATACGTGTTTCTCGTAATTTTGGAATAACGGCAAAACGCGTGCCTCGAATGCTCGAGTCTGTTTACGCCAAGAAAAGACTTACAATTATATACAGGGTGTTTCATCACCTTTTGCTGTAAACTTAAGGTAAAAATCGAATCACGAGTTCTAAAGTCTCATGGCATTTTAATCAGCCTGCATCCTGCTAAATCATTGATAATCAAAGTTTTTGGATACTTTCGTTTTAACGCGAATTCTGTAGAAACGGTTAGAAATAGAGTACAAAGACACGAGACCAATTTTGTAGAGCATATAATTTTCTATAAAAAAGTTCCCAAGGACGATTTTCAATTTTTAGTAGTTTAGTCCTGATAACGGCTCATGAAAAACTAAAATTGGGCGATTTACGCGTAATCCTCGAAAACGAACTCGGTTTGGAGCTGCTCTCAGGACTAAACTACTAAAGATAAAAAATCGTTCTCAAGAACTTTTTTGTGAAAAATTAAAAACTCTACAAGATTGGTTCTATGCATTTTTGTTCTATCTACAACCGTTTTGGCAGTATGTGCGCTGGAACCTCAAGAATTAATCAGCTTTGATAATTAATCAGGATCGAGTTTAATTAAAAAGTCGCATTAGATTTATTAAATTGGATTTCGGTTCTATATTCAAATTCATGATAATAACCATCCATGCTCGGCCACCCTGTATACAAAAATTTATATCGGTTTTACACGTGTAAAAAATAAATGTGTACCTGCAGCGCGAGAACTCTGGACCGGTTGAGACTGCTGGTTAGACAGACCGCAAGAGCGAGAAGTCCCGGCTGCGCTTGTGACAAAAGTCTCGGTGCATCGGGGCATCTCTCGCCACATGCGGCCAAACACTCGACGCAACCGAGCTCATCGAGAGCAGCTCGTCTCGTACCGATTCTAGGCCCACCCTGTCCACTCGGTGGACTGCTCTGGATTAGTTGGACACCACGAAGTGTTTCAAGCAAAAGTGTCATACCGTCCGCTGGCGGAGATGCGAATTCTTGCACAAAACTGCAAAAGACGCAAATTACATATTAATAATAACAAGTGCAAGAAAATAATTAATTTAGCAACTAATTCTATGACATTTGAGGCTCTTTTTTAGTGTTTAGCAAATAATTTGAATATTCGGATTCAGGATATTTTTATTGTACAATAAAATAATGTTTACTATTATTTTAAGGTAGATACGATTTCATAATACGCATAATTTCGATTCTCAATTTATTCGGATCGTGCAGCCAGAGATTTTGGAAGTTTTCCAACATTTTTTCGATTGGAAAAATGATCAATTTAAAAACGAAGTTTTAGGCGTGTTTTTTTCTGTATTTTTTTTTTCAGATTGTTTGAGTCTCTTCAACAGTATCGATACACACGTCATGTACCGTAAACATAGAGAATAACTTGCGGTTGTTCTCGTCACCGTAGCGTATAGAGCTCAGTAGTTTAATTGCGTTTGTCGAGAACAGAATCGCGTCGGAAATTTAACGGAACTTCGAGAGAGTTTGTCGTCACTCCGTTTCGTTTTTTTTTTTTTTCATTGTTGACACTTTTACGTCGTCATTGTTGAGATTCGTTGCTTGATATGTCAAAGTCAATAGTGAATAAATGTTTGTGTACCAGAAACGAAGAATTTTTATAAAAATTCAATTATTCAATAAGAATTATTATAAAAAATATTTAAAGACTTTTCAATTTCATTTTTAATGACACATCAATATTTTCACAATAGTGAATCTGATGAACGAGCTCATTTGCAGCATTAAATCTCTATTTTCGAACGAGGCCATCGATAAAGTAGTAAAAGAAATCGTTAATTGCGAATCGGCAATGACGTATCGTAAACGAGGCAGTCATTTATCGAGCCTCCATAATTTACGATACAATAAATTGATAACTAAACTTCTGGATATTTAAATGGAGATTCATCCTATCGCTTTTGTTTGCGAGTACGATTTTCACTTTATTCCGCAACATCTTAATTAAATATCCAGGAATATCGTTAAATAAGATAAGACTTGTGCGGCGACAAATTTCGACGAAGTTCAATTTTGAGCTCGTCTCTCTGTTTTAATAGTCGAGTAGTAAATAAATGTTGCTTTTATCTACTTAAGGAAGATTTTGGTAGCTCGACATACTTTTTACATTTAACTTTTATACGAATTTACTTTCGAATACAATTTCGAATGAATTGATTGGCTAGAATAAAACAAATTGCTGAAACTAATTGAGACGGGAATAAAAGAATAAATCAGCGACCAAAAAGTTACTCCTACGTTGAGAATTATGCAGTAAACGGAATATTCGTTGTTTTCAATTAACATTCTCCTGTTTCTCAATGAATTCGTAAGTTTCCAAATACTTACCCGATTACAGGAGTGAAAATAAAACGAACAAAAGCAATGAATTCCGTTAATCGGTCGAGAGGAGTAAAGATATAGAAGGAATCGTGAAATTGGATGTACTTTTTTTGCCTCTCTCAACGAGGAACTCTCAATTGGGTCGTGAGACGACATCTTTCGAATCAAAGGCCCCGGAACAACATTGCATTCGATTGAGGATGCACGCTCGTTTTAAAATGATTGGATGAAAAATATTTTTTAATTCAAGAAAAAAAGACCACAAAAACTGTTCAATACTTCACCATTTTTCTTAAACCAATTACCAAATGGATTTTATTTCAAATTCATTTTGTATATCAAAATCCGTGGCAGTCACAAAAAAAATTAATTTCAATTAAGCGTAATCTTTTTTTCTATACAAATAAATTACATTAATCAATGAAATACTAATTTATACATCTAACAACTTAATTTCAGAACGAGTTTCCCTTCGGTGATGATAGAATAAGTGAAGAAAAAACAAAAAAATCATATTTCCTTTTTTATTGTTTTAGTGGGAGTCTCTCTGTGTATACAATGTGTAGACACGTTTTGTCTCCTTGATTCTGATCACGGAGGAGCTCGATCGGGATGACGGGCCAAAAAGTGTGCCGACCGGTTCTCCATCACGAATAATCCCCGATGAAAATTTCGAAAGATTAAGTTGAGTTGGGAGGAGAAATGAAAAAAAAAATTAATCGTCGAGCTTATCGTTTGTTATTACTATATTTATAATGTGTATTATTGTATGAAGTGCGAGAGAAAGAGAGAGCGAGAGAGAGAGAGGAAAAGAGGGGGCAGAGGTGAAAGATAGAGCACATACGATCAACCAAAGATCAAATACACTCGTCTATCGTTCCCGCATCCTTTTCCATAGTAAAAAAAAATCTTTGATCGACGATATACCGTACACTATGTGCTCGTAACATGTAGAAAACCGACTGATGTGCGTGCATCTCGTCGAACGAGTTCCCAAACGGGATAATAAACTGATGCCCGGCAATAACCGAGACAGTTAATTCCCTCGATGATATTTTTTTTGTCCATTTATTTCACTATTATATTTTTTATACGTCCCTTTTATAAATGTACGAGGGACAGATTCTATCTCGAGGACCTTAAACTCAAAGGCTTTTGTGTACTTAAATACTTATTTTATCAATTTTTTGTTTATTATTTTTTTATTATCTATTATGATCAAATCGAATCTTCGAAGATGAAAGAAAAATTTGTGATCAAATTCATTCTATTTTTGTCCTGAAGGACACGTTCGTTTTTTTTTTTTTTATCGTTGGATGTGATTTCCAAGATAATGGCTCGAACCTCAAGTACACAAAAACTGGAATATCACTTTCGTTAGTTCTTACTTCAATAGATGTTTTATTTACTCCCTCTCGTAGAAACGTCAAATAATAGAGTAAATTTTCTATTTTTTTTTCTCTCGAGGCTTTTAATACACTCGGAGCGTGTACGAGGCTTAAGAAATGGTCCGAAAACAATGGCGCTACGATGGATATTACGTTGCCTCGTGTTATTATGCAAACGATGATCTCGCAACCAGAGACGCCGTCGCCCATAACGATATACAACGAATTTTTTTACGTACACATTATACGTTTCAGAGCAAAGAATATCGAGAGGCTTTTTCTCAACAGATTCTCATATTTTCCCCCGGAAACTTTTCTTCAATATATACTGTTTACGAATAAAGGGAAAATTCATCGAGATTCATGAGAGATAAAGTAGAGAGAGAGAGAGAGAGAGAGAGAGGGAGAGAGAAACAGACAGAAAAAATTCAACAGGGAATTGTCTCGGTTACTGACAATATGTGCGTTGCAAAACATTTCTGGGAAAAATTTATACGGGCCATTGAAAAAATAATTGGCTACAATAGGGAAGCGAGAGCTAATTACTAATTACGATTCCTCATTGTTTAATAAAAGCGATACACAGACATTTCGCTTCATATACATTTTTTACGATTTTATATTTCCAAATTATTATCAATTTAAATTCAATATTGTCTTAAATATTTGATTCTATCGATCAAAATATTGTATATGAATAAAAATGATCCGAATAGACGTTGCTTTTGAATGACATTCTCAAAAAAACGTAAAAATACTCAAAAGTTCAATTGAAATGAATATTTTATTATAGAAAAATATGTTCAGTTGATAATTTCTAATAATTTTTATGCATTCAAAGCTTTTTTCTGAAACACGTTTTACATAACGTTTTTTTTACTCCAATAATGTTTAAGTATCTCTAAAAAATGTACAAACCTTCAACCTATTTTATGCCCATTTCGAAGAGTAGAGTAAAAAAGAAAAGAGGGGAAAGAGAAGCCCTTCACGAAAATGTAAAACATCGTAAACTCGAGTTATAGGAACACAAGATACTGGAATGAGCCGTCGTTTCCATCCTTTCGTGAACGCATCGCGTTCCTGGACTGTGTACATTATATTGCGCCGTTTGTTATTCCGCAGACGGACTACTCTCTGTGGTTGGCTACTTTGCTATATGCAACTAGCCGCGAAGCATGAATGCGCTATCTGCATGTTGCATACCAAACGAGCAGAAGACTCCTCCACGAGGGGGCTTCACAGACCGTCGGCTTTTATACCAGGCCGTTGCATCTCCGCCGTATAAACAGCTGAGACTCAAAATTCCTTACTCCAAGCTATATTCAACTTTCGAGATAAAAAAACAACAGCTAAAAAGCACGAAAAATTGACAGAGGGAGAGAGAGAATGAAAGAGAAAAAAACGAGGAGGAAAGAAATGAGATAATAAGAACAAAAGACAGACAGAGAGAGAGAGAGAGAGAGAGAGAGAGAGAGAGAGAGAGAGAGAGAGAGAGAGAGAAGAACAGAAATATCAACAAAGAAAAATGTTTTTAGAAAACGAGAAATAAAATGGTGAAAAGTCTCAACCAAGAGACACGTACGAGTCTTGGTCGTAAACCTACATTACATTTCGTCGACATACGTCGACATCAATCTTATCCTCTTCTCTCCTTCTCTATCTTTCTCGTATGACTCGTAAATCTACGAAACTAATAGAGCCTGACTGCACGCGTGAGTCTCGAGCTACATCGATATTACGATCGGAGATGGATATTTGGAACGGATGCAAAGTAAAATACTACGTTGGTACGCGATCAGGAAGATCCGATCAAAAAGAGAGAAAATAAATGAAACGGATCTGGACTGGAAAAATATGTCTGGTAAAAAAACAAACAAAAATAATTTTCAAACGATCATCAAATTGGGAAAATAATTCCTAGTATGATTGTAAATATTTTTTTAGTCATCTTTTATTCTATTTTTTTATTTGGTCTTGTACGTTTTGAAATATGAATAATTTTTTCGATAATTTATGTAACAAAATTAAGTTTGAATCCAAAATACGTGATGTAAAATAGTTAATTTGTTGGTGAAACCTGAAAGGAAGTTTGTACAAAAAAAAGTTATCAACAGATGTCGATTTGGTCTGGAAAGACTTGTAAAAACGTACAGAGCATAAATATAGTAATTCTGATGACTCGTTTGAGGATTTACCGGCATGATTATACACGTCGAGTATGTTTATTGCATACTTAAGTGGGCCAAACAGGGACATCAAACCATATGCTGACTTAAAGTACTCGGGACGATCAATTCCTCGATATCTAACGGCGTGAGACGACATAATGACGAGTATTTTCCGCGAGCAGACTAGCGGGACGATAAACCTCATTCCAAATATCTTAAAATCATAGATTCAACGATGTTTACCAATATATATGACAGAAAAGTCTTGGAGTATCGGTTATTTCCATACGCGTTTTTTTTATGTCGTCTTGTTGCTTCGCTAAATTGGCATTGAGGATCGTCGAGTTGAGAAATTCAGGTCAATTTTTATTTTTCAATCTACATTCCTAATCCAAGATTATTTTTTTATTTTTTCATCCATGCTTCGCGATCCAGATTTGATATGAAAACGAATCAAATATTATTTTCTGCTACGATACAAGAAAAAACGATTTAGAAATATCGCATCTTCTAAATCGGACATTTCTGTAATTATTGTCGAAGAATTTTGAATGTCAATGCCAAAGAAATTTTTGATACGAATAAAATAAATTCTGAAAAAATTTCCAATAAAATAGAAATATTTAAAAAATGATTGAATATTGATTACGCCTCGTAAGTTTTAAAAGCCTGTAATTTTTTGGGGACTCTTGTATTGATGTTCAATCATTGAAAGCCTCGGAGAGCTTGAACGATCATTAAATCTAACTGTACAGAAACGCATTCGCTAATTTTTCAACGCTTCAACAATATTTCTTACTTCCTGGTTCGATGGTGTTATTAAATCGACAGCGCACGTGCCCATATATCGCGAATACGTTATTAGTTCCACCAGAAGGAGGTGATTAGTCGTAAACGTCTTGGGGAGAAAAAAAAAATTATTTTTTGTGCAGCTCCTGACGGATTTCATTTGATGCTTCGACTTATAGGGTTTGACGATGAAATATATGTGTTAATTAGGATTGATAAATGAAGGTTTGTGGCTTACCTTGGAAAGGCGAGTTTGAGATCGGCTCGAAGTTTATTCAGAAGTTCACTGACCGAGGTAAATTGTCGAAGTGTCATTTCGCCACAAGCCGAGGCGTAACCGGAACTCGAGCTTGTAGTCGAGGGCAAAGTTCCATGAGATTCATGTGACATCACTACCGGACGACGTCCCCATCTTCGGAGAGCAATCGCGTAATCCTCCGCGTTGTACGTAGGAGGTCGAAGTCTTTCCTACAAAAAATAGAGAAAAAAAATCCATTTAAAGTAGTCGAATTGACAAAGCGTTTTTCTATTATTTTTATTAAAATTCAGACGACATATTCAGGACAGCATCATGTGATTGTATGCCGAATTTCAAAAGGATTTACAGTCTCGGATTCGAGATATTTCCTATCGAAGATTCCGGAGATTTGTATGGAGAATTCCACACTTCTGACGATAATTTTGAAACGTATCTACAGATTTTTATTTTTGACAAGTCTCAGGTACAGAGAAACATATGACGAAATTGTGAAAAAAATAGCATTTTGAGCGTTTGGTTTCGGAGATATAGCCACTGAAAGTAAAAGTGAGTATTACGAAATGTGGGAAATGTCGTGTCTCTGGAGCTCTCAACTTTATATCAGGCATTTTTTTATTAGTCCATAATTTTTTATGTTTCTGTAAGATATAATAACTAAGATTATTAATGTTTTCCGCAAATTATCCAAGCTTTTACACATCCACCGGAGAAATAACGTTCCATCGTGCCTGTTGAAGAGACAACTAACTTGAACGCCTTGACGGCATTTCAAAGTAGCATAAAGTTAATTTTATTAGAGGAACAAAAAATTGCATAAATAAATATTATCGCAGGTTACGTGAAAGATAACGGTTGAAAAAAATGGCGATTATGAAGACAGGCATAAAAGACAGAAGAAATTATCTCTCGCTCGGTTTTCTTTTATATCTCGAGGCGATAAGTGATGCGCGAATTGCATTCAAATTATGGATTAACTGTTCTGAGTACTCTCTCTCTCTCTCTCTCTCTCTCTCTCTCTCTCTCTCTCTCTCTCTCTCTCTCTCTCTCTCTCTCTCTCTCTCTCGTAGAATCGGGAAAATTAGCACGTTCCATACGAACGTCCATGAATATTTCATCGTTTTCATCCGAGTTACACTCTGCAATTTGAGCTACCTCTCACGAACCTCGTTGCTTCTTAATATTACATCCCGGGGATTATTATCGTTTGTGGTAATCTGAACTTGATGCGTCGAGCTACAATTTAAATTGAAATTAATACCGTGTTAAGAAGGTTGAAATGAAAAGATCGAGAAGTAAAAAAAACCAAACAACTACAATCCCAAATATGAAAGATCCTAAAAAAATCCGGGAGAAAACAAAGAATAAATAAAAAATATATTTAAAAATAAAATAGTTTCTGGTTGAGAAAAAGAAATTCATTCCATCAGTTAATAAATTTCGTTAATAACGGGAGAAAATCTGACAGAAAGATCAACCATTTTCCATAAATTCAAAATATAATCAGAAATAAAAGTGACAGAAAACACAAAATTGAATCATAAATTAATGCCGTGTCGAAAGAAAAACAAAATTAGTCTATTAATTTGTAAATTTCATAGAAACACGATACACATTGTGAAAATAGTAGTAAATGGGAGAAGAACTGAGAGAGAAGGAATGAAGCTATCGAGCAAGCAAAGTCACGGATAATTACTAAACCATTAAGGCTGCGTAATCCTGCTCACTGTAGTTTTTATGACGCTATGTTGTTCATCCCATCTCTTTCTCTTTCTCTCTCTTTCTCTCTTTCCCTTTCGTACAACCGATGAAGGAGGATCGGTAATACCCTGACGCAATAAACAACTTCTTGGGGGCTGTGGATCAAGGAGGATGAAGAAAATTAATGATCTGTAAGTGTATCTAATCTAGTGGGAAGGTGGTACAAACACCACGTAGCTCGAAATTCTCTTCTCCCGTCTTACGATCGTAAAATACAACTTTAGTGTGTAAATGCACGCTTAAAAAAAAGGCAACGTAGGTCATGACCAAGACAATGAGTATATAAAGACGTAGCCAAAAAAAATGGCCACACAAAGAGTAAGAGAAATAGTCATAAATGAATATACACACATATATCATCAGCATTTCCATGTATATACGTCTACATCATTGTAATAATATGGGCATCGTGAAAATGGTCGAGTTCGCTCGACAATTTCACGCTGTCGCCGGAAGTCGGGCAGGCAACCTTCTTTATGGAGTTGTAAAGGTAAAAAAAACGAATGAAATAAAAAGACAGAAAAAAGAAATAAGTGGGGAAACTTGTGGTTAAGACCTAGCATCGAGAATCGCTCGGAGTCTCTCATTTGCGGTCGGATATTTCTCGCGCCCGGTTGAATGCTCATGACACAAGAAAGAGAGAGAAAGAGTGAGAAAGAGAGAGGGGGGAGAAAGAAAGATGTTTTCAAAGATCAGGGATGAGAGAGAACGAGCGCATTGAACAACTTTGATCCTAAGCCGGAAATACCTTATACCTGAATTTTACTCATGCATGTATATACGTTCGATCTGTCAACTCGACTAAAGTTCTTTGAACGTTTCTCGGGCCCTTTTTTATTAGTCAGCAGATAAATTTTTAAAGAATTTATCATTTTTTGTCTCTTTGTTATTCATCAAAGGTTTTTTGGAAGAATTTTTGATTTCTGTTTTCGATTGTCTTGCATTGATATTCGTACATTTCTTAATTAAAATGATACTGAGAGAAATTTCCAATAATTAGTGTTTATATCCTCACTGATCTCGATATACAAAACTCGTTTTCATTAATTCATGAAAGTTATTCAGGTGAGACAACGTTTTGTTTATTTTTATTACTATACTCAGATAACCCCTAATTTTCTCGTTATTTATAGCAAATAAAAGGAAGTTTCTAGGTGCGATTCAGTTTCTCAATTCTTTTTGTAGCTTATGGGGGTCAAAAAATGTTGACTCGTCGCAATAAAGTAGTATTTAGCGATTAGTAGACTCATCCACTCACGCAATCAGGCGTCTAATAATAATTTATCAATCATGTCGAATGTCAGAAAGAAATCAGATCTCTCCTCGTAAATTATTTACAAACTACATTAGTTTAATCTTGCCGGACGAATTTTGTGAAAAAAGTGTTCAAGAAATGGATACGAGAATCATTGGGAAGTGTAAATTATTGGATCACTGGAGAACTCATTGATTCCTTGATTGATGAGCGTGTAAAAGCACGAGTTTTCTCGTCGTGAAAGGTAACAAAAAATAAATAAAAATGAGCTTAATCCAGTTTCGCAATTTTTTACGAAAACGAAGCGCGACTCGTGCGGTAGAGTGAAAGAATTTCTCTTCGTGAGTTACTGCCAAAAAAATCTGAAAGTATAATGTTGCTCTATAATTTCTCATTAAATAATAAAGTTGAAAAAACATGTTCGAGTCAAAGTGAAAATTATTTAAGCATTAGTATACACGAGTCAGTTTCCTTTAGTAATTATGCCAATCAGTAATAATAACAATAGCAATAATAATGAGAGGAAAAAACGCGTTCGAGTGAGTACGCGCGCACACGGCGTTGATAATACAGTCACGAAAGTTATACATATAGTATGAATGAAATAAGCAGGCAATTTTATTGATGCACTACCGCGTACACGCGTTGGTTTGTGTATAAGAGTCCATGAAGTAAAAACTCGAGTTGGTGAGTTCGTGTAAGAGGTGATTTATTCCCGGTTAATCCGACGTTGCGGATTAATCACGTTAATCTGCGCAATGGTTATTCGAAGCTAAACTCGTGGCCATTTATCGGGGGTCGTTAGAGGCAATATTGCCGAGGTAACATATTTATGCATTTACGGTACATGCTCGCATACTTGGGAGGGCCACAAAATACTTTTCACTATTTGCTCTTTTATTTTTTTCATCATAAATAAACAATTACTGATTAAATTATGAACCGTTTTTCAACCGCTCGCTAAACGCATCAGGGAACTTCGTATCGTAAAGCGTTTTTTTTTTTTACACTGTGCAGGCTTATTTGATAAGGGAAAAAGGGTGATATATAAATGTACATTATCGCTGTGTTTTGTATGTGTATATACTTCTTTCTGACGTCGCTCACTCGTACCTTAAACGTGCTGATATAAATTCATGGAAAGTTCTACAAAGGAGCGAAGTAAATACACGTTCCGCTTTGATTAATCTTCAAAGTTTCCGGCGACAAAGCACGGAAATGTCAGTGACGCGTAAGAAATTTTTACCTAAAACTATTATCTCGTATCTTTTTACGTAAATGGAATGAAATTAAATTTAAAAAGATTATTATTTTGAACTGTAACGAGGCAGATTTTATGACAGGTAAATTTTATGGTTCAGGTTCATTTTATTTCCTATTGTCAAGTGAAGATTTCCATTGTCAAAGAAAGAGAAAAGAGAGTTCGAGTTTAAAAAATCTTAAACAAATCTTTTCGTATGTATATGCAAATAGAAAATAATTGTTGGTTGAATTCTTTGATTGTTAACTGTGACTTTAATTTTAACTGATATAACATTTGTGTAATGAAGGTTTGAAAAATCTCACGAATTTCTTAGCGGAAAGGAGAATTTCCGACAATGAGTAGGTTTTGTTGAATCACTTGGAACGCAAAATATACATTTCATCAAGCTCGCCTTTTTTTATTTTTCTTGAATTCTCTCGTCGCTGTGTTCGTTGGCATTCGTAGATAATACACGTTCATTACGTCGTTTCTCTCTCTCTCTCTCTCTCTCTCTCTCTCTCTCTCTCTCTCTCTCTCTCTCTCTCTCTCTCTCTCTCTCTCTCTCTCTCATTTAGTCGGTACTTCTGCTACAATATCTTGGTACAGAAGGACTTGAACACACATGGTACGAGCATATAAGCGAAGAAGAGAGACTTGATTCGCACGGAATGTCATCAACGAGAGTAATAATCTCTGTATATCGCGGCAACTCGTTTCCGGGGCGTATTATATCCAGCCTCGTTATTTATTAGCCAATGTTTTTATTTTACTCTGCTCTTTCTTACACTCGAGATGTAACGAGTCTTGTACATAAAAAAAAAAAAATATTAGGATCGTGTTCGTCAGTAAATTCGAGCCTGAAATTTTCGTCGTTGAAAACATGTCGATTAGCAAAATTGAATACTAATTAAGGGGGGAAAGTCATGTAAACGTAAGTTTTTTTCAAGATTTTTGTACAAAGAAATGGAATAGTTTATTCAATTAACATAAAGCACATCTCAAAATATACGATGTAAGGTATATTGACAAATTCTTTTAGACTAAAATATTTCAAAATGGCGGCGCCACAGCTGCTGGAAGTAGATTAGCGCTGTGCAGCCTACAGGTCTCAAATCTCAACTAAAATCAAAAAAATTAAATTTTTGTTATTAAAATACAGTAATGCGCTTTGCATGACGGAGAGAAAAAAAATAAAAAATTTAGGACCATTTTGAAAAAAAAATCACTTATTTTTGTATTTTTGTAAATGGTCCTAAATTTTTTATCGCTTTCTCTCCGTCATGCAAAGCGCATTACTGTATTTTAATAACAAAAATTTGATTTTTTGATTTTAGTTGAGTTTTGAAATCTGTAGGCTGCACGGCGCAAATCTACTTCCAGCAACTGTGGCCCTGCCATTTTTAAATCTTTTAGTCTAAAAAAAATTTGTCAATATACCTTACATCGTATATTTTGATATATGCTTTATGTTAATTCAATAAACTATTCCATTTATTTATAAAAAAATCTTTAAAAAAAACGTACGTTTACATGACTTTCCCCCCTTAAGTCATTCAATAATTTTTTTATCGGACAATTCGATCCCAAGCATAGTTCAGTTCCTGTAATTTTTCCTCCCAAATGTCAATCTCCGGAAAAACATTGTGGAATTAATTAGCTACACCCGATTATTGGCCCTTGGGCAATCGTAAGTATATCCTATACGTATTATATAAATGTATACGTTATAATATCGTGGCTGAAACGTGTTCTTACTTTTTCCGGCTGTGGACCCCAAGGCTTAACAGCGAGTAGCTCCTCTTCCGCGTTGGGTGCCATCTCCGATTCGCTGCAACAAGAAATACGAGAAAAAGCCCACGGTTAGTAAAGGGTTGCAACTTCCCGGCTATTTATTTATTATTATATATAAACATACACACATAAACATTTATATCTATCTATAGATGTTAATATTAGCAGCAAGAAGGGCTTCGCGGAATATTTATCAACAGGAAAAGCGTCACGGAAGTTTGTTGCCGCTTAGGGGATTCCCCTCTTCGTGGGATTTTCAAACGGTACCACTTCCATATCCACCCTACGAACTGTTCGCCGCACATATCTGTATAAATGTACATTTCTAAACGGGGAAGTAGCTTTTTCCTTCCTAGTTCACGATACGCGTAATCGACGTGTCGATCACTCTTTGGTTCCCTCGTTGTTGTTTCCTCGACGCCCGTTGTACAATCGTTGAGTACTATTCAAACGGAATCGTGACTCGATTGAAGAAAATTCTAACATTAAAGCCATGGGAGTCGTTTTTTTTTTTTTTATTGATTCGCGATCGAAATGTTTCTCTCGTCGAAGAATATCTTATGAAAAAAAACAACAACATTGGCGGAGTGCCATTTTGTTTTCCAATGCAAAGTGGCAATGTTCGAAATTACAAAGTCCTCATCTCACAAAAGTATTACGGTTATTACTCGTAATAAATATTCAATATCGATGAAAAGAAAAAACGTGGAAAAAATGAAAAGTCAATCGAAGGCGCCACTTGGCATCGTCGTGCAAACGATCGAAGGTAGCTCGTTCAAATTCTAAATATAACATCGTCGGAGACACCTCGACCACCGCAATTACATATCTAGCAAAGTGGTTTGACCTTCCGGCGACTACACGATCCGCACAGATGCTTGCTCGGAGACGAGAGAGACCAGATTTCACCTGGACATATTACTATATACGATCATCCATTTACGATCTACGCTCGAGATATATTCAATATACATGTTTATAGAGATATTGGTTTTAATATGGACCATTTTAATACGATGCGACATATCTTCATTCGTAGAATTCTCCGCGGAGAATCAATGATTTCATTTTTTTCATAAAATAAAAACTAAAAACTGTCATCCGATTAATTACCATTTTATAAAAAGACGAACCTCCTATTAAAACAAGATACTACAAAAAATCTCCAAAACACCGAATTTCTCTTACGAAAAAAAAGTTCATGCATGCAGAAAGGGTGCATGGGTTTTTAGGGCTTCTATGTATTTCAAGTACTTCGCGCCTATTTTTCTTCCAAACACACGCTTATCACTCTACATGATAAAGAAAGAAAGAAAAGAGACGAAAAAGGGTAGGAAAAAAGGTAAGAAAGAGGTAGCATTTCGTCGACGTCGTTGAGGACGCTGGAGAACTCTCATCCACCTCCTCCTGAGGACAGGGGAGGCATTGACCCGCTGCGCGCGCTCAACTCTTAGTCATCACGCACGTACAACATACACACACACAAATTCCTTCTTTCTGCCACATGCATGTGCGTTAACTCGTGGATAAGTGTGTATATAATGTCCACTGTATATACTCTTGGCTGCTTACTCATTCACTCGTCAACGACAGCTACTCCAGCACACTTTCTTCATACACATAAACACATATAGATATGCATATCTCAGTATGTATATGTAAATGTAAATATGTGTATATAGGGAGTTCCGGTGGTGACTAGATAACGCTAAATGCAGGTGAAGCGACACAAACTCCAGGTTAAAGTACGACGTGAAAATGCAAGCTTGGTTAAAGAAAAATAGAAGTAAAAAAAAAGATGTATATGGCATCATCCCCCTTGATCAATGATCGTTAATCGAGAGATTAACGAGATCGATACACGAGATTGAATTAAAATGATCATCTTCGTTCCAGGCGATGAATAAACATATTTTCGTAAAGGAATTTAATGTAAACAGAATAGACTGGAATTTGATCTTAATAAAAACGTTGCTACGAAGATGTGTGTTGTAGTAAATCGAACAGGATTTTTGAGAAACGTTTTTTTTTTTTTTTTTATAATAATTGATGTGTGCCAAGATTTTGTAAGGATTTTGTGCAAAGATTTTATATCTTTATCAGTTTTATGTAAAAATTTTCATGATTTTCTTGATTATTGCGATTGATGATTGAGATTCTTTAATATTTTAATAAAAATGATTGATTTCTATCGGAAATTCGAATAAATCTGTCGTTGACCGTTAAATGACTCGAGGATAAACATTTAACGACATCTATGAGAACACATGTGACTCTGGAGAATTCATTGGACTTTTATGTATAGAGTGAAAGAAAAAGAGAAGGCAGAAGAAGAAGAGGAAGAACAGAGATTCCACACGTGTCATTCTGATGCGCGGGTCCAGAGTTACTCTTTGCTGCCGTCCAATGGATATAATCGCGATGTTTTCCCCCGTTAGCTTCCGGGTAATTCCGGTACTCCGGCTTTTACAGCTGCGTGTGTCGATGTACTATTTTCTATATAGTATTCCATTACATACACGCGTTTATATATATATGGGAAGCATTAACTCTGAATCGTCCTGATCCTGTCGCGCTAAGAAAGTGCGAGCGTTTATACATAGACGAGCACGAAAGGCTCCTACTCCGTTGCAGTTCTCATTGAAAGTTACAGCCGTGAACGTTTGTTTATATCCTGAGCCGACGAGATTCAAACATATAAACATCGAAATATTTTTATTTAAACCGTGAAAATCATGAAAACGAACAAACAATACGAAATTCTCGAAATTGTTGTTAAACTGAATTTTAATTACAGTGCAAAGCAAAATAAACAATGATAATTTATCCTGATAAATTGTCACGGACTGTTTGGTAAATTGAAATGCCCAATCAAATAATTCAAATGAAAATGAAAAACCGCCTGATACAAATGAAAAATGTAGTTCATTATTTTATATTTATAATAAATTCTAATGCGTCATTCCTATAACTCCGATTACGAAAACCGAACTTTCTTTAGTTAGCAACAATAATTTACGAGCGATATCCTGCCCAACGATCCCTCAATTTCCACCAATAAAAAGATAAAGTAAAAATGGAGCAAACTCACAGGAAACGGAAATATTAAACATGCAGAGGAATTTTATAAACACGAAGCAAAATGAATTAGCGAGATGAAAATTTGTGCGGCTTCGTGACCTCGTTAGTCGTGGCTTCTGAATTATAAAATGGTCATACTTGAGGAACTTTGAGGTAATATATCAAGAATAAGGGGCGAACGTAATGGCGGAATTCAACGGAAATTTATACGTTGAATCTTTCGGATTGAGCGCTTTTATTTTTTACCGATCCTTTTAATATATCTCTAGAAAAAATATATTCACGAATATATTATATGCATATTATGCACCTGCAATTCTACGGTACAAAGAAAGCGCGCGATGCGTTTCATGCTTCTGTTAATAAGATTGTTATCGAGAGTCAAACTGCGAGAAGAAGGAGAGATTCCATCTCTCTCGCACTCGGGCAAGGATAAACGCATCAGGTAGAACGATTGCGCTGAACTTCGCTAGTCTGGCGCCTCGGCGAAACTCCCATTTATTATATAATAGATGTGTGATATAAAAATCCATTGCGATATTAAAAAAAAATCAAAGTTTTATCGATTTGTTATTTTTTAATTTTGATTTTTTTTTTTAGTTGTAATATATCTTTCAGGATGTGCTTGGTGATCGCCACAACAGAAGCTGATCGGTTATAGTTGGATCGCGGCTAGCCGCAGGACAAGCCTTACGAGGAGGAAGAACAAGAAGAGTAAGAAAAAGAAAAAGCAAAAAAGGCGCATGAAGCCCCGCGGAATAGGATCTTTCCTCGGGCAGGATATCGATTATATTGACTCATTTTTCTGAAACATCAGGTTCGTGCAACAATGTAAGTTTAACTTGGCGTCAAGGTGCTGCCACGGCTTTAGATAATACGTTTATATAAATCTACAAGGAAAAAAAGGTTTGTCTGTCTGTATGTTTGACTAATAACTGAAAAACTTCTAAACGAATCTCCGTACATTTATTTTCACGTATAGAGAGTTTATGATCCATTTCAAAGGTAACTTGATTACGAATGGAACGAGTGCGTTATAATGTAAAGAAAAAACGCTATGAAGTGGTTTTTGTGAAGTGGCCGGAAGAAAAAGCGTTTAATCACAAAAAAAAATCTTGTAGCTCAAAAAAAGCCACTTTTTAAGTACCTTCTCGTCATTATCTTTTTTTTTTTTTTAATACTTTGGCAAGTTGATCGAAAAACAAAGTTTAAATCACTTTTCGTCGGTCTCCAAATCTTAAAATTTTTGAGTGAAAAGGTTGGAAATGTAACGAACCACTTAATCCGGCTCATTTTTCCCAGGAATTTGTAACTTTTCGATTAAAATTGCTCTTATTTTCTGCCTTCAATAATACCGAAGTCTTATTTGCGCTTTTATATATGCCATATAAATGTCGCGTGGACACGCGATAATTAGCTTATTATCAAAATTGTACGACCTCGTTTGAACGTGCGCTTTCCAGAAAATTGTACGCCTCCCGCCGCCGCCGCCGGGAAAGATCATCACGCATGATGCACGAGATCTGAAGTGGTGAATCGCAGTTGAAAAAATGCATGTGTTTTCTTGTTCGCGCGGTATATACACTCGCGCAATTATAGAGCAAACGCGAGCTTTTTATCCGCCCGCAATGATGGCTTTATTTTCTCCGTTTGTGCGCGTAAAATCGTGCATGCATAATAAAATGGGCGCATATATGTATTTAAATATATAAATACATACGTAACTATGTATTTATACATGTGTATTCATTTGCGTACGTTACTCGCGAGACTCGTAATAGCCGGGTAATTATGTTAAACACCGTGAGACGCGATGGGCGCATCGTGCTAAATAATATTTCACCACTTCGCGCATAATTTTAAAGCGTGAATACGATCGAGAAGAACGAAGTAATGACAGTACAGTCGGCAATTCGATATGATAATTCGAAATAGGAGAAAAAATCAGTTTAATACCAATAATCATTGGGGTGATTTTATGGTAATTTCTTTTAGATTTTTTAAACCGGTAATAAAGATTTAGATACTTTTAAGACCTTACATACGTCCAGAATTTTCAAAAAATCGATTTTTTTTTTACAGATTATTATTCTCTATAGTTTTAGGCGTATTTCTGTGTAAGTCGATTGTACAAATTCCCCATAGATCGAAAGTTATTATAGAAAACGTGACTGCCCAACGAGAGTCTGATGCGCGCAGGTAGATGTCTCGAGCGAAACGCACTTGAAACTTTAAATGCATTTTTCTCAAAACTACTTTTTCTGGCACGGTCTGCATGATAACTCATACAGTTTTTAATATTTTTTGATGCTTTTTTTTTTAAATATTCGAAATTATTTTCTCTATAGTCTGTCGAGTCGGATTTTTGATGTTGTGATTAAAAATTTTATAAACATAATTAAAGTGTGACATTTATGACACAAAATGCACACTTTTTTTTTAACTGCCGTAAATTGCCAAAACTTTTCGAATTTCAAAAATCCGGCTCGACAGACTATAACTACAACTTTATTTTACAAGAATTTCTTTACGTTTTGCAGATCCATCAGCATTTCAAGAAGAAATGATGCAGACCGTGGAGCAACTTTTTTTTCATAGTGCTTCGGGAAGCGTGATTTTTTATGTTGTAATTTTTGAAAAAAAAATGAAATAAATTTTTTTATAAAGTTTAAATACTAATAAACAATGTGTAAAATTATTTTTATTAATTTCTATTGCTATCTCTTCTAAAAACAGTTTTTCTTTTAGCGCGTTTTAGGCGCTGCTGGACGTATGTAAGGCGTTAATTGCAATTTTTAAATAACCGGTTCATATTACCGAACATTTTTGCATTTATTTATGTAACGAACACTTCTACAGGAAATAGAAGTGTCAATTTTTTAATGAACTTAATTAACATCTGAAATTAAACTATAGTTACTCTTAAGGGGCGAGTCCACTTTGAAAATTTCAGAAAATCGATTTTTTTTACTGTTTTCGAAAGTACATACATTCAGAAATATCGTGTCAAAATTTTATGAAAATCCGAGCTCTCTAAGTATTTTTTTTTTTACCTGAACGTCAGGACCTCATTTCGTCTACCTGAGCGTATAAACTTCAAACGTCTTTTTCTCGAAACAGCGTTTTCAAAATCTAGCTCCATCGTATCTCTAAAACTAATAAACCGATTTTCTTGAAATTTGAACCATATATTGTAAACATGATTCGCAACAAGATGACCCTCGATGGTTTTAAAATTTTGATTTTTACTCTTTTTTTTATGAAAATCTGCGAAAAAAACGCGTTTTTTTACTTTTTTCGTTTTTTATCTGCCATTTTTTTATTTTTTGATAAAACTTTATATCCGAGGGTCATTTTGTAGCTGGTGTCATACCGAATGTAATGGACTTTGATTTTTTTGTTTCAGACAAGCCGTTGCTGAGTTGTGATGGAGCTACCTAGCCCACCTATTTTTGAGGCGTTACGTTAAACTATAGTTTTTGTACTTAAAAATGTATAAAAATGAATTAAATTTTTTTTTTTATGTATTTCAAGACTTTATTTATCAAGCCCAACAACTTTTGTATTCATATCTTTTATAAAATCCTCAAAAAAAACTCGTGAAAATATCCTTTTTTTCGTGGCTCCAAAGTGGACTGGCCCTTTAACATCGATTAATTTCATTCTCAAATTTGTCCCAGTACCTAAACAAATTGTTAGTGTCAATCGAGTGAATTTGATCATTCTTAATCGATTAATCAAGCTCAATTAATTTACCTCACTACACATATCGAATAAATGATCGTATTAGGGTCGATCGAGTTCAGAAGAACGATGCTGAATAAAAGGAGCATGTACACATGCGATTAGTATTACTCACGTGTGATTGGCACGCTACTGTTTCTCTTGTACGACGTAAGAACGTTGAATTATTAATAAATTCACACGAGCGATTCTCAACTGCTCGTGCAAGTGTGGAGATTCATTTTATTTCACGCGAGGAAGGAAATCGTCCGAGCACGCTTCGAGTATCGCACTGTCATGTTTATTTAATAATTCTTCCGCGCGGCAGACTTTGTTTATTATCAGCAATGTTCGTCTTTCCTCTCTTTCTCTCTCTCTCTCTCTCTTCTTTCTTTCGGCCTCTGCTCTTCTTTTGTATACCGTTAAACATTGTGGTATACTTAGTATATAAAATGCATATAAGTCTATAAAGAATTTCAGCTACACAAATTATATATTATATTTTTACTCACACACACACACAAATGTATAGCGATCACAAAGATTTTGCGTATAATTGTATACGAAACTTTAGCAGTTTAATATTGGTTCTTCCCACAACAACTCTTCCTCCTCGCATATATTTTTCTCCATCTATTATTTGCAATGGTAGCAGAAAAATATGAATTTTTCAACGATCCTTTTTTTTTCTTCTTTTCCTCTTTAAAATTCACCCGGAACAGAGAAAACTTTTTAATATGAGAGTTGCGAGAGTCGACTCGAGGCCACAACGATCTCATTCACAGTTTCGTAATAACGCGAGGAATAAACAAAGCAATAATGCAATTCTAGATTTATCATTATGAGAAATGAATTTACGATCGCGATCGCAAATTCGACTTCTTTTTCCCTTTTTCCTCAGTCATTATTCTCATTTCTCCTAGTCTCGATGCAATCAAAGTCCTCGGAATTACGAGCCAATCTGCTAATTATTGTTTATCATTCAGTCGAGATTGATTTAACGGTCAAACGACCACCACGTCAATGAAAACTCAATCGTGCCATGAATCGTGCCAGAGTCATACGTCAATCGCAATGGTTGTCGTAAGTTCATCAAATTTTTTAAATAAACTTGATTCCTATATTTTTTCTTCCATTATTTCAACACAAAAAATACGATGTATCTTTTATTCGTCTATCCGCAAAACGGCCAGAGTACGATTTCTGGGGCGCTAAGATTTGGCGATTGATTCTGAATATTTCACTCAAAATAAAAACAATTTCAAGAATAACGATTTTGCCGTTTCGGCTCCCTGAAGGAGATATGCGAACATTGAACCCACCCTACTATTTCCACATCTCCAACTATTCAAACAACAACTCAAAGATGACCCAAACCCACCCTACTATTTCCACGTGGTCATTATACTGTTTTTATAGTATGATATACGGGTCAATTGGGGTGATATCCTCAGAACAACCGTTTCACAATTTTATGCTTAAACTTTGAAACTTCCGTTTCACCCCTTTAAAGGTCAAATTTCGATTTCCAACATGCTTGAAAGGCATCCAATAAAAAAAAGATGAATAGGCAAAAATCTAGTCATATAGCTTGCAATGCACCCTACAATTTGTATTAAAAAATATTCACTGAAAACCAAATTTTGTTGAAATATTGAAATATTTTGTTGGACGTATTCAGCAAAATTATTTCGTCCAGGCAACAAAATTTCAAATGTTACAATAAAACTTCGTTACACTGAAAAGAAACTTTATTGAAACGACAAAAATTTTGTTGTCTGGACGAAATAATTTTGTTGAATACGTTCAACAAAATATTTCAATATTTCAACAAAATTCGGTTTTCAGTGTTGATCCGTAATTTCCTGTAAATCAGAAAAAACATGTATTACCCCATGGAAAACTTGAAACCCTCCGTCTAATCCTGTTTAAATTAGAATTTTGATCTCTACCATATTTGAATAATGCGTGCACTTAATTAGAGATCACACGAATAACGCTTATCATTTCAAAAAAATTTCTTCAAAAATATATTGATATTTCGAAAACCGTTCGAGATATCAAATTTAGTTACTCTTCATTTTCGTTTTATTTTGACTCGAGGACTCAATATCCGTCATCAAATTTGGGTGCCCCGGAAATCGTACTCTTGCCCGCAAAACTTTCAAACCTAGTTAAATATACGAAAAAAGTCGTAAACTTCGAAATAAAAATATTCGAAAAAAAAAGATTGTTTTTTTATCAAATCGAAGTTCATTGAGAACAAAGAAGTACGTCAGTTTCTCTGATTACTTTCAGGTCAAATTTCATGTTTGTTCACACTGAATGGACGAAAGCAGAAATCTGTAGTTGATTTCATTTTATAACGCATTTTTGTGAATTATTTTTATTATTGAAACTAATTTAGTAGGGAAACAAAGTATGGTGGATTTTCCTCTAATCACTTTGAGGTCAAGTTTGCTCGAATGTATAACGAGGTGAATAAAAGTTTGTAATGATCGAGCGAATATAAATACATGTATATATCCTCGGTGCCATTCTTATAAAGCAGAGGAGTCGTGAGAGAATTCATCAAACAGATGTTCATTGTACATACACCAGATTTAATGCCGTTATGAATCTCTAGTTTTATATTTATTTTGCAGAACATAAATATAGATATATATATATATGAAACGGGTCCTCATCTCGAGGGCTCATCTCCTCTGAGTGCGGACTCTGAAGAGAGCGTATAACTGTAATATCTCTTTTCGCTGGGCACGCGTGCGCATACGAGCCTTAATGTGCAGCGTAGATGGTGAGGCTGCTGCTGCAGTTGCACTTGAAGCGGAGCAGCCAAAAAAAAAACGAGTGGCCCATCATCAAGAGAGAAAGAAACAAAGCAAGAGGTGCGTAATAAACGAGAGCCACCGGAAAGAACCGTTACATTAACTCGGATCGAGTGTTTCACGAGTTCGATCGATTTTCAAAAAAAAAAAAAACAAAACTATTGCTTCAGACAGTTTTATGGAAGAGAAGATAAAAGTCATTATTTACAATGGTTTATCGGAAAATAGCATAGAAACAGCCGGAAATGTGTTTATTAACGTAATTAATTATGTTAGGAGGAAAATTGCGTTCGTAAAATCGTTAGTGAATCATTCGGAAATGCATAATTAAAGTAATTGATTAAGAGTCGGCGAAGTGTTAAAAAAAACGCCGTTAAAAAGGGTAAAAATTTATTGGAGAAGTTAATTTATCGGTAGATAGAATTTAGAGATTTATTTATTAAAGGGAACGGAAATGCTTCATTTGATTTGAGTTATAAATTCAATTTTGTCCTATGGAGAATCTATTTTTAATATTGTTATTGGACAAAACCGGAAATGCGACGCGTGGGTGGAAAGATCTCGAAGGTCCAATTGCAAAGAAGGAACTCGAGCGACCTCGCAAATTATAGATATATACATATATATATTTTGCTGGGACACGTGTGTGTAACGGCTATGGAATGCCAAAGGCATATTCAGAGTCGAGGAACTCAACGCTCGATCGAGAATTCAAACCACGCGCTCTGCACTACAATATACAAGCTTCGATCTCGTAATTTCCATACGGGGAGTGTTATTACCCGTGTTTTACACCCACGCGCTTTATATATAGAAAAGGAGCTCGTGCCCACGGTCGACAATTGATCGTACGACTTAACTACATCGTTAATTAACAACTGGAAAATGTTTCACCTCGAAATTTTGTTTAAAACTTATGCAAATTTTTGGTAAACGATATTTGCATTAAAATACAAATATTTTTATTGAAATTAAAGTGACAAATTACGAATTGAGATTCTTTAAATTAACAATTTGTAACAAAATAATTTAATTCGAATTTATTTGACAGAAAATCTTTCGATATGCAATTTCATGAAATTGAATGTCACTTTGTAATGGAATATTAATGACTTTTTTCGTCTGTTTTTGTTTGGAATATTGCATTCTCTCATTTACGAAAAAAAAATCGTTAATAAGCTATTAAGTTTGAACGGCCAGCTGTTGAACAGAAAAACCGCAAAGCGAAGTGTCCCCTTTTATTGCTTGCAATCGCTGCGCACGTAGAAAGCATAGGAAAGAGAGAAATTGTCGCGTGCTGACCACGAGCTAGAGAGAATCTCATCAAGTTTACCACGCCACGGCCGCGAGTCACGCTCCGAAAATCGTTAAGACGGGCTGCGACAGTTTCTAACTTTGATTTTCGAAACTGCATACCGTCAAAATTCCACTTTTTTTTTCATTCTATACCTCTCATTTCGAATTTCTTAATATACGAATAAATTTAAAGAAAAAAAAACAATGAAATTAAATCTGATAACATTTGATAAGAGGAAAATTCTCCAATTTTCAATCAAAAATTTGAATCGAAAATTCCGAAAATTCGTTTAAAATATTCTACACATTTTTCGAATCGGAGGCTTCACCCCAAATCCGATGGAATTTTTCTTTACCACCCCTTAAACTTAAACAAAACTAATATAACAATACACGGTAATATTTTCACTAATTATCATTTTCCGCTGATCGATAATTCAAAGTCAAAAGAAAATTTTTAATGCTTCATCAAAGCGAAAATAATTCCAATTATGATGAAATATTTTCACTCTGGAACGGAATTGTTGTTTACGCATTGTCGCTCGTTATTTATCATTAAAAAAAGGTAGGAATTAGATGAGCGTATGAAAACGGTAATGCAATTTTCTTTATCTTACAAGAGCTCTCACGATAAAGCACACAACAAGGTTCATTCGTTTCTTCTTCTTTCGACGCATATAGGATTCGTCAAGAGATTTATAAAAATTTATATGTACGTTTATATATAAGCACATGTATACACGAGTTGAGAAATAAAAACAATGCTTAGTCGCGGATGTACGCAGAATATGAACGAGTTGGAATGGAATTACTCTCAGGAGCAATCATATCGGCCTATGAAAAGAATGAAAGGAGAGAGAGAGAGAGAGAGAGAGAGAGAGAGAGAGAGAGAGAGAGAGAGAGAGAGAGAACGATCTTTGCATTAAAGGTATTTCTATAATTGAAGTAATTGCATGAAAGTAACGTCGAGTTATTCAGATAGCCATCGTGATCCTAGCATTTTTGCCACGATACTAACTGACACTGTTTATTTCTATGACAAAAGAATTAACACGAAAAAAAAGAAAAAAAAAATGATTCACTACTACGGGAACATTCGACTCTCGAAACTGCCTTTAAGTATTAATTCTCGCGAGCTTAACTATTTCTACATATAAACAAAATGAATAATAATCTTACTCCAATTTTTACGAGATTTCTCTTACACTGTTTTTGTTTCTGTACAATATTTAATATCCATGTATTGTTCAACCTCCAAAAGGTTTTGGTATAAGCTGATAGAAACTGCCTCGGGAAATAGACCAAATCTGGCCCGCGTTTCATTCCAATTCGGATCTGATTTTTTAAATGTTATTCCACGAATAAAACGTTTTGATTTTTTTACGAAATTCTTTGTGTCCTATTTAAAATATGAATTTTCGAATCTTCCATTTTGTTTTTGAAGCTTTTTTGAGTTTTTTGAAAGCTTTTTGTTTTTGAGATTTTTGAAAGCTTAAATTGGAATTTTGGAGTATTTTTTTGGCACCAAAAGTCCCCAAAAAATCTCATAGTGCAGAAGGAATTCGAAAATAATTGTTTACACTTTTTGAATATTATTAAAATTTGTAAAAATACCTGATATTTATGTTGATCGTAAAATCCCGTGATAAATTAATTAAGAATGGCCATAATATCGAACCATCACTCGCGCGTATGAATTCTTCGTTCGATCATACGTAAAACTTTCGCGGGCATTCGCGAATTTGGGAATTTTGTTTAACGACACCTTTATATTCAGGTTGGGAAGACACCTGGAGCGTTCCGCTCCGCGTGGTAGCCGAGAGTTTACTGACAACGAAGTATACCGGTGTGTTCACCATACGATCATCAACCAACACTTCGAGTATCCTCGCGGAGGTAGGGATACAAAAAAAAGGCGCTTGTGCATCAACTAACCTGCCACACTTAATCAATAAATGACTCAAAAAAAGTGAACATTTTTTTATGACTCCGCGTCATCGACTTAGACGAGGAATATTCAAATGCTTATCGTCAATTAAAACAGTCATGAAAATTTTCATCGGTAAATGAAAGTTAAATTCATTATTAATAAAAATAAAAATCAAATGAATAAAAATTAAATTCGTTTCCTTTAAACTGACAAAAATGTTATTAAATTTCATTTAGTCAATTTACATTTAAGCAATAAAAATAATATTCATTTTCTTGAGTGATGAAAAAAAAAATTTTTTAACCTCGGAGGATTGCAAAGTATTAAAAAACCGTCAAGTTCTATTAAAAGTAACAGAACGAATGATTTTTTCAAGTCTTTAAACTTCTCTGAATCCGCACAATTTCAATCCACTTCAATCGTAAATCAATATTTTCTTATAAGAAAATCAAAACTGAATGAACAATATTCGTATGGAAAAAACAGCTAAATATTATTAATAAATTTCGGAAAAAGAAATTAAATATCTGATTCATAATCGCTAATGCAGCTTGATACTTGAACAAGCGATCACTCACTTTTAATTAAACTACCGTGACAGTGATCGGAAGCTTCGTACGAGTAGAACGAATCGTCGAAAGGTAAAAAGATCTATAGATCATAATTTCCTGTTGGACCGACAGGAATTTTTCATTTTAGCTCTCGCAGTATTAGTCAATCGATAAGGTAGTAAATTTTGTTTACCTGTCGAAGGTAAGGCTGTCCTGTCGATAATGGCAGCTTTTGCAGTCGGTGCAACACCGGGACGACGACGATAGTTCGCTCTGTTGATCGGCATTTTCTTCGCGATCATCTTTATCGGTACGTTCTGCTTTACCGGTCAATGTTCGTTGTATAAAATAAAGCAGATACATGGGTCGACTCCGTCGACAGGGCTGCGACCTCGAATTACCCATCGCTATTGGAAATTCTTTCTCGATCGATTAAAACGCAAACTTGATTGAGAAAAAGAGAAAAAAATGTAGAGGAATCGGTGATACACGATACTTTGTCAGAAAGGCACATACATGGCTTCACATCGGACAACGTTTGACCGCAAAACCTCTTGGGGCTCTCTTGTAATTGATACAGCCTCTCTAGGTCAATTCCTTTTGAGCCTCTCCAGCGAAGCAGTATTTTTTTTTTAATTCTGCTCTTTTTCCGCCTCTGCAATTGCGGGTCAAGTGAATGACTCGAAAGTAGTATTACCGGCAGGCTTCAAACACCGGAGCAATGTTGTTTTGCAAGTATCTCGCGTCGAATCACGATGAAAACATCATGGGAACACGCTTTTCACATTATTCACTGATTAATTAATTCTGTATTCGTTGCACATTATTAAAAATATGAAATAAAAATAGTGTTCATAAAAAAAAGGTCAGTAGTTTAAAATCAGCATTGAATAAAGTTCACATAATTGACTAATTAATTAATAGTGGTTTTGTCACACGTTGTTTAAAAAAAGTGTCCGTGATGCAGATTTGACGATTGGAAAAACGGATTCAAAGTCCCGGTTCGTTTGAGTTTTTTTGCCATGAAAAGTGTCCGATTAATAAAACGAAAGAATATTTATTAAAATGGCAAATTTGAACGATCGCACATTTACATCACTGAAATTGAACCAGGTCGTTTTTAAATATCATCCAAAAGCATCGAGATCGTACGAGCGATTAACGAGAAAAAATCCGTTGGTTAACCCGAATGCATAAGCAATTAGGAAATGTATTAATGAAGTTAATATATGAGATCGATCGCGAGAAGTTGACCGGTAAACTCGAGTGTCGATTAATAATATTATCTCGTGAGAAGAACGAAGACGAGCGAATAATGAAGAGGAGTGAAGTGACGATGTTCTTCGGGTCGAGAGACTCGGCTTAAATCGCAACTCGTATTATATGCAATTCGCGTTTCGGCCGTGCACGACACGCTCGCGCGCGCGCGCCGATCGTTTGCGGAACGCGGATCTCTCATCATGATCCTTTTTTTACTCGTTTGCTTAATGTTTTTTTTTCTTTTTTTTTGTTTTAATTCTTTTTACCACCACACTTTGATATCCATTCGTTAAATTCACTGGATTGCAACACACAATAAATCGGCAACAAACCGAAAAGTATGCGACTTACAGTTACGTACCGATAATTATCGAAATAATACCGATTATACGTTCCCGATATTTCCACCACGAATTCCCCGTCTCTTTCCTCGAACGAGTCAACATTTTTTTTCTTCCACTCCTAAACAAAGATGCCCTGTTAAAAAAAGTATAACTCCTTAATTTATGCTTACTTTTGTGTATTGAAAAATGTGAAAAATTCATTATTGAATGAGTCGCGAAATGCAGACGTTTATTTCCTTCTTTATAAGTTCTCCAATGGATCGAATATTTTTTTTTCTGCGTTTATTTCCATTATTTATTACGCTTCTGATCGTTGAAAGTAAACAAATGGGTTATGGTCGTATCTTATAAAAAAAATTAATGAAAATTTAGGTCTCAATGAAATTTGAAGTAGCGGAATACCAACGAATTGAATGAGTGAAAACAATGCCAAGAGAAAAATCATTTTCAGATCGATATCTCGAGGGCTTTTTTCGTGTTTAGCTAAACAACTCACCAGGAAGTTTCGTAATTATGAGGTGGACACTAATTAGTGGACGACACCTGCACAAGCACTTGTCGATGTTAATTCGCGTCGAGTAAATCGCGGGCGAAACATAAGACGCGATTTATGACACCTGAGATCGCGAAATAAAAACACACCTGATAATAATCCGATTAACGATAATAATTGTAGAAGAGAATGAGGAAAGTAAGTAGATACGTGAAATAGGAGTCGATGAAAAAGAAAAAAGGGTAAGTTGATGAGGTTTAATAGAATCGAATGATTGTTGAGATATTAAAAGGTGTTGCGATGGTGCCAGGTTTCAAGATACGACTGCCCACGACGACGACGTTATAATAAAGCCGGCGAGACGAGAAGTTCTTCTCGTGCACGTGTTGGAACGACTCCTCGTCCCGTGGCTGATCTTTCTCTCTCTTTCTCTCTACCTCGATTTTCTCCCGGGGACTGTAGGCGAACAACTCACACAACTTTACTCTTTCGCAATGGTATGCGTGCGTGTGCATGATAAGAAGAATCTTGAACACATTTCTTCATCGTCTCAACGTGTTCTCCACAGCTTCGTAAACTCGCTATAGACTGTGGGTCAAACCATGACCTACGGTCCTGATCCAGACGCACTTTGGGTCACGCGGAACAAGCTGGACACGTTTTTACAATACGAGACATTTATGGCAACGAGGCAAATCAATTAGCGATAACTTCGAGCATAAATGTGCACAAAAATGTGTGTGGGTTTTGAATTTAAATAATAACATGATATTATTTCTGATCAAATACTAAATCGTAGTAATAAAATACTAAATAACAATACAAACGAAAAAAAGAAGGCCATTTATAAAGAAGAAATTTCTATTTTTTTTTTAATGTTAGTAAAAATAGAAAATCGAACGAAAATTTAATAGAAGTTTCAAATAAATTCGACTAAATTATACTCTGGAAATGTAGATGATGAAAAAATATGAAATCTGAAAAAATTTCGATTCCGGCTAAATAACGTAAAACGGGTAGACAACTGAAAAAGTTTTTTAAAGAACGTGAAATAATAACTACAATTACGCGTAATATTGGCCCAAGGTGAACGAACGAAAAATATTATAATATTTTTCGAGTTTTATCGCGTAACGACCAACTTAGAGCATTGTCAACTCTTTTATTATTCGTTAGCGATAGGATTGTAATTTAGTATGTTTCGTATATATATTGAGGAAGGAAAGTTGTGCTGTGAAATCCTGAAGTCAGCGGTGCGCGGCTTTTTCACGCTGAAAGAGTCCCTTTTGATTATGTAACGAAAAAATATATATGTATACATACGACGGGAGGAGTCAAACAATTGTAGAAAACGATATGTATATCAGCGGGATTCAGAACAAGAGGAGACAATACGTATTAATCGTGAGAAACCTCGTGCTCCAATTCTCATTACGAAGTAAGGAAATTATAGGATTTTTTAAATTTATTTCAGAACGAATAACGAGATTTTCATGAGAGCGAATTTTTTTTTTTACGACCAAAAGCAGGCGTATTAATTTAGAAGAAAAAAAATAATAACTTGGTTCGAAATTGTGGGAAAAAGTTTTTTATTCCATAAATCACCTCAAAGTATAAAAAAAATTTCATCGGTAACGATTCGAGAACATTTCTTATTCTCGAAGACATTTTTTCGTGAAATAAATGTGGTTGGTAAAAATTGATAATTGAATCGAATAAAAATGCGAGTCGAAGTGCTAGGATAAATAATCAAAATTTATAGAGTGGATAGATCATGAAATCCTGAAGGGAAAAGTTCTTGAGCATTTTTCTATCCGACGTATCGTTGATGAGATATTACTGAAGTAGTGACAGCCAGTTCGCATGGGCTATGAAGAGAAGCGAAGAGTGGGGGAAGCGGCTCCGCCCATTTAGCTGCAGCGGACAGGGTCGAGCACACTAGCGCTCTGCTTTCCACGCCCACTCTTCTCAACCGACATCCCGGATTGGCTATCCTTTTAATAAATTGATATCTCGTGAACGATCCATCGGAGAAAAAGGTGCTTAAGGACTTTTCTTTTTAGAATGTTGATAATTAACGATTCTTTTAGCTTAAATAGACTTTTGGGACAGCCTGTATGGGCCCGTTATTTCTGAACGCCGCGGGTGATGAGATGACACCGGTGAAACACGCCGAAGCCTCGGGGCTCGAATAGATCGTACCAAAAAGAAGGAAAAAACAAAAAAAAAGAAGTCGTCGAGACAACCTCATCCAAGTGTGAGTAACGTTCGATATTAGCGCGTGTCGTCTCGAGTATAAAGTTAATCTACGATTATTATTCTTTTACAATCTTATTTCATCGACCATGAACCAATAAACACGACATTCAAAAAGTCATTTTGCGTTTATCTTTTCAGCGATCTGTTCCGATCTCGTTTAACTGGTTACGTAGCGACGAATTTTGATTAATTGTCGATTCCGATTATGTGATAAGGCGAATTGTGACGAGAGGCTCGTTCCTGGCAGAGTTTATATACGTATTGGCTTCGGGCCATACGATAACGGGTCGAGAGAGGCCAACAAGTGTCTAGATCGCCTCTTACTACAGTTACCAGGGTCGCTAGAAATGGCAAGATGTGCAACATACACTCTTACGCGTGTTCCAGTTCACGGCAGAGCACAAATTCCCCTTCTTACCTTTTTCTGTTTCTCTATTTTCCCCCACTCTCTCCTCTCTTTCATCAGGACGTTGAGAAAATCGGAATACGATATCTCCCGCGTAACTCGAGATATATTCCTTGTACACAGGATCCTCCATCCACAAGACCGAAACTTTATTCAATTTTTGTCAAATGTATGTTGAATCTCGCAATAATATCATGGTAATTACAATAATGCAACAATTGGAATATTGACGATTGTTATTTAATTCAGCAATTATTAAAATGGATTTACACATTTATGGGAAGTCCAGAAATGTTTTTGTGATCAGTCTTATCAAAGTTGGAGAATACGCGTTCTTTTATCGCACATACCGCCGAAACGATTGGAGATAGAGAAAAAGTTTATGAAATAAATCTTGTAGAGCATAAAATTTCCTACAAAAAAGCTTTTAACGACATTTTTCTATCTCCAGTAGTTCAGTCCTGAGAGCAGAAGGAACAAACACCTTACAATCCTTTCTGCGCGCGACCCCCAAAACCAGTTCTTATCCAGATCCGCTCTGAGGACTAAACTACTGAAGAGAGAAAAATGTTGTCAAGAAATTTTTTATAGAAAATTTGAAGTTCTACCAAATTGATTCCATGGACTTTTGCTCTATCTCCAACCGTTTCGACAGTACGCGCGATAGAAGAACGCATATCCTTTAATTTTTGATAACTCATCATGAGGGAATCTGATCAAAAAGCAACTCGAGACTTTTCGATCCTTAAAACGTCCCTGAACTTAAGTTTACAAGGATGACTATTTGCAAACTTAAGTTTCAAATAACGTTGATTAAGATTCTTTTTCAATGAAACGACCCATGCATCTATTTATATAGATATGAATATCGTGTGGTCAGCTGTGGTTGAAAAAACATTTCATATTGCGAGAGCCGTAGATGGATAAAAGAGAAAAATAACAAGAGAGAGAAAACGATTATTAAAGTAGCTACCAACATCTCTACTCGTATTTCCCTCTGTACTGCTGCTATACATAGGATCGGCAAAACCTTATATATAGTTACGCCCATCGCACTTCGGATTATACATTTACCGTTACATTATTTATCCCATGGTGGAAAGCCAAGCTTTGCTCATAGGTTTAACTCAAAACATGACTTTTGCTATGCCTGATGCTGCACAACGTTCAGTAAAATATTACTGATTTACGATACGATACTATATCACTATCTTGTTCATCAACATTTCCAATCGGATAAGACCCTTCAAGCCAAAAGACGAGACTGCACGTTTCGATCGTTTCATCTTGCCGATTAAAAAAACATTATACTAAAATTGTAGAAGGCGCGACTGTGGTAAAAATTGCAACTAATGTCAGATTCTACATTCAAACCTGCGAAGCCACAATTTACTGTTAAATCAAATAATTTTATTTCTTGAATTACACATTAAGTTCTGTAAATTAAAATTCCATTGTTCTGTAAATTACATTATATTGTTCTCATTTTTAATTCTATTCAGAATTGCAGTGAAAAAGTGTTTCGGATTTTGTATTTAAGTCTTATTACATTTTGACACTAATCACAATTTCTTTTGTACTATTTCTTCAAAGATTTTATTTTTAAATCGTTCGTCCCTTTTTTACCGACCTCGGTGTATCGTAGTACAGCTAATTGACGAAAGAGTCGCTCGTGCGACACATTCCGCCGCGAATATACGCGCTTGGTCGTGGCGCTCTCTCTCGTGCTTGTTCGTATTTGCGTCGCTAATTAAATTGCGTTTACGAGGATCGATCATAGAGTCTAAATTTCGCGCAGACCATTCAACAACTCTCGTCATTCATTGATTTTCATAGTGGTCAGCTGTTGTGTAACGTATATATATATATGTGTAAGATTATATAATTAAACCGCGATAAAATACCTTCTCAGCGTAAACTAAAAATCAGTGAGAGAGTGTGCTCTCCATGGGCGAGTGTTTCGTTGCACGCCGTGCAATAATATATCAACAGAAGAATAAAAATGGCGTCTACGGAACAAGTTGGTCTCAACAAAAATTGGGAATTGTCACTTTACGAGCTACATCGTATACCCCAAGATCCCATTACCGACAATACCGAAATAGCAGTTAGTCCTCGTAGCTTGCATAGCGAATTAATGTGCCCCATTTGTTTGGACATGCTGAAAAAAACTATGACCACCAAAGAGTGCCTGCATCGCTTTTGCTCCGACTGCATTATCACAGCGCTTCGAAGCGGCAATAAGGTATTTATTTTTTCATTTTATTTATGTATATATATATATATATATATATTTTTTACAAGTCTCTTTTGTCAATAATTCTTTTTTGTGCTTTTTTGTACACTTGTTAAATAAATAAGAAGATAAATATGGTAATAAGAAGATGAACTGACATTTGCTTCGAAATTCATAGCTTTTTGATGACAGAAAAACAATCCATAATAATAACGTTGTACCGAAATCGAGGTAATAACGAACATTCATAAAATGATCATTCATTATCCCGATTTATTCGTCGTAACCCAAAATGCTTATTTCTCTGCGTTGTTTTCAATATCGCACGTTTATAGCCATGAGGAAATGATGCTATTTCGAAAACAAATTTAAAAAAAGGATTTAAACGTCTCCAAAAAGCTGCGAGTATTGAAATTTTGAAATTTCTAAATAAACAACATATTTTTTGTTATAAACTCCATAAAAAATAATGAAAAAATGAATGATAAAAAAAAAATTAAAACTAAACAAATATAAAAATTGATGAACTAAGACATAAGGAACAGAACGGTATTGAACATATTTTTAATTCATGAATTTTCATTTTAATTCATGAAATATTTTTAAATTGTTGTAGCCTAATACCGCAAATAAATTTCGAGTTTTACTAAAGAAAAAAGCTATTTCGTTGCATCGTAACCATGCAAACTTGAACATTGCGATACAAGTGAGAAATACACGATTTTTTACGATAGTTTTTTTTGCGTTTTGCAGGAATGTCCGACGTGTAGAAAAAAATTAGTATCCAAAAGATCGTTGAGGCCAGATCCGAACTTTGATCTTCTGATCCAGAAGATATATCCGAGTAGAGACGAGTACGAGGCGCACCAAGAGAGAGTTTTGGCAAAACTGAACAAATCGCATTCGCAAGCGGCGCTTGTGAATTCAATAACAGAGGGAATAAAATTGCAGAGTCAAAACAGGCCTCAGCGTTCGCGAAAGAATGCCAACGAGCCGGAAAATCCTAGTAACACGCCATCCTACAACAACACGCCGAACGTCAGTGCTCCGGCGACTCCGACGCCCAGCGTGATTGCGGCTAATCAAAGTGATTCGTCGCAAAGCGCTACCGGGCCTTTGAACAGCAGTTGTCCACCTGTGACGAACAATTCGAGCTCTCAAAATTCAAACAGCGTCTCACAACCGGCCAGCAGTCCTGCGATCTCGGGCACAACTTCCAGAAACTCAACTACCCCTTCGCCCAGCCCAACTAATCAAATACCAAAGTCTGCTAAGCGAATGAAAAGCTTGCAAAATTCGGAAAACGATTCTTCCAGCGCGGAGGGAGAAACTCCTGGCGGTGAATCCATGGTCGATACCGAAGGTGAAGGCACCAGCGAACCTCTGATGCTCAATGAAATTGAACTCGTCTTCAAACCTCATCCCACCGAAATGGCTGGCGATAATTCTCTCATCAAAGCTCTCAAGGAAAATTGTATTAGATATATCAAAACTACGGCTAATGCTACTGGTAATTATAAATGTATTTTTTCTCTTTAAATTATTCTTGAAAATAATCGAGTAGTTTAAACACTCGAGAATTTAACCCTAGACCCCCACAATCTATTTTTCCGAACGTAAACCCTACAACGGAGTCGAAAACGACCCCAATCTTCTCTTTAGCATAAAATGTTTCCCGCATGCAATAATAAGGTTTAATTATACACCATTCTCTTCGTTTTTTAATATCGAAGAGAATAGTGTATGATTAAATCACATTTGGTGAACATTTGATGATAAATACTCTATAAAACGAAACAAAGTTTTGGGAAAATCTAAAAAAAAGCTTTTTATTTTAAAAAATGGGGTCGTTTTCGACCCTGTTGTGTAGGGGTCTAGGGTTAATACTTTATTCTTTTTATTCTAATAAAGAATAAAATATTTTCGAGAATAAAGTATTTTATTATTTTTTATTTAAAAGCAAATTATTTACTGTTTAGATTTGTGTTATTTATTATTCTTGAAAATGACTCGAGTATTTTATTCTTTTTTACTCAACGGCAAATTGTTTATTGTTTATATTAGTGTTATTTAGTTATGTTTGCTTTTTTTTTTTTTTAATTTTCCTGAATATTGATGTGAATTTCCTGTATTTTTCACTTTACAGTCGATCATTTGAGCAAGTATCTGGCAATGAGGTTGACCCTGGACCTTGACACAGAATTATCCGAGTCCGACAGGCTATTAAATTTTTGTATTTACATAGCACCGACTCCTGGCCAATTGGTAGTGCTGAGCGGTGCCCAAACGCTCCGACAAGTGAACGACAAATTTTGGCGAGTTAATCGTCCACTGGAGATGTATTATTCGTGGAAAAAAACCTAGGGACGGCTCCAAAATTCTCCAACCGAGCCAAGCTAGTCACAGGTCGTTGTTTCGACACTGGAGCAACGTGTGCCTTTTCCCGTGTATGAATCGCCGCGATCGTGCGGACAACGGTGAAATAAAAAGCAAACCGGGATTTTCCCAAACTCGAAATTCCTCGCGAGAACTGCAATCTCGTCCCGAATTTAAAAAACAATACAAAAATATGATACCACAAAAGAATGATACTGATCACACGACAAACGAGACGAGGGAATTTAGTCGAATAAATTTTGCGACCGACGGACCCAATCCCGAACTTAATTTTATGAAAAAGGGCAAATTTTTATATTTTAATGTAGAACGAGAATAAAAATGATGTTGTGATAAAGCGCTAGGCTTCATTTATTTTTCATGAAGTTTCTCGAACCTCGTGAAATCCTTTCGCGGGGAATTTTTATTCTTAAATCAGGGCAAAAAAAAATGTTCGCCAACTCAAAAATGTTTTTTATTCGAATCTACAAGATTTCATTCGACTCAAGACTTCTACAATCGATCTTCTCTTTAGCATAAAATGTTACTCGCATGCAATAATAAAGTTCAATTATACACGATTCTCTTCGCTTTTTGAAAACGAAGAGAATACTATACGATTAAGTCGCATTTGGTGAACATTTAACGATAAAAACTCTAAAAAATTAGAGTTTCAAAAAAAGGCAAAAAAGGAGTTTTTTACTAAAAATTTGGGATCGTTTTCTACCCCGTTGTAGTTTAAGGTCAAGTTTTCATATTAAATAATACTTATTTTTTAAATCCTTTTCAAAATAAGAAAATTCACACTGTAGAATTGTTCACCCTAAAATAATTCTATGCCCATGTTTCCCACTCAATAATTCAAGAAACCTCGAACTCTTTCCCCCTTTGCGCGTATTTCTCTGTGCGGATCAATAAGTAGCATAAACTCCTTCGAACGATTCCAACCAGATTTTCCAGCCCTGTGAATATTCTGCCCAACTGATAAAAGTGGCACAATAAAAATGATTTTCTCTATCAACATTTCGGTAGTCACATTTTTTCAAATTTCACAAAAGACAAACTAACTCAAATATACCCAATAGAAGTTTTTTTTACCAAATTTACGAATAAAATATCGATTATTTATTAAACTAAGACGCGAACGAATACATCAAGAAAAAAGTACGAAGGGAAACAGGGGAAAATGTCTGGAATACAAATAAAAATAAATAAATTTTAAATTACGTCGTCAGAAAGTCAAAAGAAAAAATAAATTAAAAAAAAAGAACAAGCAACATGGAGAAATATAAGAAAAAAAAAATTGAGTAAATAATGAAAAAAAAAAAGCAAAACAAACGCATATTTTCTTACGATAATCTCGTCTTCCTAAATTAGTGATACGCAGAGTTACCAGAAACCATAAATCTTATATAAACCGCAATCTCCTCTAATTGGGAGTTACTATGGGAGAGTAACAAGCGTTAATTAGAGTTTGAGTGTGAGAGAGGGAAATAATTACGAGATGCATCCTTGAGCAAGATCTGAGACACTATAAAAATTCTCCGGTGTATTATTATTTGTGAAAATTTAGAGCGTTTAATTTTTATTACAACCTTTTTTTTAACGACATAACATGGGATTAAATTTTGAAAAATATCTTCACTTGACAGAAATTCTGATTTTGTATTCTTCCGAGTCGCTTTCCTCATCCGTCTTGTCGCTCGAATTCACAGTTGTTTTCGAACAGATCGAAGATGAATCGTATTCGTCAAAATCCGTGATAACGAAAGTTCGACGACTGTCGATTTCACTCATTATTCCATTAATTGACACACCTTCGCTCGTTGTTGCACTTTTGCACACGTGCATTTTACTCCTCGAGATATATTCTCTTCTCATATCGATCGAGCTCGATCCTTCGTTGCTTGGGGATTTATAACTGATATGTATCATCGTTTAATCGTAATGCAACGTCATCGTAAATTATTCCTCGATTAATTGTTTTCAAGGTAGAAAATAAACTTCGAATAAAATGAATATTTTTTCAAATATAGTAATTATGGTATTTTTGTGCCATAAGTTTTTACAATTAAAATATATGCAAAAAAACTCTATTAAATTTTTTTTTTTACGAAAACACGCTCTTAACAAAAAAGCACTCACTTCATCTTATCAGGATCTTTGTACCAAAGAGGGTAATTTCCGAGATCGCATCGTTTGTAAGAAAAAAAGGTGTCATCGGGAGGAGGTTTGACCTTGAAAAAAAATATCCTCGAATAATGAAGATTTCTGCATTTTAATGACTGAGAATTCAAATAATTACTAAAATTATTAACCTAAAAAAAAAAATTAACTAAAATAAACAAAAAATAAATTAAATTGAACTAAAAAAAAATACTAAAAAAAAGCAGTAATTTAATTGGTTTAAAAAAAGTAATTTTTGCCAGACGTGAAACAAGATTTAATAAATTGAGCGTTATTATAACGAATTAATATTTAATGTACCGCGTAATTTGGAGATTCGACAGTCTCTTCCAAAAGAGCCGAGAGTTGTCGAGGGTAATCTTCCGTTCCAGCGAGTCTTTCCAACCTATTGAAAAAGGGTAAAAAAAGAAATAAGAAAAAAATACGAGCCACAGGATTTTTACAACGACGGAGCATGAATGTAGGAGATTGAACGATTTTATCGTGTACTTTGGTGCGAGAGACGAGCTTGTGGACATTTCTATATTCGCTGGAACAAATATGTACCAGTACTCCCTATAAAACGGTCTTAAAACTCAACATCCGGAGCGAGTGAATTGTATATGGTTCGAAAGAGTCCCCTGATTCAATATTTATGTGTACAAATATGTACATATATAAATTCACGTATGTATGAGGCGTTTCACGTGAAATTTTCATTGCAAAATTCGGACGATTTTAAATTAGTGTGATTTTATTAAATAATCAGTCAAATTTAATTCTAGCTACACACTATAACTTTTAGTACCTTACTTACACACTATCGGTCTATTGGACCGACGACTTTTTTTCTATAACATTGTAACAAACGCGTTTGTTGAGGTTTAATTGTAGTGAAATCAAAACGCCAGACTCCGACCAATCCGGAGAAGCAATCAGTAAAGCCAAAAAATCGTTTGATAAAAAGTTATAACGTTTATGAAAAGGCGTGTGGTGAAAAAAAGGTGAAAATGTGTTGCTGTCGGTCCAGTGGACCCCGTAGTGTGTAGCTAGGGTAAAATTTTTGGTTGAAAAAAAAAATGAAAAAATCTGCGATTTCTACAACAAAAATTGAACGACTGTTGATTTGGGCTTAAAATTTTTATAATTTTTTCAATTTAACGTAAAATGCCTCATATTTAAAGATATACGAAATAATAGTGAAGCAAGAAAGTGAGAATCACTTGTGAACCATCTGTCTGGTAAATTCGGATCTCGGTGAGTCGCGAACCGGAAGTTCGATGTTGGTCGTTCCCCCCTCACGAGTGGCGACTCCATTATTCTTCGATTTATTGCCAAGGCCGTAAAAATATCCAAAATGAACAGCGACGTCTTCCGGTACATCAACATTCGGAAAATCTTTTGATTTCTCAATGCCAACCGGAAGTGACGTTCTCGTAGATCTTTTTAGCGATTTTTTGCTCTCAATTTTCGACACTTTCGGCCTGTAACGAAAAAATCCGAAGAGAAATTCAACTTTAATCGGAAATTCTAATTATTTTTCTTATTTAATTATAAAAATGGAAGAAATATTCTAACCGGCTGAAATTTGGTAAAAACATCGATGACATTGACGTTTGAAGGCTATCCGATTTTACAGATGCTTTGCTCTCTTTTCCTCCGTATCCTTTCGACGTTGCGTTGCACCGTTTCTTCGACATTTTCGAACATTTATTAGTCATTACAGAACGAAATAATTTGTTTACTATTGTTTATTTTTATTGTTACGAAAATTTAGGATCCTAAAATAAATAGTCAGCCATTTTGAGAAAAAAAAACAGTGTGTCAAAAATGATGGTTTTCCTGTTACGATAAAAAAAAAGAACGACCCTCGAATTCGTCGTCGACGATATTGAAATAATCCAATAATATATCGTGAATTCCAATTTTTTTTTATGCCAAAGAAATAAGCAAACAAACCCAAACAAACAAAAAAATATTGAAATTCGCCATCAGCTTCCTAAAAAAAATATCGTAAATTGTTATTTTCTTTTTTTTTTTAATGTAAAAAAAAACAAAACGAATGCTCGATCGTTCTCGCTTTCATCGAAGAATCTTGCAAAACCACAAATGCCTCCTGCAGGAAACCACGAGAAATATATTTGTATCTATGGCATGGAAAGGATTCACTTAATAAGAAAAGAGGAGTTCCGATGCACGAGAAGGAAGAAGAGAGAGAGAGAGAGAGAGAGAGAGAGAAACAGAGTACAGGAGCTCTTTTGCTTGTCTATATACGTTAGAGAGGATGTTTGATTATAAACGTGGACAAAATCTTCGCGGTCTCTCACCACCTCGCATATATATTCTTCCTATAATCTCATACACGTATATATTCATATATATATATATATATATATATATTCATATATATATATATATATATATATATATATATATAAACAAATATTAACTCTCACACGTAAAAGGGAAGACATACCTTATTCAATCGTGCTTCGGTGTTTCTGCATCATGGGACTACACACCGCGGGCGAGACTTTTCTCTCTCCATCTTTCTCAAACTCACGCAGAATATGGAAGCTCGTGCCAACTAGTAAAGTTCATTGCACCACACAGACCGTGTGTCTTGTGTGCAACAGAGACAAGCATTCTTCTTATATAGCGATATAACCGTAAGGTATGAGACAAATACACATTCTCGTACGTGTGCCTCATGAAAGCACGTTACGAAACTATTCGTGCTATATTCCCATTGACAATTATTCATTATTTTACAGCGAAATACTGAACGGCCAAGTACAAAAGCCTTTGTAGGAAATTGAAGAGCGTGAAAGGAAGCATTTTCATTTTTATTACATTTTGCCAATTTCGCGATTCAGTAAGAATATTTAAATGAGAAATTGCATTGATGAAAAGAATTTGATTTCATTTTACACTTAGTAAAAATTTACTTTTTCATTTTATGCCTGGCACCGTTAACGTTGCAATAATTCTTTGTATACGTGCTTTTCTTCTTGTGTTTATGCTTCGAAATACAAATTGAACTGCTAGTATTTCTCTAGGGAAATTGAGGAAAAAAATGATTGGCAGTAGTCGAAGCCGAGTGTGCATCAGACACGGGGGGAAATTATTGAGGGCTCGATTTTCCCTTGGAAAAAAAATCTCTTTGATCAGTATGAAATACCGTTTCAAACTTCCCTTTCTACTTCTCCTCTCTCTCTCTCTCTCTCTCTCGCTCTCTTTATCCCATTACCATCAAACGATACTTCGAGGAAATCGGTAAAATTTGACTAGTAAAAAGTTTTTATTTAACGAACGAAAAAACGAATTATTTCACTAAATAATTTATTGTGCAAAAATAATATTCTACTTCGAAAAAGAAACATAAAAAAAAATGAGCAAACTGAAGCGAATGGTAATTAGTAAAATGGACAAATTGATGAATAAATTAAGAAATAAAATACTGAAAATTGTCAAAATTAATTGAACTAATAAGAAAAAAAAATGAGCTTCACGAAAAAAAAATACATTTTAGCTCGTGGCATACAATTTTAATAAATAAGAAGGTTTTGTTAATGATGAGTCAGAGATTGATGGAGTGATTTGTGTTTACGAGGTGGCCGTGGCTCGTTTAACACCCACGAAGCAAATCCTGTTAGGCAAACTGCCAGGAAAGGCTCCTATACGGGGCCGCGGGATTCTGACCATCAAGAGTGGACGAGAGGACGTATTAAGGCTTTCCGTTACCACGTTTGCGCGATATATGTACACGCCACCAAACCGGCAACCGTATATGCCGATTGGCATTGTGGGAATTTGCTCTGATGCTGTATACATTCTAGATAAAAGTATCTTCCACAGGACACTTCATCTCAAATCGAAATGAACCCTTCAAAATTTACGTCATTTTATCGTTAGTCCATTTTTTCGTCACCGTGTAATGTTTTTATTGAATTTTCATCACATTGGAAAGATAATTTTTTTCGTTAATTCCTCTCACAGAAAAAATAAAGGCTATGACTTCAATCAAATTCAATTTAAATTCCAAGTTTTCTTTTTTTTAATTAGTTTCAGTCAAAAAAAAATTCTACGAGTCCATTATTCAACGATTTTTCTGAAATAATATTTTTTTCGGGTTCTTTGGGCTTTTTTTCAGATTAATCAGTCATTTGAGAGCATGAAAAAATAATTGACATAATCAATTGAATGAAAACACAACGAAAGAATAAAATAATATTACAATTGATTTAATTAAAAAAAAAAAAAGAATTAGCAAACCTTTGTAAACGAATTTGATCATTTGCATTAAAATGATCTTTCTCGTCACAGCAGTTGGCGCGGAGCCTGCAATCAATTACAGGACTCTCGTTAACGAGTACCAGACCACAATCATTTTATATACTGAATTTTCAATTTCAGAATGGAAGTTTCTACGAAACACGACGAAAAATTGCAACATGATAAAAATAAAAATGCGAAAAATAATTCAGACGATCAGCATCGATATTGATTGACGGCTGAGAGACGTTTATCGATTGGGCGTTGAAAGCCTCGTGTTTAGTGGACGACGAACAGGGTCTGTTGAGGTATCCAGCACGACGATCTATCGTCCATAGTAAATAAACAGTGTGGCCTATTTACAGTCTCACGGGTGCAATCGTTCGACGTAAAAAAAAAGAAAAAAAGAAAAAAAAACAAAACAATCTTTTCGAGAACAACGAACGGTCGCCAAGTTTCCTCGTATGTGCGTATTTAGCTCGTTGACAATATGAATCAAAGAGAATGTATACAGTTCAATTTAATTGGAGTAAAAATTAGAGCATTAGGAATTATTATTGTTCTTATTTATTTATTTATTTATTTTACCAATAAAAAATTGTTAAGGCGCTAGAACTGCGGAAATGATGCCAACATTTTTATTTATTCAACTTTATTCCGATAGATTTATTATTATTATTTATGTAATTTGCTATTTAACATATTCTTTAAGGCGGTAAGCTACTTTTGAAATGTTAAAAATCGACTTTGGAGCTTTTACATATTTTAATATCTGAATCGTTTCCACGAAGATCCAACGTATGGACCTGGCATCAAAACACCTGTAAGTACGTATTTTCGACGCGTAAAGTAAGATAAAATTGCATGTTCAGTTTTAAACGCGATTTATCACGAACTTTGGTTTTCGGAACGATGTACATGAAATTTCGAACACCGTGGGAACAATTCGAATGAAAATTTGGGTGGCGATGAAGTCAACTATTGTTTAGAACATTGTCGAGCTGTTTTTTTCGATATTAATTGGCAAGCAAAATTTATTAACTATTCAGTATGCGAAAAAACGATGAAATCGTGATTTTTTCTCATAACTTCGTTTTTTCAACGTAAATTCGGCTCGATATTTACATTTCATTCAAATACTCCGTTGTCAATGGAATTTCCCTAGAAAAAATTTACAATCGGCTAACCATAGGCCAAGTGTGGCCCAGTGTTGGCCAATGTTGAGCCGATTATAAATTTTTTTTAGGGTTGGGTCTTTATTTTCATATTACAGCTAAAAAAAACTATTAGAACAAACAAATTCATCCCTCGAATATTCATTTATTGCTTCGCAAATTGATTTTGAAAAAAATGTGTTTCTTAGCCTCTGAAAAGTCACCTACTCCCTTAAAGAACCTGTAAAAAAAAATTAAAAAATCGTACGTGCACCGGCGAGATATAAATTTGTGCAATTAAGTTTTTCACATGACTAATTGGCACGAGAAATTTTCAGTCTAACATTACGGAGATCATGAATCTTTGGAAGGGTGGCCAATGATAGCAATATCTTCTTGTCTAGTTAATACAAAAGGGTCGTAAGGAAAGTCCCGTCTCGTACATTAAAAGCTTCAAGCCTGTCGGGCCAACTTCCTTTGATCCCTTTTCCCAGTTGCTCTTTCTCCAATCCCCTCTCCCTCGCTCTCTGCTTCTGGTTTCTTTCTCTGTCGTGTTGTAGCAAGAGGAGAGGTTTGAAATCCCTTTCGGAAACGCGATGCGAATATAAGCTCAACCGTAGCGAGTTAGCGTCGAGAATACATGAATGTGAAATAATCCGGAATCGTATCGTTTGCTCAAACCGTTCGATTGTAGAACGAGGGACAGGAGAGTGAACGAAAAAAGATCGCGAATATCTAGCGCTTATCGCCCTTCCGTATCATTCAAAAATTGAATAAACATTAATTCTACTATGAGATATGTGAAAATCTTCCCATAGAAAAGAGGGAATGGGAAAATTGAGATTAATAACTCTGGGGTACCCGAGTAATTGGATTAAAAAAAATTTTATATTTGTTTTTTGTATATTTTATCGCTGGCGGAGGGTTTTCGTGCATTGTCAATATATTTCAACGGGATTTAGTATAATATTCAATGAGAAAAAATGTTTTCTTTCAATTGTTGACGGGCATCATTTTTTTTCTGGTATTTTTATTCATTTAGGAAACATAGAAAATTATTAAAAATTTCTTATATCGAAACTCGAAGATTATTTAAAAAGCCAAAATGTTTAATTTGTTATGGAAGCAAGAGAAATCCGGATTAACCTCCTTTTTAAATTCAATCTTAATTTTATTAAACGCGTTAACGTTTTTTTTAAAAAAGCAGCTTAAAAATAATGTACAAAAAGGAAACAAAAATATTTCTTCGTTGATGTTTCCAGGACTTTGAAACGGGACTTCGGCCGAGTTCGGGAAACTTCGCTGTGTCTCGCGCGCGCGTACGATTGCGCTCTTTTAAATCCTTCTCGTGGAAGATCCTTGGGCTCAGTCTTTGACGCGCGCTCGCACAGAATACACGAGAAGAACAAATCTCTCTCACGCAAATCTGGAGATTTTTCAACTCTCCTTTTTTCGTAAATTGAAGTAGAAGTGAACACAATCCCATTTGTTTTTTACTACGAGATCACGAGTGAAAAATGTATCGAAAAGGAAGGTACGTAAGTTATGAAACAAAAAATTATAGTTCAACACTTCGAAATAAAAAATAACAAAAAAATGGGAAAGCAAAATTAATCGCATAAAATGACGTTTAATTAATTCAATCAGGAATTTTTGGATTTACACTGAATGTATTATATTAATTAATAAAAAAATGTCTTGAATAAATCTTAATATCGAACTGTCGCAAAGTCTAGACAAATATTTGAACAAAACTGATTTCCTACGATTAAATTTACCTTTTGATGGCTCTTTCTATACTACAGATGTTCCTGGAGCTTTATAGCTCTTATCTAAACGTATAAAAGAGTATACGACGCCGGCAAATATTGACTCAAGAGCGGTGACTTGCAAAGAGACGCTTTGTAATAAATCGACTCTCGAAAAAAGTTAAATACAGACCCTCTCGTCGTTTCGGGCTTTCATAAAGAATTCTTTCAATTTCTCAACGATCTCTCAGCCGTAAAGATCGAAAATATTGACTTACAATTTTGTTCTCACCGCAAGTTCATTTTAAAACTGCAATATTGAATGAAAAGTTTTATATATCGATAAAAGTATTTCATTTTGCATGATAAGATTTTTATTTGTGGTCGATTAGTGGAAAAATTATTGATAGAAAATGTTAATCGATAATACAGTCTCAAAATATTGCCAATAAAATACTGAGGAAGAAATTGCGTGCGCCCAATTTGATAATTTAATGATTAATAAAAGAATGAATAAGTAAAAAATAATCGAAGGGAAAATATGATAGGGTTTTATCCCCTCAGATACAAATCCTACATACACATACATCGAATACAAATATGGTTGATCCTCTAAATATGTGGGTTGATATGCTTCGCGTAATACGATGAATAATTTATGACCCAGAGACTCGCAGATGAGTGCACTGTTTAATCGAAAATCTCTCTCTCTCTCTCTCTCTCTCTCTCTCTCTCTCTCTCTCTCTCTCTCTCTCTATCCCTGTACATCCCTTTAATCGTGTGCCAACTCTCTCCTCGGTGGAATGAAAATCACGGATGATATATCTTATTAGCAAAGTCTCATCGGGATTCAGGATCAACGGCAATTAGAGCCCAGCTCGTTAATTAAAATCGATCGAATTAATATGGCAGTACGGATAATTGTACAACAGAAGAAGTAAATAAATGGGCGCATTTTTCAAGTTTCATAATTAGGAAACTGAAAATATCTCAGTTTCCATTGCATATTAATAAGAGATAAATTAAAAATACGGTCAATTAAAACAAAATCATGAATTAAATATAGAAAAATCGTTGAATAAAATTATTTAATTAATATTGAATAAAAATTCATTTCATATTACAAATGTACAGTGAAATAAATTCAAATTTTAAGTTAAAGTGTCTTTTTTTGTAATATTGTCACCTGTTCGTTAGGTTCGAAGAAGTAGAAATTTTGGCGGATCGTTAACTTTTACGAACTGACGTCGATGGCCGCAAGAAAGTATATATATCGCGAGCTTGGGAGCGACTCGATAAGACTAGCCAGTAGGGTCGCCCACGCAGCCTAACTTGCACCTATATCTATGTTTGTCGTATAAAAGATCGAACCAGGGGCTGGCCCTTTGCCGACGAGGGCCTCCTGGAGCATGTACCTTTCGCCGAAGAATTACAAGAATCCGTTGAGCACACACACGCACATGTGTGTATAAATTTGAATGTATGGGCTATTTAAATCGAAAAAAAACGTGAAGGTCAAATGCATCATTTTAGACTTGCATAAAAAAAATTAACGATAGGCATGAGGAAGAAAAGGTTTAAAGTTAAAAGAAAAGTCGAATAGTTATTTGGAAAATGATTAGAAATCAATCAATTCAAAAGCTATTAATAGTAATTTAATTTAATTTTGAAAATCGATGCAAATTTGTGCAAAGTATTTGTTTTTTTTTTATTATAAAATTTGAAAAAATTGGTTAAAAAACCAGAAAAAGAATCTTCGCTTTGCTTTGTCGTTGAGCGTCCCATATACACAATGAAAATAGTAGTCAGTGCGTGAATGAGAATCTCCGGGCTCTCACACATTTGCCAATGTGTTAGTCACCCGTACAAAACGAGAGTGCAGCCCACCATCGGCAGAGGGGTGAAAGGATCACTTTCTTTATCGTTGACGTACACCGGGGGTGAAGAAAAAAAAGGGAAAAAACAAGGGAATGACGAGAAAAGAGAAAATAAAAGTCTTTCGTAAAAAATACAACAACAAAAAACACGCCACAAACGTGATAGGGTGTTGGGAACAAAAACGAGAAACTCACGGTTCGACATGGGTTATGCACGGTTGGGGTTCGTACCGATTGATCATTGATCGGCCATCGACAGGCATTATTAATCATTACAATCTTTTAAATCGAACTTGATTGAAAAAAAAATTTCAAACGCTCTAAACCAGGCAGTGTGTTTCAAATATTTATAAAAACCGAGAATTCATGGGAAAAAAACAAAGATTTTCAAATACACGTTCATTGCTCTAGTAATTAAAAAAAAAAAAAAACATTTGCATTATATACGTTGCTTGTGAATAAAAAATTAAATATTATTATGCCAAATTGTTTGATTGAAAAATGTATCGTGTAAAAAAGTGAATCTTCAGATCCAGATTTTTTGTGAGACAATCTATCCAATGCAAGGATAATTATCATCACATTAATTGATACGATTAGATACACCAAAAAAAACATTGAATTTTTTACTAAAACAGCAACAATTGGAATGAGATAAAATCTCTCCATTTTTATAGATAATTCTTAACATGGCAAAACTTGATACGTGATGTGAATTATCGTGACCGATCGGTGGTAAAGCATACGAAGGATCCTTTCCGTATATAGATCTCTCCTTTGATCTCGCGACGTCGACTAATTGTCGTTTAACGCGAGAACGAGATCTCCCGATGGAAAAACCGTTCCATCAAGGAACGATTGAGAGAAAAATTCAGGACACGCGTCACCTTTTTATTTTTCTTTTAACATCTCGGGTATGTTTTTGAAGGGGAGAATCGTGCAAGTTGTGGCTTTTCGCACGCGTGGTGTTTATACAGGGTGCTGTGAATATCGAGCTGTGAGTTGGTAGAGCTGGCAGATCGGAAGATTCTGAAGAGAAAAGTCTTTAACCAATTTTTTCTGCGGAGACTCGTTAAAAAGATATTAATTAATTAGGAACAGCCAATCCGATGCGGTGGCGAGTGTAGCGCGGGGTGGGGTGCAGCGAATCGCTGGCTATGCCCACGGCTTCTTATCGGCGCTGCGGGTTGGCTGTTTCTAATTAATCTATATCTCATGAACTGTAAATCGGAGAGAAAAATAGTTAAGGACTTTTCTCCTCAGAATTTCATTCTCTAATTGTCCTCGCTCCCTTGACCTTTCCCTTAAGACACCCCGTATATAAACACTCACAAATACACATGAGGAAAAGCTTATGCTGTATTGGCACGTTAGGAATGTTGGATCGTTTATCCTCTCTGTGCGTACACAGAATACCCGCGTTCCCCATACAATCCACATATTCGCATATAGTACCGACGTATATATCCAAGAAACTTACATTACACTCTTCGGCTATTAGTGACCGTCCTTAGGAATTTCTCCGGGCATTATTGCCTGCTTAGAAACGAATTCAACTCACGTTTATTCGCGAACAAGACTCTCGTTAAATTCCGATTCAATCTGGTGCTCATAAAAATTTCACAGGATGCTTAACATTAGCAATTGAAACATCCACAGATGCGACACGATAAAATTGTACCTTTTTCTCAAAGCTACTTCAGTTACGATCGTTTAAACTCATGTAAAAACAATCACGATAAAAAAATTCTTTAAAATTCATCAAATTAGAGGTATTGACTGTCAACAAATGGTCTACATTGAAATCTGTAGTCGAATAAAATGATTATTCTCCTGAAAACATTCAATTAGATTCACCTACGTTTTTTCTGCGTTGATGATGAAAGGGAGATCATTTTTTAACCCAACAAATCTGTTTTTTCTCACTATATATACACAGAGCAGGTGCACTTAAGACTCACTGTTTCTCTCCTTCTCGTGGGAGGTTGGCTTAATTCGAACTCTAGCTTCTCATTATTCTCTCGAAGCCACAGAGAGCATGGTTACATAGAGACAACGAATCGCGAGTCGCATCGTCTAATTACACGCTGTGTGTCCCGAGGGGAGCCAGACGCTACAATTAAATTTATAAGTTACACGCTCATCCACGCGCATAGTTGCGCAACTCCATAGAGTGCACGATGAAAGATTTACCGTTGTAAAGTATTTCAGTATCGTTGAAAATATATATACAAATATATAGGTATATCAAAAGATTTGAATCAAAAAGCCACATGTTAGTTAAGGAAAAACACTTTTTACGCCCATATGAACTGCAATTTTCAAACTTATGTGTATATTAGACATGTAACACATAACCGCACCTGTCCATAACTATAGACATTTGAGTATCGGTATAATATGGAAAAGATTGTTCCATATAAACTCTGGCGAAGCCCAGGGAGCAAAGAACGAAGATTAATAGGATATATAAATTGAACTTTCCTTATAATATCCACCCTCAACATTATTACACACATCCGAGAACAATTTCATTCGCTATCTAAGATGGGAAACAAAATTATCCCGGAAATTCTCATAGCAAAGTTGCTAAATAATGTTAATTTTATTGGAATATAAATCAATTGAAATGGTATGAAAAATTGATGTAGAAAACAAGATTTTTGGAAAAAAACGTTCGTATATATTATTCGAATCTTAATTATTATGTGATTATTACATTTTTTTTACTTTGTGGAGAAACAATTTCCATGGATTCTGCCACTTTTCGTAACTTTTTTCCGCCAATTTTAGATATTTTTTTTATTTCGACGAAAAAATCTTGAATAATTTGAATACACTCTCAATTGTTACTAGAAATTTATGGTTTAGGATAGTCGAGGTGGGATGGAAGACTCTCAGGAAGTGTCAGGTATTATTATTTACATATATGTACAAAGATTCATGAACATATGGATGTAAGACTCGAACGTTTAGAATGAGAGGCTTTTGACCGGGAGCGCCCCTCATTTTTCCCTTTTTCCAGTATACATAGTGACATAATAGGCAAAGTTCCAGGCCGATGCACCGTTATGCATAAAAGATCTAACACGCGGGGGTCAGACGAGGCTTGAAAGAGTATTTATATGGTACGTAGATATGGGCACTTTCACATAAATTAAAATATACTTTTTCATGCGGGATCAGGAAGATTCTTTGATGCTATTTCATCGGTGAAAAAAATCCTCAAAATAAAAACAAATCACTCAAATCCTTAGACCGAAAGAATTTTAAACAATTTTCTTTTGTTTCGTAATTATAAAAATTGTTTTTCAAAATGGTTTCTTTTTTTAAATGCAACGTTCTTGTTCTTGAAAAACGTTAAACTCATTCGTAAAAATAATTTGAAAACCATCCATAAAAATATTCGTATCATAATCCCATTGTAAATTCAGTCACAATATAACGTTATACATAAATATGGTGTAAAAAGAGTCTCGAGTTTACCTACATAAATGTTTACTTCAGTTTATTTATTTTTTTTTTTTTTCCAAGTGCATTACTCACGCGCATGCACGCAACGTGACAGAAGTTTTGCAGACACGCGGATATTTCACAGAAGAAAATTGGCAATGGTTGCGTGCATGTTTTCACGCAAGGGCGCACGTTTTAGCACAGTTCGCTATTCAATTCTGTTTTATTTGTTTTCGAGCATTTTATTTATGTATTACGCGATATAAAGTCGAGTCGCGAACGTTTCTCTTCCTCTTTTTGAACTTTTTTCTTTCTTTGCCGTAATCGAAGCACGCCCCGGGGCGACCCAGACATCCATTAACCCTGATCGATCGGTACGAGATCAGGACACGTGCGTGAGCAACGCTCGTGGCCCACGATTGTATGAAAATCATCACAAAACATTTAATTTCATCTAATCACGATATATACCACTATCATAATAACGTTGATTGAGCGTGACTTTGAATTTGTGCCATTACGGTGTCTATTATAATCGCTTGTAAAGAGCGAAGCGTCGTGGGGGCGGCGGTCAAAACGAATCGTTGATCAATCGACGGCACGTGATAAGCTCGTATGGACAGGGAATTCCAACATGGTTTCACATTCTTCGCCCTCGATATTATCACATTTGAATGTTCATTTTTTTCAATTGAAAAAACCTTCCAGCCCTCAATTATCGACACGGAAATAAATAATTTGCGATCGTGCCTCTTGGCGCCGAAAATTACCGAAATTATAGCAATTGACAGTTCGTGACTTGTTACTTTTCATTTGAAATTGCTTTTTCTGTAATCTGTTATTATTTACATTTTTACTAAATTTTTTCTTAACGACATGTTAACGCGAATTCAGCAAACTCTCGGATGAAATTTATCATGATTTGTGCTGCGAGGTTTCTTTTTCAATTTCGAGAGATTTTAATGTGAGAATTATCGAAGCTGCGATCTTTAATTTTTTTTAAATGTATTTTAAAAATTTTGGCAACTCTTTGTTCACGATAGATGATTTGTTTTTGCGAACAAAAATAGGTAACAGTTCTGAATTGCTTGGGAAAAATGAACTAAGAATTAAAATTTTGCGAGTCGTCAAAACTGTTCGATATTCAATGGAGCTCTAATTAAAGGACGACATAAATGTTCACAGTTGCATTACGCGTATAAACGACATATATTATCGCGCCTCGGTTCGTTCTGTCGTTGTAACTAGTCGAGCAGTTAATTATAAAATCCAATTAAAGGTTTAATTAAACTGTCGGAGCATTTGTACACGCTTGGACAAGTTCGACGTACATTATCGACATTCCTATCGTTGTGGTAACCATAACTGCAATTCTGCGTGAAAAATAATAATTGTTTCGTAATTTATTAGATAAAAAATGTGTTAATGAAAATTTGCATATTTATCGTATTTATCGCATGCGCAAATTTACTTTCCATTCTGTAATTACGTTTTTTCTCATGCTCGTAAAAAATGTTCGCCGTGAACTTAAAAAAAGCTGCATTTAATGAAAAAGAAAATTGTTAATTTACAATTAAAATTCCCGGTAAAAAAATGTTTCACAAAAATCAATTATTCAATTATTTGTTTATTCATCATTTTTTCATCACGTTGTTCGGTATTTTTCACCATAAAAATTAAAACAATTCCAAGATCGAGACGATTACGAAGAGATGAATTTAACGTTTTTTGCCAGGGGGAATTTGCCAATATGCAAAAATGCTTCGATCTCAGATACGAGATATAACAAATTGTCGATAAATTCGTTACGGTTGGTGCATCACGATCACGCATATGGTATTATAATACGATACCGGTATGCCCCGAGAGTAAATCGCAGTTCTTTACCGCAAATTGTGTACTCGAGTCTCGACGACGAGGTGGGCGCGTGTTCGTCACGCCGCTAAGAGACGAGCACTCCAATCTCGCGTCGTTTAGTATTACGCGAGAGCGTATCTTTTCGAGATGATTGCGGCATTAGTCTTTAATATATAATATTCGCGCGATAGACGAGAATCCGAAACGAGGCAAAAAGAATAATTCAACACTTAATAATTCGCAAAAAAAGACACACACACACAAAAACAAAACAGACATGAAATTGCAAAATAATAAGTCTCGATGAACAAAAAAAATGGCAATTTATATCGATGGTGTGTGAGGGGCATTAGGGTCAACAATAAACGATAATTTGGCTCTAATATACCCTTCGTAATTTCATGAAAAATAAGTAAAAAATGTAATAATTATTAAAATACCTACATCTATATAATTAAAATTGAAAAAAATTGTTCCCCGTTATTCTCGTATTTTTTGCGCCAATTATATTTGCGGTCGACGAAATCGAACGGGAAAAAACGAAATCAAGTGTGAGATAATTCGGGAGATTTTTTTCTATAAAAAAAAGGCCCCAATTTCCGTTTTAAGGTTTCGAGATAATAAATTTTAACAAAAATATTCGCAATTTTTTTCCTCAATTTGCAATCGAGCCTCAGAAAATTGGAAATTGAAAAAAAAGGAGTCAATCCTTTAGTTCTGGAGTTCCAGGCTCGAAAGTTCGAGCTCGTTATTTCGTCCAGGAAAGCAATTGTACTCGCACATTACGCGTTACACTCGAATAATATTTAATTGTCGAGAGCGAAGAGGAATGGGATGAAAAAAGTGGGAAGGAAAGAGGGAAGTTGGGAGATGGTTTTCGAAGTCCGTTTTGAAGTGGGACTCGTGCGAGTTGCGAAAGAGAAAAGCTGTAATCAGTCTGCACTCCAGTAATAACAGGGCTAGGAAGATTTGCTGCTCGAAATAAACGATCTGTGCGGTTGAAAATCAGCCTGTGATATTTCGATCTCTCGCACAGCAATAATGTTTGGTTCTCGCGTGTGCAAAGATATCTCGTAGGCCGAGAAATGGAATTTTTCGCCCGTGGGCTTAGATTTTATAAATGAGAGTAGAATTTTTTTTACACAACATTGCAAAATTTGAAAGAGATAAATGATACAGCGATCATTCCCCTTAACGAATACGAGAATTAACGCGTTATGCATAAATCAATTCCAGCAACCATGGACCAAAGATCTTGCAATGAAAAGATGCTTTATGTCGATTCAAGAGACCATGTAGAACGAAGAAAAAAAATCCGCAGCGAGATCGTCAGACGCTTAGTGCGAAACTATCCTAATGCTCACGTACGCGATTCTAAGCAAGGAGATGCGCAGGGCAGTTCAAAGAAGTCGTATGGGAGATAAAGATTGAGAAAGAGAGAGAACGAGAGAAAGAGGATCGAAGGATAAAAGGGATCCTTGAGACAAATGGCCAAGAGAGTGGGATCTTGGGAAGGAGAAATAAGAAAAAACCTTTCTCGAATCTTCCTGCAAATTTCTATAGTTATATTTTTTTTAAATATACAGGGTGAAACAGGATGGTTGTCAAATTTTTTTAATCCTTATGCCTTCTTATTAACAAAACTGTAAAAAAAATCGTATACAGTTTCAATTAAAAACCAATTATTAATAAAAACATAAAAATATCTTTGCTTTTAATCGAAAATCATTTAAAACTCATTAATTTATAAAAAAAATCAAGAAGACTTTGAAATCTGGGAGATTCATTGGTCCAAAAATATTGTAAGTTTTAACAGAGTCAGCTTCTCACCCTGTATATATTTTGAAGTGAAAAAGGCGCATAACTCGAGTCCCTTCAACCATTGATACGACGCTGCACAATTTCAGCCCCGCCGTATTTTATCCTACTTTTTTATTTTTATTAAATCTTTTTTTCGTTAATGCAACGAAGGTCGTGGCAGGGATGCTCTGCAAGATATATCAAACTCCATTTCCCGAGAGGTAGAGAGGATGGAAAGAGAGAGAACGAGAGATTAATTTCTCGTACGAAAACTTTGCAGAGCAACGACGATAAATCTTTATTATATTTACTCTGGGGAGAGATGAAGAGTCGTATAACTGAAGAGGGGTTGATACAGGGCCTGTTTGCACAATAAACTATAAAGACTATGCGTTATGGTCCAGGTATGTGTCCAAGAGTTTCTTTAATGCTCATTGCATTGTATGTTTATATATATTTTGCAATTCCTTCGGGGTTATGCTTATATAGCTTCATTAGCCTCTGGAAGAAACATCGTACGTGCGAGAGGACAGAACTCAACCAACCTGGCTTCACACGCGACCGCGCAGTATTTTAATCTCACCAGCAAACTCAGCCACATTTTATATGCATACGCAGCGATACGCATAAGTTTTTCCATATAAATCAGAACGATTTTTGAACCGAGGCAAACTCAGTTGAAACATGCCAAACTTGAACGAATAAACAGAATATAAAATTTGTCAAATATTTCAAATATTACGTATCCAACATTTTGAGATCTTCTTTTATTAATATTTCTCCTGTTGAATATTCTCATATTTATTTATTGATATCGGGTTGATCATTATTGTAGATATTGTTGTAGGCTAGACTGCTCCATTATGAAATATATCGCTCGAGTAAAATGCTTTGATTTTTACATGAAATAACCCCTATATGCAAAATGAATCAGAATAGTTTCCTTGTCTGATGGCAGAAATATACATATATATTTATACAGGCACGGTACGCGATTGAACAACGTAATTTTTCCGGTGCATCGTTCAGTGTGACGGAAAGAGCCGCACAGACTTATAAGGTGGTACGACAGAACAACCTCGAAAAAGGGGTAGAAACAGGTGCGAGTCATTATTCTCATTTCTTCTTCTTTTATTGCTTGTTCTCTGTACCTCACGTATCTTACTCGTGGATTTCCTCTTTTCACATACACATCTACGTATGAAAGGATATATATATATATTTCTAGAGATATATGCACAAAATATACCTATACGTAATGTGCTTTTGCCATATCTGGCAGAGATCGGCTACCGAGGGCATGTATCCTCGTTTTTGCTTTGACCCGTTCGAATCGATCTCCGTTGCTTTCGTCAAGAGCGGTCGGAATCTTTATTCCGCCTTGTTTTCCAGCAATTTTCTCCTCGTCACGATCTAACGTGTCTCCAGAAAACGTGCCATTGTATAAATTACGATGGAAAGAATAAAAAATAAGGAAAAAATAACGATCTCCGTTATTTCTCCAAGTTCGAAGCCATGAGAAAATGTGCCTTCCTTTCGTGGAGGAGTTGCGAGGGGGTGGAGTTTGATCTAAACACGTGCTACATTACCGAGAGGCTTGAAAAAACCACAGAAAATCATTGGCTCGCGAAATCTTTGCGAAATTCATCCCGAGGCAAAAAATTCAAGGATAAACTTCGTTTTTTTCTACTCATCCTTAAGTGTTCTCGCCAGGTGGGCCTCGTACGAAAAAAATTGGAGAAAAAAAAACGATAATTGTTCCTCGTGCAACATGCAAATGCTTTGCACGAGTATAATGACGAACAGGTAGATCGGTGCGTAAAATCAAAAATTACCCCGATGGACCACGTACGAAGATATTGCGTAACCAAAATTTTCCAACTTTTATGCTCCCTCTCCTTCATTTTTTAACCTTTTTTTTTATTCCTACTTACATGAGCGTCTATATATAAATGTATGTAAAGTCCCCGGAATGAGGATACTCGGGTAAAAAAGTCACGAGGAGGAGTTAACGTACTCTGAATATACTTCGTACGTAATAGCGCGAAGAGCAACTATTAAAGAGATTTTATGAGTCTCTCTGGTACTTTTGCAGGGCTTCGGGAGCCTCGAGCAAAAACCTCGAGCATGAACCTTAGTTCATGGATACGCATATATATTTATTTATATACGTACATAGAGGCTCGTTTTGTGGAGAAATATAATTCAGGCTGTTTAAATATTTTCGTAAACATCCAGTATACATTCGTCTCGCATCTTTTCACGGTGCATTCTACACATGTGACATGCGTTACAACTCCATTAGTATTCAAATTACATTGTAACACTATCGTACAATTAAAAAACATTTCAAAATTGTGTTTTTCATTAGATTTTTGTTACGAAAGTGGAATTATTTGAGATTATCTTTCATTCGACAATGTCAAATGTGTTCAAATTAATGATTGACTTACAATTTACTTATTTGGATGATAAAAAATCGTTTTTATTGTTTTTATACAATTATTCAGTGTCTTTATCTTACCCATGTATCGATCCATGATTAATCAGTCGTAAGTGCCCTCTTATTAGGCCAATTACAGTACTGAAACATGCCATATTTTTCGTTCGAGTTAATAACGATGTTTAAAAACATATTTCAACTTGTCGTAAGTACGAGTATAAGAATATCCTTCAAGATAGACGTCTAGAATCGTTAAAGTGATCGTCGTTATCCAGTAGTAGGTGTAATATTTATATTTATCGTATACACACACAGGCGCATGTGTATAGTTATGAATAAAGGGGGGAAAGTGGGTATATGATTCTGATATTGGTGATCGTTTTCAGCCACATAATATATTGCAACCCCTCATTTATAAAAACATGCTGTTCTCTCATGATGCGTCTTAGTAGAAAACATCTTTTTCTCCACCTACTTTCGTCTCTCTCTCTCTCTCTCTCTCTCTCTCTCTCTTCCCCTTAATCTTTTTATCTTCATTATGCTCGTCTCGTCACCCTTTTCTCTCATTTCTCATTTATCTCGAAACGAGCACGAAATCATACAGCAGCTGTCTAAAGTTTTTTCTTCTTTCTTCCTCGTTCTAACGAGAATGAGATAGAAAATTTATTGAGTTATTTTCCGATTTATTACTCATGCTTTTTTCCTCAACGTATGATAATTATACAAACACATAAAAAACGTAATTTTTATCCACATAGAACATTTTTTTGAATCAAATGATTTTTATAGAAAATCAAATGTTTACAATGTCGATGAACCATTCCTATCTTTTGAATTTTTTAATCGTTTCAATTTCCATTCGACTGAATGAATCTTAAAAGTCGTAAATACATTTAAACATGTTTTTTTCGACAACTGTTGATTTATATTTCAAGGCGAAATTTGAAAAAAAAACGAGATATTTATAGCTAATGTTTTATAGAGAAAGAAAGGGATGTAATTTTGCTGCGGGTTGCGGAAGCCTTAACGGGCGATATAAACGACATTTCACTTCGTCCTTCGTTTCCGGTTAAACCTTTCTCGAGAACAGGAAGCCTACAGTCTCAAAGCTTTGCCAAAATTCTCTCAGCGTTGGAAGTTCGCTCTTTCTCTATTCGTTGGGTTGCTCGTACATAGACCCTATTGTTATCGCATATATAGACATATAAATATAGGAATATGGCACCGTCCAGACCCTCCATGGAAAATCGATCGTTGTTTGTGCGCCGACGAATTCGTTCGGTTATATATATAGTCGAATGAAGAGGGGGAGGAAGAGGAGGAAAAGGAGATGGAAGAGGAAAAGGATGGCCATTGCGGATTTACTCTCCCTCGTTCTATTCAAGTGCTTCTAGTATATTAATGATTTACGTTATATAAGTACATTAAGAAAAGGGTCCAAAAACGTTTATGCATCAGTGATAATAAAAATGAAAATAAATCTCATAATAACATCGATAATAGTGGCTTAGCCTCAACATTTTTTTATTCAATTATCCCCTCCGTCTATTTCGAGAGCATTAAAAACAAACAAATAGTGGAATAAATGTTAATAACGACGATGACGTTTCGAGGTGTGAGGAAATTGAAGAAAAGGTAATTGAGATTTCTGTATTTCTACAAAGTGTCTCCACACCGACTGTCATCATTAGTGATCCGTAATAATTGGCCCCTCGGGGATCCGGCTAAGTCTTCTTCTTTTCTTTTTTTTTTTTTTTTTTTTCGTTTCTCTTTGGATCTTCCGCTCCGAACAATCACGTGTCAGTGTCGTGCGTGATATGAAGAAGTACCCATGAGAGATCGCGATCACCAGATGACGTGACATTTTTGCCACGTGGAAATTCCGTGAATTCGATACAGACTTGTGGTTTCTTGTTGTTCGGCCCCAGGGGGTTGGACTCTCGCCGAGCAGCATCACGATCTTTGACGGCCTCTATATGAGGCAACTCGCTCTCGACCTCCTGTTCGTTTCATCAAAGTTCACGGTTGCACGAGTTTATGTTCAACATTCAATACCTTACACAGAAATAACGCACGCGATCAATGAACTTTTGGCATACTTTGTACAAGATCGTTCGATGACTTCATAGGCGGAATCGAATTCGATCCTAGATGAAAGTCGAAAAAATGCGGTTTTTTTCGCTTTCTGAATCTTGCAGTTTTTAAATGAGTTTTTCGCACGGAGAGAAATGTTTGTGTTAGGACAGCGTGATAAGCCACGCTACTGCAGTAAATTTTATAGGTTAATATAGCGACGACAAATTTATTTGTTGCTATAACGAAAGTTCTATGCTGAAGTATCATTTGCTATAGGAGCAAAGAACTTTTGCTGCTCTCGCAGCGTTCATGCAAGTGTCTCTTGAACGTCAACGATACGCTACGGCAGCATACCACATGCTACGGATATCATTGACCGAATGCAAAGAGTACGCATACGTAAATAATATTTGCCAGACAAGCAAATCACCTTTGCTGGACGAGCAAATAATTTTGCAGGACGAGCGAATAATCTTTGCTGCTCAAAAATTGTTTTACTTTATTAGCCAGAACATAATTGTGAGTAAAAGCGATTTATTATATATAAAAACAAAATAAACAAATTTACATCCCTTGAAAATTATCTCATCGTTCATATTTATTGATTTTTATGCATGAGTAATGGATTCCTCCTGTTGAATAAATTTTCCTACCTGAACCGGGATTAAATGAGAAAAAGCTGTGGCAATGAGGTTCAAAATGAAAATGAAACAACTCGTAAAGTATTAAGAAAAGAAATATGTATTTGGAAGCGAATAATTATTCTGAAAAACGATTGAAAAATGTTGCAGGAAAAAGATGCTAGCAAATTTGGCACAAAAAAATCCATATTTCTCTTCCAGTGATTCGATTCGCAACATCATATTCTCGAGGTTGATACTGACAAGGAAAGGTACTTTGGTGTCCCCCTCCGATTTTGATAATTTTTATATATGTTATAGTCCATCGAAAATTAAGAGACACGTAATTTTTTTTATCGGCTTAAAGTTATTTTTAAGGGGTGAAATCGACCCCCAAAGTTGAGCATGTTTTGCATCTGGTAGAGTGTTTCATATAGAAGCACTTAACCGATCGTAACGAAACCAATTGCAAAACGTTTTTCACGTCAAATAACCTGTATATAATGTTCAACTTCTTATGCACCCCTATTACATGGGGATGATTCACCCCCGAATATCCAGAATTCTTTTGTATAAAAAAAACTTGCAATCCGATTTCAATAAAACAAACGCCATTTTGCAGAGCAAAAAAAATAAAATTGACGTATTTTTGGGTTTTTCTCAGATTAAAAAAATTAAGGGGGTAAAACACCCTTAAAATGTCAAATTTCATTTTGAGCACTGTCCCCTTCCGATTTCAATATTTTTTTTATAAAATGTAGCTTATCGAAAAATAAGACCACCTATTATTTTTATTGGCTCAAAATTATTTTTAAGGCGTGAAATCAACCCCCAAAGTTGGGCATGTTTTGCATCTGGTAGAGTGTTTCATATAGAAGCACTCAACCGATCGTAACGAAACCAATTGCAAAACGTTTTTCACGTCAAATAACCTGTATATAATGTTCAACTTCTTATGCACCCTTACTTACTGCAGGGGGGTGAACCACCCCCTGACATTCATAATTTTTTGTATAAAAGAAAAATTGTCATTCGATTTCAATGGAAAAACCAACATTTTGAAAAGCAAAAAAAAATTATAGTGAATGTGTCTAGATTTTTCCAATAAAAAAAATTAAGCGGGTAAAACACCCCTAAAATCTCAAATTTCATTTTACGCACTTAAATGATAAAATTCAATTCAATTGGTCTCATTATCATTGCGTATCGACTTATATGCTAAATAATATTTATTTCGCATGTACATCGGCTTTTTAATTATATGAAAAATTGAGTACTCCTACATCTTCGGTGGTCGTGAGCTTCACGATTTTTTATTTTTGTATACACATGGTCTGTACACAAATATATATATATAGGTTATACATAGGCGCTAAAATCTTTCATGTAGTAAAAATAGATTCCAATTCAAATTTTCGTTTCAATTATCATTCCTGAACTTAATGATTATATTTTGAACAGTAATGATGTTCTTCGAAGAAATGTTTGAAACAAAGTGACTTTTTACACCATGAACATCTTACTACAGCCACATTTGTGCAGCCTTCAATTTCACATTGTGTTTGAGATGACATACCAAAAGCGAATTCAACGGGATTTTCGAAATGCTCAGGTCGTTCTTCTATGTACCCACTTTTGAACCAGGCATATCGAAATAAATTTTCGTACCTCGGAGATGATAATTGATTATGTACTAGAGATTGCAGCTTGATTATATTATTTCGTAAATGTAGACTTAAATCATAATCAAGTAACATGACACTGTCTGAAAAATGTCTGACATAATTTTTCCAAATTCTAAATCCGAAGACATCAAGTGGCTGGATATTCCCTGTTGTTCCTTTCGGTATGATCATTGTAACAATTTCTTTGTTATGTGGTGTAACTTCCGTGACAACACTAGGGCAATGTCCACTCCATGAGTCTATTAAAAGCACACTTTTCTCACCGACATTTGGGAAGAACACTTCTTGAAGCCATACTTTGAAATGTTCTATAAATCAATATGTAAAAATTAATAGCACATCTATTTTTTATATTTGAATATTACATACCAACGTACCTGATGTAGCCTTGCCAGATTTTGAAACACTTATAAAAACATTGGGAGGTCGAAAAATGGTTCGTTCTACGATTGGCCCCAACCGCCCGGATGGCTCTTTTAAAATTATCAGAAGAGGTGACAACAATTTTCCTGCTGCTGATATTGTCGGCTGGATGGTGTAGCTATGGGTTGTCGCTGAAACGGATTGTACAAGGCATTCTACTTGTTTTGTACCTTCTTCTGTTAACGTTCGCCCTGAATGGACTTCTAATTGGAAACCACTTTGATCAGAATTATAAATATTTTCCAAGCCATATTCCTCAATTTTCAATTGAACTGCGGAGACAAATTTATTAGCATCGTTTTGTAATATGTCCTTTGATTCGAGAGTCTTTCTTGTCACGAATTTATTTATTTTTCTACTTGTTATTCGATGAACTTTTTTAAACTTTTTTATCCATGTTGGCGAAGCCCTGAAACGCAAATTCTCATGCCCAATCAATTTTTGGGCTTGTAATGCCCATCTCCGAAGATCGATATCGTGTACAATGAGACCTGCTTCTATGGCGCTTTTTAAATTATCGATTGTATATTCAGAAATGCGCGACAATTTTTCCTTGTAAGTTCCGCCTTTATTAATTTGTTGAGCCCAGCGCCTTAATTGGCGCACAGATTTAACGAGTTTAAATCGGTTTTGGACTGTTTCTATTTTCCTATTTTGTTTCGTTTTTGCACTTCTCCAGTACTCAACAGCTCTTTGTTTGTAGTCGTAGCTCAAATCTTCTTCATCGTCAGTACACGTTTCAGGGCTTAATGGAGATTCTCCAAGACCCCATTCGATGTCATTATCTTCGACAGGTTCTACTATGACATCTCTAAACGGTTCTTGAAAATCTAATGTCGTATCTTCGACGATTTCTAACTGATTGAACTCTGCCATAGAGGCCTTCAGAATTTCCGCGAAACTCTCTTTCAATTCCACTTCATTATTGTTAACAGGACTGTCAGGAATGTTCATTACCTCGAATGTAAGAAACAACAGTCTTATTACGTTCATTGGATTGATGGACATGTTAATAACAATACGGTATTCACGATAGCGGACACGATAATGACTGATCAACAGTCGAACAGCAACTTAACTTCTGGAATAATATAAAGTCAGTTTTACCTTTTTCATCTTGAGTGGGCGGTTTGATCTGACATCACCACGAAAACAGCATTTTTATTTGGTTTTCGGATATACCTCAAACATTAGCCTGAGCGAACTGGCTTTTTCAAGAATACTTGGGGTCGAGCCACTATAGCGGTTCTTGATATGAATAAGAATATGGCAAGGCATGAGCCAGCTTTGTTTACATTCTGGGCGGTGAATTGCTGATGCGACTCTTTTGATATTTGAGTTTTTTTTTTATTTTCGTAAATCGTTCAAAATAGAAACTTATATAAATAGAACGGATACCAACACTTCTTTATAAACGTGAAGCATGTCAGAAGGGCAGCGGATGTACATGCGAAATAAATATTATTTAGCATATAAGTCGATACGCAATGATAATGAGACCAATTGAATTGAATTTTATCATTTAAGTGCGCAAAATGACATTTGAGATTTTAGGGGTGTTTTACCCCCTTAATTTTTTTTATTCGAAAAATCTAGACACATTCACTATAATTTTTTTTTGCTTTTCAAAATGTTGGTTTTTCCATTGAAATCGAATGACAATTTTTCTTTTATACAAAAAATTATGAATGTCAGGGGGTGGTTCAGCCCCCTGCAGTAAGTAAGGGTGCATAAGAAGTTGAACATTATATACAGGTTATTTGACGTGAAAAACGTTTTGCAATTGGTTTCGTTACGATCGGTTGAGTGCTTCTATATGAAACACTCTACCAGATGCAAAACATGCCCAACTTTGGGGGTTGATTTCACGCCTTAAAAATAATTTTGTACCAATAAAAATAATAGGTGGTCTTATTTTTCGATAAGCTACATTTTATAAAAAAAATATTGAAATCGGAAGGGGACAGTGCTCAAAATGAAATTTGACATTTTAAGGGTGTTTTACCCCCTTAATTTTTTTAATCTGAGAAAAACCCAAAAATACGTCAATTTTATTTTTTTTGCTCTGCAAAATGGCGATTGTTTTATTGAAATCGGATTGCAAGTTTTTTTTATACAAAAGAATTCTGGATATTCGGGGGTGAATCATCCCCATGTAATAGGGGTGCATAAGAAGTTGAACATTATATACAGGTTATTTGACGTGAAAAACGTTTTGCAATTGGTTTCGTTACGATCGGTTAAGTGCTTCTATATGAAACACTCTACCAGATGCAAAACATGCTCAACTTTGGGGGTCGATTTCACCCCTTAAAAATAACTTTAAGCCGATAAAAAAAATTACGTGTCTCTTAATTTTCGATGGACTATAACATATATAAAAATTATCAAAATCGGAGGGGGACACCAAAGTACCTTTCCTTGTGAGTTATATCCAGAAAATACACGTTTTTTAATTTGCTTATTTTTTTTCAAAAATCCCGAAATACAAGCAAACACAAAAGAATTTAAATAATAGTAGGTTTATTGTAAAAGCAGTAAATTAACAATTTTCGGTTTTTTTTATTATTTATTGTCATACCTGATTATACTAAATTTGTCACAATGAATAAAGCTTTTTCAGAAACAGACGCTAATATTTTATTGAAGTTCATGTTTGACAGTTTGTAAGCAGAAAAAATAGATATATCTTGAAAATAAAACAAGAAATGCTTGTAATTACGAGAGGAATACTTTCACAATGATTTCATTGAATTTTTCTGATAAAGCAGAAAATTGTCTATAAAAAACTTTATGGAAGTTTGTCCGTAAAATAAACGATTTGAGTGTGATCGCCGTTGAAATGAAAAAATTGTTATTAATTCAACTTTGAACAGCAATAACATTTGAATGGTTGTTCAGAGCTAATTGTTCATAAGGACAAATTTTATATGGAATTCGATTTCCTATTAAAACATATTAATGGGATTTCTGTCTGATTTTTTTCACAATATTTAGAGATCCGATTATTTTCCTGTGTTATTCTTATGGAAAATCTTCACATGATTCTCTTTCTCAACGAAATAATTTTATTTCAAGCTCTCCTTCTAGGATGCTTCTTTTCTTACGCTAATTCAACTTTTTTTGCTGGATGCGAGCGAAAAAAAGTACCAATTTTTTTGCGCACACCCTAATATATACATGCATATATATTACAAAAAAAAACATTGATAACAATATTTTGAATTAAATTTGTTTTTTCTTTTACTATCAGTTCCGTCAAAAAAATTTCATAATTTCGAGGAAATTAGATTTTGTTCGAACAAATTTTTATTGAGGATATTGAAAAATGATAAAATCTTCCAATGATTTTAGATTAAAAAGTAGGCATGTCTCACGAATTTTATCAGATCCCAATTGGAAATATGTATTATTTACATTTTTTAAACTGAGCATATGGACAGGAGAAACGAACGTATGTACGCCGAATTGTCACGATTTGGAGGGACAATAGCTCATTTCGAGGGAATATAACTATAGTGAAAGTAACATGAAATTTTTTTTTTTTCTGTTTACGATTATGGTTGGCTCGGGCCTGCATTATATATAATATAATGAGCATTTTTTGTAAATTCAAAAAATTGATTTGTTATATATTTTCTCTTTCTCTCTCTTTCTCTCTCTTTTGCTTTTGCTACGATAATTGAAGATGCTCGAGTTGCAAATGCTTGGGTACGTATAGCATAAGAAACGTAACAGGAGCACGGAACTCGACAAATTACTTTAGTACCGGCAGCAAACAAACATTTTTGCTATGTTTGCTGATCGGCCGTCCGTAGGGGTGCTCCTGTAGCAAAATTGATATGTAGCGGTAGCAAATGCTGCGTTACATCAGCACGGCATTTGCTACGCTGGTAAATTTATCGTAAATTTGCATTTTTCGTCTCCATAGTAAATATCCTCATACTGTTGCAGGGATAATAATGCTATACATGCTTATAGCGATGCTACTGTAGCTAAAACACCATTAGCAAATGATTTTTTGCTGTCTTAACACAGAGATTTATTTCCGTGCGTCAACTCGCCTTGCAGAAATTGAATTTATCGCATATCATTCTATTCGTTATCAAAAAACAAAGAGATTCATATGGTGTCAAGTCTCTTTATCTCTATAAAAACGATTGTACGGCCAGAAATACCATGGGGTCGAAAACGACCTTGGTCATGCGTTAGAAGATAAAAAAATGGGACATGAGTTCTAGGGTTAATAACTTTATAGCATTAGATACAATTGTATCTAATGACAGAGAGAATTACTGAAAAATTACCGTTAAAGCAATAGAAGTGGGAGACAACCTTGAATTTTTGTGTTTATTACTAAGCAAATCGTAAATTTTCATGAAAAGAAAATAAAGTTTTCTATATTATACAAAAGATTTTATTTTATTTTTTATGAAAATATACATTTTACTTAGTAATAATCACAAGACTTCAAAGATTGTTCTGCATTTCTATGATTGTAACGATAATATTTCAGTTTTTATTCTCTCCTCATCGTGATCATAGCGTAAGTTATGATGTATTCACTTTTTTAATGTTTTTTTCTGTCATGGAATTTCAATAACCCCCAAAATTACAATTTCGAGTCTTCAACACTTAAAACTGAAAAAAAATCAAAATTGGTTTAAATAAAAAAATAAAAGAAAAAGATTTTATGGAGTCTCGTAAGTAATGAATTTTCCGGCAATTCTAAATTGAAAATTCCCTGTTAAATGGACGGTAAGAACATACGAGAAAGAAAGTGAATCGGTCGAAATCTAAATTGTCAAGTGTCTTGCATGAACAATAGGAAAACTCTCTCTCTCTCTCTCTCTCTCTCTCTCTCTCTCCCTCTCTCTCTGTTGTGGTGAAGAGTGCGAAAAAGAAAACGTGACCACGTGCATCTACGCATGAATCGTGAATCTTTCGCACAAACTCTCGATCTCAAAGGCTCCTGGTACTTGTTCGTATGGGAGGGGATACGGTGGGAGTTTTTCACCTGAGTGTATTCGTAGCGTGGTGTCTTTTGCCTTGAGTGTGGACACAAGATCGTAAAAGTCGTTGCAACTACGACCAAGAGGATGCGGTGTGAGGCACGTAATGTTCGGCGAGAAATGCATGCGCGAACGAAAGAAAGAGAGAGAGAGAGAGAGAGAGAGAGAGAGAGAGAGAGAAGGAGAGGCCAAGGTGAACAAACTCCCTGGTCACAGGTACACAACGCCGATGCAACCAACTTCTATAGTGTATGCACTTTTGTATCCTCATATATACATATATGACGATATAACGTTGTAAAACGACAAGAGAATCCCTGGAATCGTTTGCACATACTCGCGAATCCAATTCGGGGAAGTCTGTCTCACAATTTCGTGGATTCTTCTCTCAGGATGCTGTAAACCATCCGATCATCCTGCACAACCAACAAATTATATGCATTGCGAATACCTTAGTCATATCCTTTTCAATCTTCTTTTTTTCTTTCCACCTTTTTTTCTCGTGCATCTCTCCCGATACTTCTTTGTTCGAAGCATATGCGTTAATTGCGGAAACGTGGAGAAGCTTACAAGGGCTTGTTTCTTTCCGTGTTCTTTGAGGATTTTATAGTGGTAGGAAAAAATGGCTAAGAGATTAATGAAAATAAGTGTTTGAAAACGTTCGAAGCCGCAGAATTATGTTGAAATTGTTTAAAGTTCGAGAAACCAGAGTTTGATTGAGGGAATTAATTAATTTAGAGCTTTGGTTCAATTAATTTTCAATTCGAGTCATTTTTTACTTTAAGATTCCTCTAATGATGTCTGTCCTTTTTTTAGTTTTAGGCTGGGCGTCCTAGTGGCGTTTTTAACGACTGTGGCATCGATAGCTGCTGAAAAATCTGAGATGAGAAGATTCGAGACGGTGCACAACAGTAACGCAGCAATATTGCAACGTTTGGGTCTCGTGCCAATACGAATACCGGAAGGTCATCATAAGAAGAGGCTTTCGGGACCGGAACCATCTGACGTGATGGACATTGAACTGGGATCGAGGACCCGAATTCATCAACCTTACAGCAGACGTCATGGCCATAGTGACAGCCACGTTTACGTCGTTAAATTACCACCGAGTCAGCCGTATTATACGTTAACGAAACCTCACAAAACGGAGAACCAATCGGCGAAGGATAATGAAAAAAAGACGAAAATCGTGAACTCGAATCCTCAAGTGGGTTTTCAGAGCAACGGAAAACCTGGCAAAATTTATCACTGGAATTTACCATTGGTGAAGAAAATCACTGAGAAAAAGAAGTATCGCGCTCAATTGAAGATGGAAGAAATGAGAAGGAGACTGGAGGGAGAAACGAAAAAGCAACAATTGGAAAATCCAAAAATCCCGAACGAACCGTCGAAAAAAAATGCGACTTATGCTCACGAACCGAAAAAACCCACGAACTTGGAAAAGTCATCGAAACCCGCAGAATTAAACGTAAAACATTACCATCATACAACATCCTTGAATTCGTTGAATCACGATGAAAAGCCCATTAAGCATACTCGCAACAACGACAAGAGGCTCAATTATCCAAGACTACCGGAACAAATTCGGAACTCTGGAAGACTCGAGGATAATCACGAGAACGAGGTGAGGGCGGATAACGAGAAAGTTGGCAAAAAGAACATCAAGAACAACAAAAAGTCTTACAGACTGGAGGAAGACTCGAATCTGTATAGACTCCAGTCTAAGAATAATAATGAACGTCATAAGAACGATCGTCTCGCCGTCTGGAGTCTCTCTAACGAACTTCATGCCTCGGGTAACACGCAAAACTCACTCCGACCGAAGAAACACCGAAAAAAGGCAGCGATGTCTTATTACGCCCCGATCAACTCGAGAACAAGTAAAATCGAACCAAACCCATCGACGAATAACATACAAAAAAATTTTTCTAGCAACGGCAAACCCAAAGCTTTTTACGTAATGGAGAAAAGTCGTCAGCCGGTGTATTATCATCCACTTTTGCCCTAATTTCATTTCACTTTTGTACCCCATACCGCGTGTGTGTTTCACGAGGGAATTTTCGTTCAAAAAATAAATATGTGCAAGTAACGTCACAACGAGAATGAAATATATTCGCGTGATCATTGTCGTTGTTCTGATGGACACGAAAGCTCTTCGTAGCTATGAAACCGGAACGAAAAAACATACGCTCGATCCCTTAACACGCACGTTTCATTTCCATTTTATTTTTGCCTCAATCAATGCCGACTGAGAGAGAAAAAGACTATTATTTCTTGTCCTCATCATCAACCCAATGTCGGGGGGAAAAAAACGTTTTCATCGTCTTCCTCGATCGGAAAAATTCATGTCAGTTTTTATTAAGAGGCATCATCCCTCGTTCGAGAATTTTTGTACACTGCGTAAGAGCGAGGACGAAGAAGAGTGGCTAATTTTTTCATACTTTTTGTACTCTTGTAAGCAAAACATTAGTTTTTAAGATGCGAAATAGAAGGAAGCTACGCAATTTGTATTCAATAAATAATTATTTGTAAAATTGTAAAAAACAATTACTAATGTTTCTTAAAACAAAAAAAAAGAAAGTGGCTGAGTACCACCTCTATAAGAGTTGGCGTGTTGGCGCATAATCCTCCCTTGGATATCCCGAAGAGTAACTTCTTTTTCGTACATAATAACGGCTACTTAAAAAAGCGAAGGACTTCATTATAAAAACGAGGAGGCTCCCGCCTATATCTGTCATGGAATTCTATGTGATTTCACAGTTCACGAAACGAGATACGTGGAAGGTTCAAAAAGAAAAACGATGTCGAAAGAAAAAAAATAAGAGAAGAAAGCAACAAAAATTACTGTATTTTCTACAAGCTGAAAGTTCGATCGAGTATTTATAGAAAAAACAAAAAAAAAACAAACAAAAGTCCGTCTGTGCGTGTGCTGAGTGTCTGTCTCGAGTAAATTGAACGAGAAAGGTGTTGAGCTGACTGCCGAGAGTTAATAACTGTTATTGAACGCGTCCACTGGAATGTGCAATTAGTGGAGTCCTGTAGGGCCACCGACGAGAATTTTATTGCCATCCCTTGAACAGGAGAGGAAATGAAATAATTTCATATCCTTTTCTTAAGGTTTCGACGGAGTATTACTGCAGAGAAAATGAGGGATAAATAAGTTACAAAGATGAAATGTAAGACATCATACAACGTTCGATTTTCCGGCTGACATTTGCAAACGAGGCTGCAATTTTCAGTCGATTTTAATGAGAACTTCGTCGAATTTTAAACCTGGATGCTCTTTGACAAGATTTCTACACGAATACGAAATTATCTCTGAAGCAAAGTTTAACTTTTGCTGCAAACGTAGAACGAATCAAGTTTTTTACTTCAAATATTTTTGGTGTCCGTTTTTATAAAATAGGGTTATGACGTGTGAATTAGGTGTTCATTGTCGTCGCTTTTCCACGATTCTGATTGGTTCGCCATGACGTTACACGTAGCTCGCGTCTCATGTTAGAGTTCAAGTCAAATTATGACTCTGAAGTTATTCTGTCTGCTGTAAAATGTCATAATGACAGCTGGTCCTTCAAAATATCAATGACGAATCAAATTTGTTTCTGACAAAATGCAAATAGGAAAGAACAATAGTGAACGAGAATTATTCTTAATACATCTCGAAAAAAGGAAGATTTTATTAACGGGAGAAACCAGTTTAGGAGGCCGAAATTTTGGTGTTTTTCGTGAATTTTTTTAACAGGGAAGGAATAATCAGAATTTGTTTAAACTTGGAGGATATTTTATTCATATTTTGAAGTATACTTTGTAATTTTTTCAAGTCATTTTCGCCGGAAATAGTGGAGTTAGAAGCTGCTGTCCATGGACGATCGCCATCCGAGTTTTTTGCTGGTGGGCATTCCTGAAGTCACAATTTTTATCTGTAATCATTACAATTTTCTTTTTTCGTTAACAACATATTTCTTAAGCATATGAACCTAATTGTGATCAAAAAAGTTGAAAATTGCATGTTTTTGAGGTGTTTGAACACAATGTCATGTTTTTTCACCTTTTTTGCATTAAAAAAAATATTTTTAATAATAATATCATCCCAGAGTTAGGTTCATATAGATTGTAATTGAATAAAGAATATTCATACAAATTTTCAGAACGATTGGTCAATAACTTTTTGAGCTAGAATGCCCACCAGTTGAAAAAGGTCGTCCATGGACAGCAGCTTGTAACTCCACTATTTCCGGCGGAAATGACTTGAAAAAATTACAAAGTGTACTGCAAAACATGAATAAAATATCCTCCAAGTTTAAACAAATTCTGATTATTCCTTCCCTGTTAAAAAAAATTCACGAAAAACACCAAAATTTCGGCCTCCTAAACTGGTTTCTCCCGTTAAAATTTAAGTAAGTAAATAATAAATAATAATCTTTTATATACAACTTATTTTTTTAAATTCATTCTAACGGTTTCAATGAAGTTGAGGTTTATTTAATTGTTAAAAAAATAACGTTAGGCAAAAAGTTATTGTACGCGAAGCGCGCCTTTAAATCGCCTAGTCGATAATAAAATACAGTAAAGAAAAAAAGTTCGATAAATTCTCCACTGAAATTCCGAAGAGTCTAATCGAGCTGCGTGATTATAATTCCAATCCTAAATCAATATTGACTACGTAGAAAGTGCTTCAGGGATGATGAAGGAATAAAGAGTCGCTCTGTAAGAACTGCGTTCCTGAAATTTCTCTCGTCGGCCTGGTTGACTGAGGAATTCGAGGACTCTGCCCCGGGTGGTGAGCAAAAAAATTTCATCCAGAGCCAGGCGAAAGGCAACGCGTTACAAATATTTTATTTTTCTTTTTCGTTTTTTTTCTTTTTTTTTTTTAATTCATCACACTTTCGTTTAATATATACAAAAAGGTTCAAACAATCAAACAAAAACATCGTTAAATTAAACGCTATAAATATACAAATGTAAGAAAGAACCGCAACAAACTCACTCGATCAATAAATATCTAAGTTCGTACTGATGAAAGCATCGTTTGAATTTTTCAGAACAAAAACATTTCAATAACAATGAATAAACGTCCTAATATTCATGAGCAATAATTTACTTTGATATTTAATATTTCTCTGAAACGATGCTCAATTATGTAATTATAAAAATTCTATAAATTACTTCAAAATGATCGTACACATACCGTTCTTACACAAATTCACACACAAAGTCATAAATGTATTTTTTTATTGCCTTATATTCGTTCAATTGGTCCCTTGCTTAAGAATCTTTGAATGATTTTCAATATCTAAATTTGTCGACAAAATTTATGGTGATCGAGACGAAAAAAGGCAAAAAAACAAATATGGGGGATAAAGCGATGAATACGCTTCGTGATCGTTGTAATTTTCATGATTGATGAAAAAGCGAAAACGAATAAAATTTAAGAAGAAATATCTAAGACGATTTAATCAATAATATGCATGATTCGATGGATCCGGTAACCGTATTGGTTGATGTCCAGTTTTTTCACCGCCGGAATTAATCAAATAAAGGCTGGTAGGTCGTCCATTAAAAAGATAAGGACCTTCGTTTAGTCGATTTACAGTGGATTCTCGTCGTTTTGGTGGCCATTGATAAACGCCCGTGGGTTTTCCGTTGCTCACAAAATCGACAGGTAGTTTGATGACTGGATTTACCATGGTTGGTTTCTGTTGATAATTAGGCCTGATTGGCCTTTGAACGTGATTAATTGGTGGTCTATGAATTCCAGGGCTCGAGTAGGTCGGAGGTTGTGAAATGTAACCAAAGCCTGGTATGTAAGTGTAGGGCGTGGGTGGCAATTTGACGTAATAAATTTGGCTCTCCTGCGGATATCTCTTTTTGTTCGATAATTTTTTTCTAGGTTCAGGATGTTCGTAATTTTGATTATTTTTATCGTAATTTTGTATCAACGGTTCTCTACGATTTATGCGTGGCACGAATGGATAATTCATGAAGAAAGCTTTGTGTTTTCGACTCTTTTTCAAGGTGGTTTTCGTCCCCTCGTTGTCCGGCGATGACAACACGTGAAAATCTTGGTCATCCTCGTTTTTAGCCATTTTTTCAGATATTTCAATGTCCTCGCGACTCTCACCGTCGTACGTTCTTCTTAATAATTTGGCCGAATCCTCGATCCCAAAATCCAACTCATTTGATGATGTTAACAACTCTGTTTCTCGTTCTCTCGATGATAAACTCGTACTGGTACAGCAAACGATTATCAGAGACAATATTATCAAGGACGACATCGTAAGCCTCAGCGATTCCACTGAAAATTATTAAATCGTCATTAACTCTAATTTTAATATCGTTACACCATTAGCAGAAACATTTAAATTATTATTTTTACTATCATTTTTTTGTCACCGTTTATAAGTAAATTATAAGAAAAAAAATCATGAAATAGACGAACACGCTTAAATAAATAAAAAAACGTAGTAATACATTTTTTATTAATGATCTTGAGTCTCCGAGTATTACCAAAAAATTTTTATCACGCATTAAGTGGTGTTATTAACCGTTTTTTCATCGGTTTTGTTTTAACATCGTCCGTTCATTACGTCAAACGAGGAAAATTATTTTGACGGTCAAACTTAATGAAACAATATTGCGAAAGAATTGTGCTAAAAACCTTAAGCAATTTTATTTTTATCATTATTTCAATTGTTTGTTGCATGTACTGAAGAAGAAATGTTTCATATAAAAGTTTATGAAAAAACGTATGATTCAAAAATTGGTTGAAAAAGAGCCCTTGAGCGATGTATTCCCTTTGCTTGGATATCGAGAACGTCACTCTCGCAAATAGCCTAGAGCTGTGTGTTCGAGAATGTTAGATAAAGGGCCAGCTAAAGGAATCGCGAATATATATATATATATATATATATGTAATTCTCCGATCGCGATCGATTAGTTTCGCGAGAGTCTTTAAATGGCAAAAGAAAATAAGAAAAGGTCGAGGACATCCGATAATAATTGGACGCCAGTTGTTCGGACACGTTACAAGAAGTCCTGAACGTGAATCTGCGAAGGTTAGCAGCTATAAAAATTTTTTTTATCGAGCATCGAACTCCGAGGGCGGCAGGGAGGGGGGGGGGGGGGGAGGAATGATAAAAAATTCGATTCGTCCCATTGACGCTTTTTTACTGCAGTATAATCTTCGCTATAAATTGGCCGTATAAATTGGCGTTAACGGGGCGCATGGGCAACACGAGCTGCGATGCGCGGTGATTCGCAAATTCTTACGGTCGTCCTGCGCCAGTGAGGCGCGATAGATATAAATAAAAAATTACAAAAATAAACAACAACAAAAAATACAGCATTTTATTTTGCACGTCAGTACGTCGACACCCTTTTACATGCCCTCGCGCGCGCTCCTCGAGTCTTCAAAACTTCCGCTCTTGTATAACGCCACGAATAGCCACTGCAATTATTCAATGATACCCGTGGCGAACGAACGTTTATTAAACATTCGTCGGACCCGTGAAAAAAAATAAATAAAAAAAAACAATTATCTCCTCGTATAACAGACAAAAAAGCAGATTTCATTGGAAAAATAAAATTTTATAAAACGGTAATATTCGTGGAATGTAAATTCTTCAAAGATAATTGGAATAGTTGAAAAACTTTAATTAAATTAGAAGAAAAAATGAATTGGTAGCTTTGAACCGCGTTTGGAATTTTTATTATTACACATTTGAAGCTATCAATAAAACTGAGAAACTTGTTTGATTGATACAAAGAATTGTCTATTGAATTTATCACTGATGAGAACAAATTAATGAATAATTCAATGAATCGAATGATAAGGGAGAAATTATTTGACCTCTACTTTCAAGAGTCTCTACTGCCATCCTAGTGTTCTGCTAGGAAGCTCGATAGTAGACGTCAGATGATACGTTCACTGGTCGAGTTTGTACCTCAGCAAGGTAAAGAAACGTTTCTAAAGATCTCTAAGCAGGTTTCTACATTGACGACGCTAAAATATAGCTGTATATTCTTTATAAAGATTCACGCATTAGTAAATAAATAAATAAACATCTGCCTCTCGAATAAATAATTGCTGTGTTATTGTTAATTTTTAATAAGGTATTTTGATCGTTTGTTAATAACTAACCGTAAAAAATCATTTCATCTAAACCAATTGCTCCAACTCAATAATAAATCTTTAAAACAATGAACAAAAGTGTGATCGAATATCTTCGCCGAATTTATGAAAAATACAACAAGAAAGAATATCCTTTTAAAAGATGCATAAAAAGCTACAAAATTGTGAAAAATTGTAATTTCTTGCAAGTATTCAAAACTCGAGTTCTCTGTTATTAACATACATTCGTTTTTATGCCGGTGCGAAAAATTTTCAGGAATATTGACGGAGCCAAAAGAATTACTTTAAAAATAAGCAAAAGAAGATAAATTCGGGGTTTATCGAAAGTATAACGATTCAAGCGAGTGTAATAATAATGTTTGTGCAGCATTTTCAACGTCCTTAACATGCCTGTACGTCTCATTTTCGTAATTACAACCTGCCTGTTTCACATCTCGAAGTTCTTCTCGTTTCGGCGTTATTTTGTTTTTTTTTGTTTTTGTTTTTTTTTTTTAATTCTGCTAGCCTTTTTCGTCATATCGAGTCTCCGAAAGCGACAAGAAAACCCGTTAACTCGCGGGTGTCAAGTTATCCTCGTATAAACCTCGCGCGGGCCCCTTCAACGGAGCAAAACAAATTTATATGTATACGCATTTTGCCCCGCCAAACTTTTGTCAGTGTCACACGCTCTTTGAGGTCCGTCGTAATCGCAACTGGCGTTTTACAAAAAAAAATCCTCTCTTACTATACAAGGTCCTCGAACGAAGTTGAAGACGAGGAAGTGTGAATTAAAAAAAAAAAGGTTTATTATCCGTTATGGCGAGTAAATGGACACTCAACATTTTCGGCTTTAAAGTCTTTATAAACTCGTTTTTTTTTGCGTCCTTTTTTTCACTAATAATTGCTCATTATCGTGACTCATAACAGTCCTTGAGGCTACTTTAGTTTGGAAAATAAATAGAAGATTTGAATTTTTATAACTAAGGAATTTATTAATAAAGAATTTAGCAATAATTTTCGTAATTTTGATCACATTACGATAAATATTTAATTACAGTGATAACTTGACTCAACGATTTGAGAATACGGTTGTTTTTTTTTTTAATTTTTTAATTTTTTTTATTTTGTCAAAGATAAGAATAAGTGCTTCTTGACAAAAGTGTGGGAACGAGATATTTAGTTTCTTCTTTTCTGAGCAAAATGTCGAAAATTACGCAAGGTCTTTGTCATTTTTTTTTCTCTCCAAGGCCCTTGAAAGTCACAATGATATCAGGTGAAATCTTTGCGCTTAATTTTTTATGGTTTGTCAGCAACTATTACGAATTTGTAGAGAAAAAAAACCCACACGAGAATTACTTGTGTATCATAAAAAGAAGAAGGAAATCAGCTTCAAGTTGGAACCGAACAAAAAATAGAGGTGTCATTTTGACGTAACAAACTGTAATGATTCGAAGAGTCGAATATCCGCTACGAAAATCTGTAGTTATTAATTTTTTTCCACTTCATTTTTATCAGGCCATAATAAAATAAACAACGTAACTAATGAAGAATACGCTGTGAGTCAAGACGACTGACAAAGGTCGTCGTAGCCATAACGATCTGTAATCGAAATCCTCAAGTTTCCTTCCATCGTAAGATCGAACGAGGCGAATGAGTATCGTGATATTTCTCTTACACACGTCTGCCCTCCCCCCCCCCCCCCCCCGCCATTGAAAATGATTTTTTTTTTTCAGAGATCCTGACAATTTATTAATCGTTTGCAATTCTATGTTTGTATTCGGCATGACGAGGAAGTGAAATTCTAGCCCGATCTCTGGTAAGTTAGAAGCGTGCGAAAATGGCGTGTTTGGCGTCAGAGAAGAGCGCGCGCGATTGCACGACGATGAAAAATACCGAGAGTCATTTATATTATATTTATGTTCCGTTATTTACCGCGGTAAATTATTTACAATAATTTCTTCCAAAATCAAAAGTTCTTCACTTTCTTCCTATATTGAAAAACAAACAAAACAAGGGTTGAAATAAATAAATTGGATTATCGAATCGCGTATATTTAACCTGACGAATAATTTACGAGATAATTAGAAATGTTTGCCGTTATTCCTCGGGAAGAAACGTGTTTTTAATCGCAATTTATACGAGGGTTACGGAAGCATTAACTTTTTTCTCCCTGCGGAGTCGTCTTATGCAAGCTTTATTTGCGCTATCTTCTATATATACGCGAAGTTATGCATCAATTAAACGCGTAGACATAATTGAGTCACTTTAGATTCCCGAGGTGTCCAAGATTTCCCGGGATGATTTCCCACCGCGCAAAATGGCAGCTCTACCGTTCTCAGGAAAGTGTTTTACGCCTAAGTCAACATTTCAATTTATTGAAACGGACAGAAGCGAAAAGAAACAATTAGTCAGCGTGTATACATTGAAGAGAAAATGAATAAGAATGAAAAAAGATTCTCCAAGAGATAAAAGATGCTAATAATAACGACAAATGAATCATTTAGTAACTGTATGAACGTTTGAATGATGTATGAGGGTCAGAAAAAAATGTATCGATAAAAGTGACCTCTTTGAGCCTCAGTTAATTTCGAAAAAGGAGAAATTGTTGGCTCAGCCCGAAGGAGAAAGAGTGAGACGAGGGAAGGAGAGAAATTTTTGCAAAAAGTGACATGCTTTCGGTGTTAATCACGTGGAATACTCTCTCACTCATCTCAATTCTGTATACAGACGCTTTAGAAGTCACGAGACCAAAGGAATCCACGGAAGCGTTTCACTTTTTTCTTTCGCGGTCTCTCTTCTCTTTCTCTCGGCAGCGTATCGCACAACGCCGGCATTGGCAGGGAGAAAATACTTTCGAGTTGTCCTTTTAGTATTTCTCGTCATGTCGCATCAAGGTAGTACAAAGATTTCGTCCGGTAAGCTCGAAGTCTCTCGTTCCTTTGGTCGGTATTCAACCAATGCATCCAACTTTCGAGTCATACACGATTGGAGAGCATGAGAAAAATACAAATTGGGCAAGAGTTTCATTTATTCTTCCGTCCGTACACATTTTTACGAGAAATTCCAAAAAATAGTCCTCAATCGTTTATTTTCGGTTCGGATGTATTAAAAAATGATGGAAACTTCGGAAAATTGTGTATTTGAATTTTCAAATGAAAGTAATTGAAAAAAATTGAGTAGTTGAAAAAGATCTTGAGATTTGAAGTTCTTTCGATTGGTCCTAGAGTAAAAAATCCTCACAACTTCGTCGTTGTTGTGCACTTACGTCGAAGCGACGAAATACGAAAAGAATAACGAGTACAGAGGAAGAAAGAGAGAGGGAGAGAGAGAGAGAGAGAGAGAGAGAGAGAGAGAGAGAGAGAGAACGAGAGAGAAAAAGAAATAAAAAATGAAACGCCAAGAAAAAAAGAATTTGAATGTGGAAAAGAACTTGACAAGATCCTTTTTTGCTCGCACGAGTGCGCGCGTGACTCGTCAGCTTTCTTCTTTTCGCTGTCCGATAATAAATTGCTTCAAAAAGCGAACACTCTTTGCAATGTTATTTTATTTATTTTTTAACTTATTATATTACTTTAACGAGGGCTTCCCTCTGCGGTGGCATTCGCGTTTTATTCATCAAGTACGAAAATAAGTCAAAAAAAGTACTGAACGCAGTTCGTTTGATTGCGTGACATCACGAGGATTTTTGCCACCCTTTTACAGTCTGTCCAGCATCCCTTGGACAGAGATGAATGAAGGATAAGCTGGATTGATATTGGCGTTAATTAAAAATATGCTAATCATCTTTTCTGACTATTTTGTGCTTTAATTCTCTTTTCAATTTCATGTGCCAAACAAAAAACAACAAAATTTCTTTTTGCCACTTATCAGGCCACAAAATCTCGATTCAAACTTCGATATCGATGTCCCAATAATAAAAAAACAAATATACAAGATTTTTAATTTATTTTTATTCAATAAAAAATCGTCGTGGAAGGTAATTTATATTTGGGAAAAAAGTCTCAAAAAAAAGGATTTTCCACATGCACCGGAATCAAGAGAAATAAAGATTAGATGCTTATCGAGATCGCAGACTATTCGTCAGCAAAAAAATGAACGTGATCGGAATAGCATTGTGATTTTGGTAAGTCGTGAGATCCTCGAACGCGACCGGTTGACCAGATGGGCAAAGATCCAAAAGCAAAACATTTGCGATTGTTACGTGAGCCATCAAACAGTGACAAGAAACGAATTTTATTGTCTTTTCCAGTGAGATGTCTCGAGATCACACACGTGGAAGTTAACAAGATCGTACATCGATCGCGAGCATGTAAGAAACCTCGCCAGTTCTCGTCCTCGCCGTTGGCGAATTGCCCGAGGACAACGAAACGAAAATCTTGTGATTGTTCCTACATTTCAATTAAGCGATTAAAGTTATCGAATTAAAAGAAAAAAACCCCCGATTTCTACTTCGCGAGTCCTCTTAATAGTCGAAAAACAATTAAAAAAACGTCTGACATTCTGGATCATTAATTTTTATAATTATTTCATGAAACGTAACAATCTCTCCAACATCTTTTTATATACAAAAGTATCCTATTAATGTATTTTAATTATGATCAAATTTAAATAACATTTTCCCACCCCAAACAAACGTGAATACATTTTTCTCATCGGATTTCTTCTTATTGACGTCCAAAATGCACGGCTCGTTGCAATCTGAGCTCGTACTTGCATATATAGCAAACTAGCCTTGATAAACCACACATTACATATAGATATATTTATACGTCAAGATCATCGAGGCATGATCATCATCGAAGCGTCGCGAGACATTCTAAAGGGGGCGCTGCGAAACGTGTCCCTTGTCCAAACGATTTCCGCGATAATATAAAACGCTCGAGTATAATCATCCGCCATTACTGCAATTTAGCGTCCACGCTGAATCTCTTAACGCACCATTTTTCCCCCGTCTTGCCCATCGCCATTTTTGCCAATTAAATGAGACTTAATTATTTAAAATCGAGCATAAAAAAAAATGATTTTAAAAAGAAATTCATTATTCGTCCAAAGATAGAATTTTCGTAATTCCAAACACCAATGTACTTGTAATTATTTCGTATAATTGTACCGAATGAATAACAGTATTCGAATGAATAGAATCACGTCTAAATTGAATGTATTTGTTGATGTTGTTCGTTTTAATGAAAACTAAATTGGTCGAATGAGGAAGTGAGGCAATAATTTTAAAACAGTGTTTCACGCGTTTCGTCGAACGGTAATAAATTTCAAGCGAGAATGGCAGGTAACAAAACGCACCTAACAGTAGAAAAATTTATATAGATTCAATGTGAGACTTCCTCGTTGGACGCGGACACACATGTATAACACGCTTGTGAGACAGTTAGAATGTCTTCTTTGTATACGCGTTAATACATAATATGCCAAGAGGAGGCTGAGCGAGGAGAAATGTGTTTGCAACTTTTCCCATAGTCAGGTTTGATGGTCTCTCGATATGACTTCCGCGACAAAGTCAATCGAACCTTTCCAGCCCCGGTTTAACGCGATATATGTGTATATATATATGAGGATCTACAGCCATCTAAATAAAACACATGTACCTCGAATGTATATAAAAAAAATTAAAAAAAGACCGAAAACCGTCATATTCGAGTATAAGAGAGTGCGGCAGGGCTCGCGCAAGCTTTTCTTTTAATACTTGGCGTCGAGCCGCTACCGCGTCTCTTGATATATGCCTAGCATGTAAGAATTTTACATATTCGTGAAATCTAGATAAAAATTTGCATCCGAAATCCATGTGAACATGGGGAAGTGTATTCGAAACTAAAAATTCATTGATCTTCAATCGGTAATTTCGAAAACTTCTCGTCAGAACGAGGATTTTTATTTTACGAACGTAAACCCTGCAACGGGGTTGAAAACGACCCCAATCTTCGCTTAAACATAAAATGTTCCTCGTATGTGGTAATAAGGTTTAATTATACACTATTCTCTTCATTTTTTAATAAAGAAGAGAACAGGATATGATAAAGTTGCATTTGGTAAATATTTCATGATAAAAACTTTATAAAACGAAACAAAGTTTCGGAGAATGACAGAAAAAAGTTTTTTACTAGAGAAATTGAGGTCGTTTTCGACTCCGTTAAAGGGGTCTAGGGTTAAAGCTGAGATTTTTTTCGGGATCAATTTATAATAAGTTGTCCATTAACCATTCATGGAGTTTGAATTAATATTTCGAAATTAAGGTATATACTGTACTGCATATGCCAGTCAATTGAGTGCTAAATTTTCACAATTATTTTATGACAAGTTCAATGCACTAATTGAATGTAGTGTTAGTGGATTTATATCACAGCATGTCTTATTAACATAGAAAAATATAAAAAAACGATAGATTTGCGAAACCATCAACTGATAAATGCAAATTTCCATGATGTTGCATTTTCATAGGAATTCGTCAAAGAATAATCCGTAATTTTTAACCGATTGCAATGCACGACGTCTTATTTTGTTCCTCAAGAGAACCTTTACGAATTCACCACGTAGATTTCTTCTAAGCTTGATCGTTCCACTGTTGCAGTCAATTGTTTATTTAGCAAAAAAAATCTTTCATAAACAAATTGCTATAATTTCAAAACAAATAAACTTCGAAAAAATCTACATGGTGAATTCGTAGAGAATCTCTTGAGGAACAAAATAAGACGTGGTGCATTAAAATCGGTCAAAAAATACAGATTATTCTTTGAAAAGTCCCAATGAAAATGTGTCATAATGGAAATTTGCCACTATCAGTTAATGGTTTCACAAATGTATCGTTATTAATATTTTTCTAGGTTAATTAGACACGTCATCTTACAAATTCACCTTCACTATGTATAATTAGTGCATTAAACTTGGTATAAAAAAAACATTGTGAAGTTTTAGCACTCATTTGACTAGCATGCAGTACAGTATTTACCTTAAAGTGAATTCAAAGAGATTTTATATTTTTTCTGAATGTCTAGGCAATTATAATTCATAAGTGCAAAAAATACAAATTTTTTTACCCTCGGTGAGGGTTGTAAAAGGGTTTCTTACCCTCAGTGAGGGCTGTAAATATTTCTGTAATAATTCTGTGTGAATGTATGATAAAAGTTTTGAAATCCTAATAATAACAAATCGTAAGGGGAGAATTGTTGAAAAAATGTCCATACCGGCATCAAGGGTTGAAAAAAAACCGTTTCTGTCAATGAAACATGGATTTTCAATAAAATATCCCACGATTACATGAATCTTTGCAAAATAAATGCCGACTTACCCCCGTAGAGGCGACGACACGAATGCCGGAAGTAAAAAGTCTTAATCCGCGGTGAAGAACGCGCCGATCTTTTATTCATCCCCCATTATACTTGTCGCTATTTCGTTTAGAAATATGCGCGTGCTCAAGAGAGAGAAAAAGAGAGAGAGAGTGACGATGGCAACCGGTACGAAGTACCGCGAGAATCTCTTCTCACTGATATATTTCTTATTCGCACGATAATAAAAAAAAGAAAGAAAACAAGAATAAAAGAGTACGAAATAGCGCGATAAAGTCAATTTTCGGACGGGACATTGTGAACGATTATATATTTATGGATACGAAAGTATAACTACGAGAAACTTCCTCGCGCAAAAGTTATTTAATCACGCGTTGAGAATTGAAATATTAATTAGGGAAAATTTTACGAGTTTTTTTTTTTTTTAATAGTTCGCGCGGTTTCACGCTATGACTACCTCACGTTGCATATGTAGATTTATATATATATGTATAATTATAAATAAAGGTATATTTGCCACGACGATTTTCTCAACAATTACGTAAATCCCAAGGATCGGCGAGTCTCATTGGGGATTTTACTGTACGAGAAGAGACGAGCGATAGATAAGAAGAAGAGAAGAAGAAGAAGAAGAAGCGTCGAAGAAGTACCGGCTTCCTGTAATCGCGGCGTAATTACGGTAGAATAGTTTGCAAATATATATATATATATATGTGTGTACATATACCGAGGTATATATAACTATTCATAATATATAAGAATGCCATGTACTAAATACAAGGTTCTAAAGAGTCTCACAAATGGGTGAGCACGCACAAACACCGAAGGACACGAAAAAAACGAGCGCACACACAGAGACACACACCTTCGATCCGTATTTTTGTGAACGAAGGATTTTTCAAGTGTGGACGAATTCAGAGGGGTCCACAGATTGGTAAGGGTTGCGAATTACTCCCTCGAAGAAGTTCCAATCCTGTTTGATTCCGGCCGATGAATCAATTACGAAGATTCCAATCGAATTCGATCTCACTCTCGATTGTGTTATTAATTTATAAGTGCCAACACTGCGAGCAACACGCTCCGAGACATTTTCATTTTTCTTCAATTCTTCGTTAAATAAAAAACTTTGATTAATCGCGTTTCGGTTTGATTTATCATTTATAATTCGTTTTATTTCGCTGTCACCCGCGTGTGCCGAAATTCTAAACTTGCAAAGTAGAAAATCGATTGTGGTTCAAGAGAAAAGTAAAAAAAAAGAACAAAAACAAATAAACAAACGTCAACCGCGACACGATGTATCGCGGTCTCCTATCAGAATGAAGACTTTTCTTAACGATGTCCCGTACTTATGCCTCTATACCCCACTACTCCTTTACGTGGGCTCCGGTAGCAGCCGCGGTATATCCGCGATAAAACCCCCCAAGGAGCGCGAGCGAGACAACCTCACACAACTCTCTCTCCTTCTTTCCTTCGTCCTCTTAACTGTCCACAAGCGAGCGGCGACGGTTTCGCACGAAAGTTTATTAACATATATACATCGGTTTGCGGTAGCTAAATTTTTCGGCACATCAACATAATCCTTTCACGGGCTCGTTTCCTCTTCCACTTCTTTCGCGATAATCAGCTATGCCCGCCGATGCGATACACCCGGAAAAAAGTTTTATTTAGATCTACTAGGATCGTTTATTCGACATTTTTTCATTTGAATCAACAATATTTCTATTCGTTTTAGCTAGAATTAGTCTTCAAATCAAATAGATAATGCTATTTGGGTCCGTCTATTCGAGTATCCACGTTTAAGCTTCTTGCTCTGACCACCACGTGACGCAGAGCGTCCAGGCATTTCTCACATACGAATTGCGCTCTATTATTATTATTCTGACTGCTATGTCTAGGAAGACGAACGTGAATTTTTGTACCTACCCAGGGTCGCAGACCCATGAAAATATTATTAACGAGAGAAACCAGTTTAGGACGCCGAAATTTTGGTGTTTTTCGTGAATTTTTTTAACAGGGAAGGAATAATCAGAATTTGTTTAAACTTGGAGGATATTTTACTCATGCTTTGAAGTATACTTTGTAATTTTTTCAAGTCATTTCCGCCGGAAATAGTGGAGTTAGAAGCTGCTGTCCATGAATGATCGCCATCCGAGTTTTTTGCTGGTGGGCATTCCTGAAGTCACAATTTTTATCTGTAATCATTACAATTTTTTTTTTTCGTTAACAACGTATTTCCTAAGAATATGAACCTAATTGTGATGAAAAAAGTTGAAAATTGCATGTTTTTGAGGTGTTTGAAAACAATGTCATGTTTTTATACCATGTTTTTTCACATTTTTTGCATTGAAAAAAATATTTTTAATAATAATATCATCCCAGAGTTAGGTTTATATAGATTGTAATTAAATAAAGAATATTCACACGAATTTTCAGAACGATTGGTCAATAACTTTTTGAGCTAGAATGCCCACCAGTTGAAAAAAGTCGTCCATGGACAGCAGCTTCTAACTCCACTATTTCCGGCGGAAATTACTTGAAAAAATTATAAAGTGTATTTCAAAACATGAATAAAATATCCTCCAAGTTTAAACAAATTCTGATTATTCCTTCCCTGTTAAAAAAAATTCACGAAAAACACCAAAATTTCGGCCTCCTAAACTGGTTTCTCCCGTTAAATAATATCATAATTGAATATGGTATAATTAATATTATAAATATTATAAATAATAATATAAATATTATAAATAATAATATAAATATTATAAATAATAATATAAATATTTTTTTTTATTTCAACTTCATATTCGTTCAATTTTTAAAATAAAATATATCCGATTTTAATAAATATATTAAATTTTTCCTTATTCAAGAATATAAAAATATTGTGATGAAAAAAAAAATTTCTTAAAGTTAAATAGACCGCAAGACAAGGAAAACAAGAGATTTGATTTAACTAGATCCTAGTTGAATCGACTAGATGTTTTTTCTGAGTGTAATCGTCGTAAAATTAAGCATCGTATTTATTTGTTTTGTTTCTAATTAATTTTATTTTTATTACCATATTATCCAATTAAAATCCTGTGAAAGAAAAATAGAAAAACAAATTTTCAAAAATTGGCTGTTATAGGGTGTAAATTAAAAATGATTTTTTTTTGTTTAATGAGCATTAAAGACTCTTCTCTTAAAAACGATCGTAATTAACGTCACTTTCTTTTCGAAAACTCCCACAAATCATCCCGTCGAAATACAATTCTCAACAGACTGAATCAACTCGACTTTTCAATGCAGCAATCGAGTGTAAAATTAACCTTTTATTTAACGATTTAACCTGCCAGGAATACAAAATTCAATGTGAAAAAAAAAGATATCTAAGCGACTATGATGTTTGAATGAAAAAATTGACTGCTGTTTTTTTTCCGCCAATTTCGAAAACGCTTTAGCCTCGAGATACGCGCTGTACGACTCGCAGTGGTTCCTTCAATCTTCTCTTTCTCTAATTACGAACCGAAAAGCGAATAACTCTCATCATTTTAGATATTTATTTTTTAACAAAATCATGACCCCGGGGTTTTGCATAGTCAGAGTATACTTCGCACGTACATCGAGAAGGGAAAATGAGGAGATGGGGAAAAGAGGGCAAAACGATTATGATTAATTTTTTTTTCCACTCTTTTGTGCCCTCAGGCCAAGCTCATCTGCGAAATTTTATTATCTCATGAGGGAAGATGATTTTTAGTTGCGTCTGCTTTAAACTATTAAGTATAGGAAAAAAATAATTTGATGACCGGTAACTTTGATCGGTGGCTAATTCACTGAAAGTGTGTGAAAGTGTTCGAAACTTTAACCGGACATCAATTTGCAATGGATTTATATAAAATATTTCGTTTATAAAAATTAAACAGCAAAAATAAAAATAAAAATATTAATAATAATAATAATAATGATGATGATGATGATGTCGACATTCGTTGAATTCAAAATCTACATAATAACTTTTAAATCGCCTCGTTAATTTAGAGCTAGTTAGAGAATTTTTTTCATCCTCTCCAAATTTGTATGATTACCGAATCTCGTGATCGTAAATTTAAGAAGCGTAAATTGTGCAAAATCCGAAAATCTGAAGATGCGTTACAAGAAGAAGAAAGAGGTTTTACCGCTGCTTGAAGATGTGGGGATCGCGGTAATTCCTGCGTAAGAAAGTTTTTCCTCGTCGAGGATGAATATATGTTTGTGCATTGAGAAGGAACGAGAGGGAATTCCCTGTTTGAAGCAGTGCGACCGAACCGTTGCACCAGATCGCTGAGAAATTCCGCGTCGAGGGACCGTTTTAATAAAAAATCGAGCGTGTCCTAACAGCGTGATCTGCAAGGCCGGAAATGACTCGTATTTTCGATCGTTGAATTAAATCGAAGGTAAATTATGAAAGGAAGAAGAAAAATAAATAATATTTGGATACTTTGAGTCTGTTTCGACTTTGTTTTCTTCGTTTGCTGATTTCATAAATGAACTTTAGTCGAAATTCTGAAAGAAAAAAAATCCTGTAAATTCCAAAATAAACGAGAGCTAGAAAAAATGTTATTTATATTCGAGCCTTCACAAGTGACTGATCGTTCCACCGGAAACGCCGGAAATACTTTGCAGCAGGCGTTTCGATCTTGGCCCAATTCCGTCTCTCGCTTCGCGCGAATTTCATTCAGCGAGTAGGACGTAACGATAATTTATTCTTTGCGCCTGGAAAGATTCGTCCGTTGGGAATAATGGCCCATAAATCCCTGAATTCACAGACTACTTGAACGCGATGAGAAAAAGAAATTCGGCCATTGTTTTTTTATTTTTTTATTTTTTGCAACAATTGTATACCGAATGATTTTAAACAATAACGAAATCGCCACAATATCGACAAAGGCATCGCCACCGATGTTAAAATCAAGATAAAGCATGTGGAATATGAAAATTTACTGAGATTAAGTATATCGACGAGTGGAAGTAATATGTTTGTTTATAATCTTAGACACGATGTCACAGTAGCCTATATAAGTCGTTTAAAAAAAAAATACTCTAGGCATTGGATTGGCATGAGTATATCTCATAAACGACATGATACAGGCTCCTTAACCCAGTTGAACAGGTGCTCTCAAGGAAAAATAGAGAAAGAGAAAAAAATGGCTGCGACGAGTTTACAAGATGTACATATAAATATATAAATATATATCTATACATAAGTGTAAACTATGAAGAGGAGAGCAAAATGCATGGATCGCGTGCCGCAAATAGGATCGAACAATTTCCACCGTATGGGAAATCGCTCGAAACGTTACAACACCTTGCATCGATTATAGAAGTACAAAAGGGCGTGGATCATTCAGCATCCCATATAAATTTACATTAATTACGTCCTTATGTATTTTAATATCCATTATCTCATATTTACATAAGTATTTTTCGATATCTATATATGTATTTATACAAAACACGGTACGTATGAGGGAGCCCAATGCAAAGTGGAACGAATAATATAAGGCAAAGTTTTTGAAAACGATATAAATGTATGATAAAAGAATTCGAGAAAATAACAATAACTAAATGTTTTTAAGTCAGAATTTTGGTTGTTTTTTGTTTTTTCGTAATCGTGTTCCTTTTTCGGATGTCCCATTTTGCCCCGGTGTCCCGTTTTGCCTTCATCTCTCCTGTTTGAAGCGAAAGAGCAAGACAGGAAAAGAGAAGAAAAAAAAAGACGAGAATTAACATCATTGGCTTGCGGAATACGTTGTAAAGATTCCTGTTTAGCGAGTATGCAATTCAAGGAATTTTGCGGATCTCGTATGCAACGAACGGCGCATAAAATCTGCCGAAAATCCTCAGTGCTTATGCGCCATACATGTACACATGTCATATTTTAATTAATACGAGTTTCATTGTTATTCACAATCTCGTAAGTTTCCTTTTGTTTTTTCAATCCCTCGTGCACGACTCCACTATCGGAACTACTTTATGCATTCCTTACGGTGCTTTCATCTTAGCGGGAAATGCGCTGGCACAAATGCGTCCAGCACACACCATGAAATAATATAAAAAGAGTGGTGCAAGAAAGAGAGACAAAGAAAGAAGGGGATCGTTACAAGAGTTTAAGCTAAATGTACTTTCGCTAATATTTTTTTTTTTTTTTTCGAGTCATTAACGAGTGAAATTGAATGTGTCGATCAACAGGTGATGTTCTAAATTTATTACTTCGTGTAGCTTAAAAACCATTTTATTTCGAGTATATTACACAATTTATTTTCAAAAAAAATATTTCGAGAATTTTGTTTGTAAATATTCATGAAAAAGAATATTTTCTCGCATATTTTGTACCGAGTGATAGAAAGATTAATCCACGAGCTGCTAATTAAGGTACTTTTAAGGAATTCTTCTTGAGATCAGGCCCGATTACTGAACTGGGTCGCAAATATACCAATTCATGCCCCGATTCGTTTGAAATTCATTTTTGTCATTAGTCATCGCAAAATTTGAGAGAAAAAAAGAAGGTTCTCGTAGTAAGAGCTACGTGGGAATCGCGGCTGAGTTAAACTTTCGTGTACTGTTTTTTTTTTTTGTTTCGTAAAACAAGAAGAACCGCCCAATTAGACTGATTAATGAATGAAAGAAAAACCTCTCTCGTCGAGTGAGTCGCGCGAGAATTCCTCCAAGCAGGGAATACACGTTTCCGAGGTACGAGTAACAATTAAAGATATGGGATTAACGTAAAACGTGTGCTCGGTTAACGGGGCAAAAAAATAACATAAAAATCTTTACTAAAGTACATGTAAACATATATACGTATCCACGTGAGTGTATGATCAGTACTTTCGGAAACGGTACCGTGGCTTTTCGCGATCCAACCTCGCCCGGAAGAGAAACTGTTATTTTTTGCCAAAAGTTATAAGGCATTCAAGTACAAACAGCAGTTCTCACACCCAAAAAAAGTTCCATTTAGGAAAACTAGAATCGTTTATTCGAATTTTTAAAATTTTAATCAACAACATTTCTATTCGTTTCAGCTAAAAAGCTGTATTTAAATCAAATAGATAATGCTATATTTGGGTTCCTTTATTCGAGTATCCACGTTAAAACTTCTTGCTCCGACCACCACGTGGCGCAGAGCGTCAAGGCATTTCTCACATACGAATTGCGCTCTAGATGTGCATAAATTGCGGGAACTAAAGTAGTATTATTATTCTGACTACATCTGGGAAGATGAACGTGAAATTTTGTACCTACCCAGGATCACAGACCCATGAAAATATTATTAATGCGAGCAACCACTTTAGATGCTTCACAAAATCAATTTTTTTTACTTCATAAATCGTTAGCAAAATATCTTAAGAATACACCCTGAAGAATTCAAAACGATAGTCGGATTCCTTCTAACGGTATGTATATAAATGATAAAGACTCTCCGCTCGAGTCCCAAGCGCGCTCAAACTTTAAACGTGTTTTTCTCGAAACGACATTTTTTCAATTTGCGGGAATCATAACTGAAAAACTAATGGATGGATCATCCTCAAATTTGAAACACGTTTACATAATATAATTTATTAAAACATGAACCTAAAGTTGGAAAGATTAGATTGTTTAAAACATTTATTATTGCAAAATGTAAGGAAAAAAATGCTAAAAATCGATCATTTTTTTTCAAATACGTTTCAACATTCAATTCTCGATTTTTATTTTTCAAAATTTAGGTTCATGTTCTTAAAAAACATCTCAAGAATATATAAAAATTTGTTGGACTATTTCAGATGCGAATTGCGAGCTGCACAATTCCCGCAAATCGACAACGACGATGAGGACACGCCAAGGGATACAGTGGATTACACCTTAATTAATGCATGAAATAACTTGAAAAAATTATCAGAGATGTATGAAAATATGAATAAATTATTGTCAGAGTTACGGAAATTTCTGTTATTTTTTTTTCACAATAAAAAAAATCCTAAAAATCATCTAATTTTCGGTCTCCTAAAGTGGTTGCTCGCCTGAACCCTAGCTACACACTATAACTGTTAGTACCTTACTTACACACTATCGGTCTATTGGACCGATGACTTTTATTGCTCTATAACATTGTAACGAACGCGTATATTGAGGTTTAATTGTAGTGAAATCAAAACGCCAGACTCCGCCCAATCCGGAGAAGCAATCAGTAAAACCAAAAAGTCGTTTCATAAAAAGTTATAACGTTTCTGAAAAGGCGTGTGGTGAAAAAAAGGTGAAAATGTAGTATTGCCGTCGGTCCATTGGATCCCGTAGTATGTAGCTAAGGTTAATCAAGAATATAAAAATATTGTGATAAAAAAAATAATTTCTTAAAGTTAAGTAGACCTTTATTTGGCCGTGAGACAAGGGAAAAAAATTATTTGATTTAAGGAATCGTCTCAGTGTGACCCTCCGAAAAATCACTGATTTTCGCGATTTTTTTTTTAAATGTTCAAATAAACTAATCGGTCCGGTTTTTTTTTAATAAATAAATACGTTTATGAAGAATACAAAATGATTTTTTTTAAGTTTATTTATTGAGTGCATCATTGTTGTATAAATTGTTGTAATTACACGTGAAAAAAAAAAGTTCCAAACGGTTTCCACGATTGCGGCCGCAATTTTGATCTGAAAAAAAAAAAATTCAAAAAGATTATTGATCTGTAGGAAAGTCGCTATCGCGCTATGGAGGGGGGTTTTTTTTTTTTCAAATTTGACAAAATGACGGCGGTTTGAACAAAAAGTGTCGAATTTGGCCCTTTTTTTCGACTGTTTTTCGTAAAAAAAAATAGGAAGTTTTCAAAAAAAAAAAAAAGCTTCCATAGCGCGATAAAGAATGACGTTAAAAATGTTCTCCCGAAATTGGAACTAAATATCTTTAAAACTCTTCCTTTGAGAGTGGAAACCGTTTTGAAAAACACCATTCTGAGAAAAACGCGTTTAAAGATTCAAGAGGCAGATGTCTCGCTCCGTTCCCTTTCTACCAGAAACGCTGTAGCGACCGTAATACTTTGAATTTCGATTTGAAAATTTGAGAGAATGTTTATTACAGTGTATACTATCCGATAATGCATTTAAAAAAAATCGATTTTTCGAAAATTTCACACTGAGACGATCCCTTAACTGGATCCTAGTTAAATCGATTAGATGTTTTTTCTGGGTGTACGAATAATTGATTTTTTTCGTAAAGTAGAGTAATTTTTTAGGGATTAGACCAACAAATATAAATTATTGTTATTTTTATCATTTTTTTAATGTATATTTATATATTTAAAATAACTTACTGTATATAGGAGAACCTTCTCGAATAATAAGAGAAATAGAAAATATTTCTCCTACCACGTACAAATCGAAAAGGTTTCCCTTCGCCCCCCCCTCCCGCCCTCTACTTCAGGAGAATGTACCGGTATGTGTGCGAATAGTTTGAGTGATGAATGCGAGCGCTTCTAATTGTAACGCCGCTATCACCGGGCGAGATCTATCGATCGTCCGGGATAAAATTTATTATCATTATCGCCTAATTATTATCGTTGATTATTGTATATAAAAAATATAAAGGAAACAGCCAATTATACAACTGAAATAATTCCAAATAAATACCTACGTTTAATCAAGAAAAAGAGGAAAAGGTGTTATCATAAAAACTAAATAGTTGGATGGGAAAAGGTCATCATATACTATATCGGCTTTGGAAAAGACAAGGAAATATCCCAGATGAGACTCTGATCATGAATTACATCGGAGCATGGCTAGTCGAGTGAAGATTCACCGAAACCGACGTCTCAGGCCGAAACGTATATCAGCAGAGTTATCGTCATCTTTTCAAAGGAAAATCACCATGTCAAAGATAAGCTAATCTTTTATGTTAAATTATTAGTGTACAACTGGAAGAAATAGATGTAAAAAGGGTGAAGGTGTGAATGATTCTACGAAAGTATACGTATGTGAGTGTTGATAGAATGCAAGACCAAAATAAAAGGGTCATATATAATGCGTTGCGTAATAAAAAATATTAATAAAACTGTACACTGTAAAAAATTTCTATATGAAAATTAATACACATGTATAGGAAGTTTTTATGCAGATACCGTATATGAAAATTCAGATACGCTGAAGAAAATTGAGAGACGCGGTATTTTAATGATACGAGCACTGTTCAGTAAAATTAATATACTTGTATATTTGAAAAATCATATACATGTAAGAAATGTCGACCTTGTGCATATTAAGAACACGAAACATCTACTAATATTACTATACAGGTATATTAAAGTACACGTTACCAGCATAGCAATTTTCAGATTCAAGATTACTAAATTTCAGACACCGTATAACGTTTTCGCATTACATATGTCTACGATATCTCCAGAAATGTATCATAAAATTTGGTGATCCTTTTTCAATATTAATATACGAATGAATATTAAATAAATTCAGCTATTATGAGTTTTCAAGGGGAATACATTAATTGATGTACTATTATGTTCGATTTTTTAAGGTTGAAGGTCAAAATCATGCAGACATCTCATGAAATTAGTTAGAGTGACTTATCACTTATCACCACTTGATGCCGTGGCAGGCAATCAAGTCGAGCAATTGTCGCCGGAAAAATTTTTATTACAATCTCAACACTTTGTGTTAAGTTAGGTGTTTACCATTTTCATGTTTTACACAATTTTCTTAGACTCGAGCGCCTTGTATATATCCTCGTCCGGAGCACGTGCCTCCTATGAGAAAGTCGACGCTCTGCGCCACGCGGTGGCCAGAGCGCGAAGCACGGTGCCCACAGAGCGTTATAAATTTCCTACACTTGTGTATTAATTTTAATATTGAGATTCTTATAATTAATACATAGGCAAATGAATTTTAATACACGGATTTTTTTTTTTTATATTGCAGGGTATATTAATTTTCATTCCCATTTTTGTACCGTATTTTTAAGAGATAGAGTTATGACGGGAAATAACATGTATCGTTTTATTAACATTCATGTGTATCTTATTTTTCAGTCAACTGTCAAGAAAAATGAAGATCATACTGTAATTTTAATACATTGTTCATAGTAGATGAATTCATATACATTTGTATTAATTATCAACCAAACATATGATTTATTTCAATGCATGTCCACAAAATTTTCAGATTTCATATGAATATTCAATGTTACGTATCTTAAATTCCATATCAGTAACTAAAATTTATGTTCATATTTCAATTTTGGTATACGAGTGCAATAATTTTCATTTCATACACCGCGTTTGTAAATTTCATTTACCGTTGTATTGTAAAAGTATTGTAAATTTCATATATTTTTTAACAGTGTATGTTTATCAGTAAAAATGACATAAAATAATGGTACAAACATAATTGTATTACAATACGAGCTTATAAATTATTTATGTGAAATGAAATTAATTATTTTTCCAAGTAATATCTGCAGGTCATTTAATTTGGAATGTCCCATGGAATTGTAAACACATTTTACGAATATCGTGGGAGAAAGCACGATCTAATTTCTTCTTTCTATTCGAAATTTACACACTCGTTCATCTCCTGATATACTTGACGTTCATACCGGGGGAAATATCATTTATTTAATTCTTAAACGGACTCTCGTCATTCTGAGTCGCCCGAAGAATGAAAAAAACGGAACACGATTTTAATCTCAATGTTTTTCTTCCACATTTGGTCGACGATTGTAATAATAAAAAATCATATCATTGATAGGCCAGTCTCCAGAGCAAAATAAAAAAAATTCATTTGTATACTATGCGAATTATTGGGTGAATATGATCATTTTAACTTGAATTTGAAGTATACAATTTTGGCCCCTTCAATTCGGAGCGAAAGGCATTGAGAAAATCAGAAACAGGTACATATTTGTATGTTTTGCGCGTTATCTCCGAAACTATCACAAAATCCGACATAATTATCGAGTACTTTTTTATTCCATATAAAATTACAAAGAAAACAAAAAAAAGTTAATTATCTATCTCCATTTGATCCATTTGAGATGTAAATTAATAGTTTATTCCGTCTGGGGACTGGCCTATGAAGAGATTTGTTTTTTTTTTCGATAAATAACGATGTATAAATTCCACGCACGATCTATGGATTATTGTTGATTAAAATCTAACTTGTACCTCGGAATGAATGTATGGATTGAAAATTCGCACATGCCTCCAAGAATCCTTGTAACATTTTTTTTGTGCAGTACTCTCGCAAGGATGATTGACGTTTTTCGGTGAAAAATTCAACATCGAGAAATTGATCGACCGACGTTTAGATTTCTTTTTTTTCAGCAAATGTCAGTCATCTCACGAAATCAGATGATTCGCAGATTATTTCTTCGTACAAAATTATTTCGAAAGAAATTTTTGTCGACCAAAAAAAAGCTAAAACTTGGCGATAGCAATATTTTTGTATTTAAAAAAATGTTACCGACTTCATTTTGTATAAAACCGTAGAAAGATCGAGAGAGAAAAAGTAATTGACGTTTCGAAACGCTCTAAAAACTTTTCCACCCTAATGACAATTTGTCGTAAATTATTGCATGCCATTTTTACCGAAAGCTGTCAACTTGTCAATTCACAGACCAGCAATTCTTGAATGGCAACAGGGCAGCGAAAAAACATTGGTCTGTTGTACTATTTTTCTTCGGTCGGTAGTTGGAATAAAAGAGGACATAATTTATCAGAGTAAAAAGAAGATTACGAGAGCCAATTTATAAAATATTTATGAGAACACAAAATAAAAAGAAACAAAATTTACTAAATTAAAAAAAATGAGAGTTGTTTAAAAAAAAATCACTCATTTCGTCTCTAGATCTGTACGCGATCCGACAAATTTTTAATCGACCACTGATAAGTTTATCTCCATTTTTCGCCAGTCTTTGAAGACATAAAAAAAGTGAAGCACAAGAAGAATACGATCGTTTTATAGATGTACGAACACTTGCTCGTGAATATACGAGATGGCGTTTTAGCGAGCGTGACCGATCGCCGAAGGACGCTTTTAGAACGTGCCCCACAAGAAGTCTGGTCGTCTGGACATGATTTTTGCCCAGAAAGAGAGAATCTCGTCGTGAGCGGGGAAAGTCTTTTCACTTTGCGCGCCTATTACATTTTGCTCAGACTTTGCACAGATACTTCGCTGAGAACTTTGATAGTTTCGCTAGAGGCCGTTTTCAAACGTTCGAGATCGTACAATTTTTTGTTGTATTTGTACATTGGCCTGAATTGCAAAGCGTCACGTATTTACACATAAATAAAAAGTCTGCGAAATAACGTCAGAATTAATAGGATAAAATACTTTGTAATTCATTCCGAGCAGGATAAGAATCTCCACGATTTTGATGATCGAGTCTGTATAATCGAATCTTGACTTCTGGAACGCTTTGTACATAAAAGAGATCGATTGCTGCTAAGAACAGAAGAAAAAAGTGCCGCAAAGTAGTACTTCTCGCTTTCCATCTCATGGACCACCCCCGAGGATCTCTAACGAGGAATGAAATAATGAAAAAAATGTTCGCACAAAATCATCAATCAATTCCGAGTGTTTTATCAAAATAAAACAAAAAAAAGGACAAAAAACAAAACGAGGAGGGATTTTATCACCTACTTTCGTACTCCTTATGTCGATCAAATATACTCGCGTTACACATTTAACGAGAAGAATAAAATTCGCAGCTTTGATGCTGCTGAATGGACCTGGACCTGTTCGATTAAAGATGCTGTGAACAAAAAAGATTCATTCTCTTCTTTCTTCTCTGGCTTTCAAGCGAGAATATCTTTTCTAAACGATTAAGCATGCGTTCGAAATGTTTTTTCTATATGAACAATAATATTACCGAAAGATCGTGAAAGATTGAGCTTAGAATTCCAGACGTAAAGAAGCGCAACCGTTCAACTAGAGTTTCTCTTAGTATTTACGCAGACCACTTTCGTCTCGCTCAAGCGAACGATATAATGATGAGACGTGATCGATCCATCGCCACCATATTATTTTAAAAGTAGTTTGTATAAAAGAGGAAATGTTTAAAGGCGACGATGTTAGAGCCCGCAAGAAATCAGATGAATTTTTTATGCATTTTCAACATAGTAGTACATCGAAGCTATTTTGCACATTAATGTCGAGCTAATAATTTGAGGCGACTATAATATCAGAACTTAGCGATACGTTAAAAAATTGATAATATTCAGCGCTATGCACGCTGATTTCCGATGTTAATAGAGCAAAAAAAAATATCTTTGAAACACAGATGTCCTAAAAAGTTTGGATTTCACACTCGAAGAGTCCCAAATTTGCCTAATCCGCTAATTAAATATGAGTCAAGGCCCCGTTACGGTTGTCTGGCAAATTTGGCAAATCCGGAAACGTACGAAGATCGCAGTTCCTTTGATTCAAATATTTTTATTTCTTTTTTTCGTTTTAACTTCTCATTAACCCAATTTTTCGTTGCACCGGAAGGGAGAGTCCATGCGGAAATTATTAAAAACAAAAAGTAGAGTATGCAAAATAGTGAGGAAAGGTTTAATTAATTTTATTGTATTAAATATCGATTGTTTTTCCCTAAATCCGCAATTATTTAAAAATTCACTGAATAATAAACCAGCTAATTTCTCAAAGTTGTACTTTAATGAAACAGTGTAAATAATATTTATTATGAAAATTGAAAGATCACAAGCAAAACGTCGTCAAGAAAATGTTCCAATCATCCGACAGATAAAAAACATCGATCCAAATGGAGTGAATAATGTTTTTTTTTTTTATGAATCTCGATGTATAGTTCACGCTTCGGGAACTTACGATTTATCTTTAGTTATTTGAAATAACGTGTATTTCGCGGGATTGCGGTAATTCGTGATTTAACGTGGTCAAATAGCGAGACGCGCGCTCTAAGAGAGAATGACGCTCGTTGCAGCAGAAATGCACGTTTGCAACTATGTATAAAATAGTTATATATACATATATATATATATATTTATTGTCTATGGCATATAATGTGGAAGTGTGTGGCCGATCGTGCGAAGCATTGTATACCCCCCTCGTTTGATCACCGGTACTCGCATTGTTTCACGTTTTAAGGTTAGTGATAGCGGGAAGAGAGCGAAAGAGAAGGATCTCAAAAGAGAAAGAAAAAAAAATCAAGAAAAAGAAAGAGAGCAAGAGAGAGAGAGAGAGAGAGAGAGAGAGAGAGAGAGAGCAATAATTGTATCGTTGGAAACAAATGATGGTACGAAGCATCTAATTTCTCGTTGGGGAAACGCATGGATCGTAAGATCGTTTTCGATCGGCGAAACAACGCGATTCTCTATAGATAAGTTAAATGGCGGCTATTTACCGTCCGTGTTCCTATTAATGGCACACTCCAAGACCATTTTACCCAATAACAATTATTCGGTGAGCTCCCGGGCAAATTTATTTTTAAGGCTAATTCATTCTTGATACTTTATTGTTCCGTGTGTAAAACAGGAAATGAGTACTGAAGCGAACAAACACGAATCATATAAGGAGCGTTATTATTTGATTGCGGGTTATTATTTGTAGCTGATTTTATTTCGATTCTCACAACGTTATTTAAGTACAGCCTATTTTTCATGAAATTATATTTTTATACATAAATTATAAAAATTACATAATAAAACAAAGGAAATAATTGTTATTCAATAATCAAATGAGTCAATTATGGCTCTGAACAGATTTATCAAACATCAAACAATCCAATATCTAAATTATTGAGTTCCAATTGAAATAAATCCCATTAACGGGGACCCAAAAAATTCTTGATTGAGTTACCAATAATAAGAAAGCTAATAAAACTTCTCATTGCAAAATAAAAACACAACGAATCATTTTTAAAAAGAATGTCTCAAATTATTTGATCGGTTTACGTCCTTATACCGATTTCTCAATGGCATCATTTCATTGAGAAATACTTGAGGACGATCGCAAGAGACATGATTGCAGTGGCATTCGTAACGAGGCCAAGAGCAATTACATACATACATAAATATGTTTGTCCAATTACGTATATATACATATATATAATAATAAAGATAGAGAAAAGGTGAAGGGAGCGTAGGTAGATAATATATTATAAGCAGAAGTGGTTAACCGGAGCGAGACCATCTCGACCCGAGCGAGAAATCGTTCGCATGCCAAGAGAACTCCGAGTTGTTCGTTGATGAACTTCTCTCTCTCTCTCTCTCTCTCTCTCTCTCTCTCTCTCTCTCTCTCTCTCTCTCTCTCTCTCTCTCTCTCTCTCTCTCTCTCTCTCTCTCTCTCTCTCTCTCTCTCTCTCTCTCTCTCTCTCCCCCCCTCCCTCCCCTCCCCCCTCTCTCTCCCCCTCCCCCCCCCTCTCTCTCCCCCTCCCCCCCCCCTCTCTCTCATTATCATTCCATCTTTTTCCTTTCTCTGCATTTCTCTCTTCGTTTATTTGTCTCTCTTTATCCATATTTCTCTCTTGCTCTCTCACGCATTTAACTCGAAATAATCGTAAGAGAAGCAGCTCATGTATAAGTGCGATTTAAAGGGATATAGTGGAATACGTTTGTACGGTAATCAACGGTGCAAACGAGGAAAACGTTCACGTAGCATTAAAACATCACCCAAAGCTTATCGTCTATCACCCGCGACTTAATTAAACCCCCTCTCCCTCGCTCTTTCCCTATTTCTCTCTCTTTTTCTCTGTACAAGTTTGTACAGAGATTGCATTGTTTCATTATGACTACGGAATAATCGACGCTTTCTTGGCTCTTAATTGGTGCCGGCCTGTCGTTCGTAAACTCGTCACCGCCCTTAACACCACATGAAAATCCCCTATGCGCGCGAGAAAACAATCAGACAACAACGGGACATTGCAAATAATTAGTCTACTGTATAATCGTGTCATTTACGAATTATTCTGTTTTTATCATCCGTTATAATTGTTACGAGATTCATTTTATATCAAAAGTTGGAAACTCGTTTAAAATGATAAATGATTTAAAAACGTTTTTTTTTTTTTTTATCTCAAATTCTCTTCAACCAATTGACATGTGTATCAATCTCGATTTATAAGATTTATCACAATACGATTCGGTTTTTCTGCTTCATCGAAAAATCAACGAACCGGTACTTTACTCGAAAGTTTTGACCTTCTTCGTGCGCTGAAACGTATATCCGAATTTATTGCGAAACGACAAATTTATGCGAGCCCAGATTAGATTGCTCGGGCGATCTGAACCATGCTTATTTCTCGTTTGTTCCCGAATCACGACTCAATTACGGAAATCAAGATGAAAAGTAGTTGAAAAGTCGATTAAATCTGTGTAACCAGAATTATTTATTTATTAAATTATATCAAGTTACTAAAAATAAACAATAAAAAAGCAATAAAACTAATAATTTTAATAAGAATAAATCGATAAAAAAAAGCCTAATTTAAGAAAAATAGTTCATTTAAAAAATAATTGAAGTCGATTCGCGTAAATGGCACAACCGATACAGTGTTACGATACGCTAATAATACACGTCCATTTATAACAGTGGGAAAATAGAGAAAGGGGGGAAAAAAGAGAAAAGATTTTGTAGGATTGTCGTGGGAGAATCGATAACGGTCCCGATCTAGTGAAAAAAAAAAAAAAAAAAAAAAAAAACAGGCATTGAATATCAATGAGACGTTTCTGGCAAGAATCTTTATTTGCTCTTGCCCTCCTCCTTTTTTATTCTTTCGATACTCCCGAGGATTCGACGCAACCCGTTACATCTTTGTCGTGATTTGCGAGAATCACCTTAATTGAATACAAACGTGAATCCCATCAGCGATGGAGACATGCAATTAGGCACTTTGCCAAATGACATGCTAAGCTGTTTACATTTGTCCCATGTCAATCTCGGAGGATTTATTATTTACGAGACACCTCAACGTTGAACGAGGGAACAATCGGGCCGGATCATTGGGTGAGAAAAATTTATTTTTACGTGTAAATAACAATAAATAACAACGAGAAAATAGCAGTAATTTATCAGTTTGTAATAATCGTTTTATTATGTTAAAGATTAATTATTTATTGTATTAATTGTTTCATTTATTATTTATTGCCGAAGTTATAAAATAGTGAATTAAATATTATTTGAAAACGGTGACATAAACGTGTCTGTCAAAAACTGAGCTAATACTTTTTGTATTGATCAATCGTGAAGTAAAAAAATGATTAACGCAATATTTGAATTCCGAGTAGTCACATTTTTATCCTGTAAACAGGCTCGATATTGAAATTTACTGTCTTATCACTTGTAGCATAATTTAAAGAAAGATTTCCTTGAGGGAAATCTACTTTGCCGATCGAAAGTTTCTACTTTTTCCTCAACTGGTAAAAAAATAATCATTTTTATTGGCAGCAACGTTATTGAGCTCCATCTCGTGGCGTGAAATCTAATGACTGAGATTATCGAACATAAGCCACTAGATGGCGGGATTTTGTAAAGATTTTAAAAACAATTAATAATTACTCAACTGGACGTAACATTTCACAAATTTTTTTTTTTTTGTAAGATGAACTTTCAAGTTCTCAGAAGTTAAAAAATAATAAAAATGTGTAAAAAAAAATAGAACAGGAAAAACAATAAAATAAAGGACGATGTTTATAGCGAAAATAATTAAATTTTTCTCCTATTTGATGGATGAAAAATGATTTGTAATGATTTTAAAACATTTTTCAATAAGCCTCTTCTTTTATTGAATTAAAATTCTTTTGTTAACGATTTTTCAAATTATTTCTCATTCAACGTGTGCTAAAAATTCGTCGATTAAAATAGATATATCTACGGAACGATTTTTCAACCGTATTGAAAATTGATTGAGCAGCAGGCTGCTGAAACGAGATAGGATCATCAATAGAGGTTGAAGATAGTTTGGCGAATAAAAAATCGTTTATGCAACCCCATGAGAGATTCTTGGAGAGATGGGAGAAGAATTTTATTCATAAGTCACGATAAAAATAGTATAATAGATAGCCATATACAGTAGGAGGGCTGCTGAGATGCTGGAAAGAAAGAGAGAGAGAGAGAGAGAGAGAGAGAGAGAGAGAGAGAGAGAGAGAGAGAGAGAGAAATAGATCGAAGAGGTCCCACGTTCCAAGAAGCAGTACACGAGCTCGAAGGATCGTTTGAAAAGTCTCTGTCCCTCTTTATCCCTCTTTCTCTCTGGTTGTGAACAAAACAAGGACAGATTCTGTTAAGGATGTCCTTAAAAAAAAAGAAAAAGAAAAATAGAGAGAGAAGAAGGACGGTTAAAGGTCCGTCACGATTCCGTGAATCTCGGACCCTCATTCGATCGTTCTGAGGATGAAGAGTGCGTCCAAACGAGAGCGACCTGTCCATCTTTATAAGCTCGATATACATGTGTATACAGAAATGCAGAGTCGCAGAGTAAATGTGTGTATAGGGCCCTTCTTACCTGTCAAATAGCTGGGAGTATTTTATTCTGGGGACTGGAGACTGTTGCTCAAAAAAAAAAAAGAATCGTATTGAGAAAAAAATGTGTTCGATAAATCTGACAGATTTTTTTTTTTTTTTTTTTTTTTTTTTCAGAAAATTGTATTCCGCATTATCTTTTCTCGGAGATGGGATTATCCAATTTGCTTCGCGGACAGAGCTTAATTTTCCCGAGAAAAATATGACGAGGAAACAACGTGAAAGTTTCTAATTTGCACCGTTCTTTCTTTTTTTGTTTTCTACGTTGTGGTTGTTGTTTTTTATCTTTTTTCATCGCTGGTACTTAACGGTAGCGAAAATGGTTTCATCGAAAAGCAATCGAGGAGATACTCGCACTGAGCCGTGAAACGAGAACTGGAGAGTTCATCGAGAGGCGCGCGACTCTTTTAGTTTTGCAGCAGGAAAGAGAAAGAGAGAGAGAAGGAATTAAAAAAAGGGTGGTGCAAATTCGGAGCACCTGATCAATTTGGACCGATCATTTCTCGGAAACTGACGTAATGTCGAGACGCATATGGATTTTTATTTTGTACCTTAAGTTGAGGAATAGCCGGAATTTTCAATATCCAATTGTTTCAGATAATTTTACAAGTTGCTGAATGTTTTTTCCAGGTATCAAAATCTAAAAGCTAGAATTTTATTGCGCTGACCAAAAAAGGCATGAAAAATTACATTGAACTACAAAATGGAGATTGCTGAGGTCCTGAAAAATGACTCAATTACTCGATAAAATAAACAATGAATCTCCAAAACAAATCGGAGTGTCTCGTTGGCTGTTTTTCTCTCGAAAAGAATGAAAATAACGGAAAGAAAACGATTGAAATAAAAAATGACACAAAACTACAAAATGGCGGTTGCCGAGGCCCAAAATGGCGGCAATATCTCGATATAATTACTAAATATTCTCTGAAGCAAAGCAAGCTGTAGGTTCATTCTCTCTCGTGTGTATGAACGATGAGAATAAAAGGGGAGACGATTCTTATTCCCGGAAGATCGGTAAAGGCGATCGGAGCGCAAAGTAAGGACAAAAGATGAGCGCGGGAGCGTGGCGAAAGAGTCCGTAGGAAGGCAAAAGCCCGAGTATCGAGTGCAAAGGGAGAGAAAGAGCCCAGCTCTCGCAGACGCTCGTGTAAATCTCATTTTCCTATACATATAAACGACAAAAGGGTTGCGAGAATGAGAGAGAGAGAGAGAGAGAGAAGGAATCTCTCGAAACTGTTGGCTCTTGCGGCTCGGTCGCTGGCCGAACCGAGAGCAACGAGGGCCGCGGCTGTTTGAGTTTCGGATTCGTAGAAAGTCCGAGTAAATTTTGCCCATCCAAAAGAAAGTGAGTATATATATATATAAGAAGGAAAAGAAGGATCAAAAGCCATCCGATACTGTGTGATAAAGTGAGATAGGTAGACGAGACCAAAAGTGAGAGAGAAAAAGAGAGAGAGAGAGAGAGAGATCGAGTGAACGATGAAGATGAAGAACTTGAATCGTCGGACGATGACTTACAACCGTGGACACGTTTCTACCAGATTATATATTTGCATACGCGATGTATATTCATATACAGAGATACGCGTCTATAAATTTTTGGCAAATTTCGCTTATTTAACACAAGATTAATAAAGCAGTTAAATTAATTACATTTTTTCATAGATACGTGTTAATAACGAGGCGAAAAAAATTCTTTCGCGTCTCGTATAAATAAGTTGTTTGATCAAATCGTAATTAATAGGTAATCGAATGAAAGTATCCATAAAAATAACATTTGCAATCGATATACACAGATTTATTGAGGAAAAACGATTGAAAGTTGGTGAAAAATTGAAAAGAGCGTTGTAGAAATAAAATTGATGAATTAGGATCAATAAATCGGTAAATATTTGATAGTGTTGCAATTAAATAGTCCAGGAATCAATGATTTATGAGACTGATTGATAAATTACAACAAAATAGATAAATTGGCGAAGAAAATGGAACGAAAATAAATCGTTGATCGGTGAGCTGGAATAAACGCACATGTTATCGAGTTGCGTATTTCGAGAATCTCCACATGCAGAAGAGAAACCGCGTATGAGAGAAAGAGAGAATTTGCTGAGAATTTTTGCTTGGTCTGCAATGCTCATTTACGGGTCCGGTTGAAGAACGCAAGAGCGGGTCTCTTCTTTGGCCAGCTAAAAGTTCAGGGACCGGCTGAACTCTCGAAGGAGCAAGAAAAAGGAAAAAAGAGAGAGAGAAAGACAAACCGCTCTGTTACATGGAATCGTGATCTTCCGCAAGCCGTTTCATGATTTACTCTCGCAAAAACTCTCTGTTTCTCTCGTTTCACTCGGCATATTCGAAAGCAAACGCTTCTGGCACATTTTGAACCCTTTTGTCGTCAAAAAATGAGAGTACCAAGAATCGCATGATAATCCATCTCTTTGTCGGGACAAAATCGGAAGTTGCTAAAGAAGAAAATTTTCGAAATATCAAGATAATCCCACGTTACAACGAGAAGAAACCGAAAAAAAATCAATTATACAAATTTCCTTTCGATCTTACGATAAAAACATAAAAATGTACGAAGTTTCATAAAGCCTGACGAAATCTCTTCGAAAATCTCGACAAAAATCCGGATGAAAACGTGAAAGAAATGAAGAAAAAAATGATTCTTTTTTACTCGGTCTTACAACGTATCCTTAGGCTTGAATAATATTAGCGTTGCAAATAAATTTCATCCGGCAATAAATTTGCCTCATTTCTCGCGCACACGTCGAGATTCTTCCGTTTCTACGAAAATATATGAAAGAGGAAAAAAGTGATAAATCATAAACGGATCTCTTCATCCGATCGAGGCGATTAACATAAATCGATTAGGATACAAAAATACCTTAGATCAAAATTACATTTTCGGTAGTTAATATAAATATGTAATAAATTCAATTTAGAGATAAAAACGACAAGTGATGGAGCGAAGAGAAAAAAAGTTAAAAAAAACGAACGTTCGCAGGAGCCTCATTACTACGGAACTAAAAATAATATTCACGAGTAGCGCGTTGGCGTCACAGACAACGAAGGTAGAAATACCAAAAACGACGAGAGTCCTGATTTCCAACGCTTTAATACGATCAGTGTGAAATTGCCGTATTGATCCTGGAAACAATATCGTTTTCCAGGAATTCGCTGTACGACGGAACACGAAAAACTATTTTAACGCGATAAAGAGAGATAGAAAACGAATGATACGTGAATTTCGAGAGAACAAGCAATAATAAGAGAAAAATAAACAAATGAGCTCAATTTGGTGAGCTCGTCGCAACGGATATTCGCGTAGGTCGGGGGGTAAAACAAAGGAGTTAAAATGAGTGGGGAATAAAGAGTCATCGACGAATTTCGAAACATCGCCACGAATCTCCTCGTGCGTGATGACGTACCGAGGCTTGTGACGCGATGAAAAAATGTATATAAACGTGCATATATATATATACGTCTATCAAAGTTTAATTTAACATCGAAGACACATCGGAGTCGCAGCAGGTGACGAAGGAAATCGTCACTTTCCGCCTACGTTTCTAAATTTAATTCCATCTCTCGGTACAAGGAAATTTATTACAAATGTTCATTCGATTCATTAGTTTAAAAATATTACACAATTAAATCAAATTAAACAAAAAAATCTGATAAATTTGATAAGAACGCTAAATAACGATGTTTTTCTAAAAAGTGGACTGTCTTGATTAGTGAAAAAAGTATTTTTCCAGGCAGGAAAATAAAAAATATGAACCAGGGCAAAAATAATTTCGAGATCTTATTTTTGTGTGGATATAACTGTGTTTTTTTTTTTCTCGCCAATTATCCCACGTCGAGACAACGTTTCAGGGTAAAATTGGAACCACGCGAATTCTGAGAGTAACAAAAATAAATGGCGCCGAAAGTGTTCGCGCTACGTAAGCGAGAATCGTGACACTTTGCCAAAAGATTTGCCATCGATTTTCACGTCATTATACATCCTACTCGTTATTTCTATACATAAAGACACCTAAAAACTCGAGCATCCAAGTATCTCTGCGACGGGACTAATTATTCTCTCTCGCGGTGAACACTGTGACGCAATGAGCGCGCGCGTGTAGATTTAAGGGGAAAGAGCGAGAGAGATGAAAAATCATTTAACTACTGGCGGTCCAGAACGATCGGAGACCAATCGTAAAATTAGTTTCCGTGCGGTTTTCCTCTCGGTCCAAGAGATCGAGCAGGTCCACGAATTATTTTTTCATTTTTGCACATGACCTTCTTTCTTTTTTTCTTTCATTTCCCTTTGGTTCTCTTTCTTAAATTCTTTTTTTCTTATAAATAAATACGAATCAATCGTCAATGAACTTCTCTCGTCTATTTTTTTATTTGTTGCTTGTTTTTTTTTTTAGTGTTGCTCTTCCAAAAAGCTCATTTTCCCAACGACGTCTGGGAAATTTTGTTTTGTGCGAACGACCGCGTCACTATTTTTCTCATTAGACAATTTTAACCACACGTGTGATATAAATTTGTTACAAGCTACTTTTTCTTAACTTTTCACATCGAATATCCGCTGGATTGTGGCCTTTTCATCCTTTTTTATGCTGGTCTTATTTTTTATTTAAATCCGAAGTTATTAAAATATGGAAAAAAAAATGCATTGAACCATCAATTTTTTATCGTTTTTCACAAAAATCTCGACAGTACACCAAGAAAAATATTTAGTTGATTCAACTAAGATCTAGTTAAATCAAATAAATTTGTTTCCTTGTCTCACGGCCAAATTGTGGTCTATTTAACTTTAAGAAATAATTTTTTTTTATCACAATATTTTTATATTCTTGATTAAACCTAGCTACACACTACGGGGTCTAATAGACCGACGGCAACGCTAAATTTTCACTTTTTTTCACCACACGCCTTTTCATAAACGCTTTAACTTTTTATCAAACGACTTTTTGGCTTTACTGATTGCTTCACCGGATTGGTCGGAGTCTGGCGTTTCGATTTCACTACAATTAAACCTCGATATACGCGTTTGTTACAATGTTATAGAGCAATAAAAGTCCTCGGTCCAATAGACCGATAGTGTGTATCACTGTAAAAAATTTCCGTATGAAAATTAATACACATGTATAGGAAGTTTTTACGCGGATACCGTACATGAAAATTTAGATACGCTGAGGAAAATTGAGAGACGCGGTATTTTAATGAAACGAGCACTGTTTAGTAAAATTAATATACTTGTGAATTTGAAAAATCATATACATGTAAGAAATGTTGGCTTTGTGCATATTAAAAACACGAAACATCAACTAATATTACTATACAGGTATATTAAAGTTCATGTTACCAGCATAGTAATTTTCAGATTCAAGATTACTAAATTTCAGGCACCGTATAACGTTTTCGCATTACATATGTCTACGATATTTCTAGAAATGTATCATATAATTTGGTGATCCTTTTTGAATATTAATATACGAATGAATATTAAATAAATTCAGCTATTATGAGTTTTTACGGAGAATACATTGATTCATGTACTATTGTGTTCGATTTTTTAAAGTTGAAGGTCGAAATCATGCAGACATCTCAAGAAATTAATTAGAGTGACTTATCACCACTTGATGCCGTGGCAATAAAGTCGAGCAATTATCACCGTAAAAATTTTTATTATAATCTCAACATCTTGTGTCAAGTTTGGTGTTTACCATTTTCATGTTTTACACAATTTTCTTAGATTCGAGCGACTTGTATATATCCTCGTCCAAAGCACGTGCCTCCTATGAGAAAGTCGATGCTCTGCGCCACACGGTGGCCAGAGCGCGAAGCACGGTGCCCACAGAGCGTTACGAATTTCCTACACTTGTGTATTAATTTTAATATTGAGATTCTTATAATTAATACATAGGCAAATGAATTTTAATACACGGATTTTTTTTTTATACTGCAGGGTATATTAATTTTCATTCCCATTTTTGTACCGTATTTTTAAGAGATAGAGTTATGATGGGAAATAACATGTATCGTATTATTAACATTCATGTGTATCTTATTTTTCAGTCAACTGTCAAGAAAAGTGAAGATCATACTGTAATTTTAATACATTGTTGATAGTAGATTAATTCATATACATTTGTATTAATTATCAATCAAACATATGATTTATTTCAATGCATGTCCACAAAATTTTCAGATTTCATATGAATATTCAATGTTATGCATCTTAAATTCCACATCAGTAACCAAAATTTATGTTCATATTTCAATTTTGGCATACGTGTGCAATAATTTTCATTTCATATACCCGGTTTGTAAATTTCATTTACCGTTGTATTGTAAAAGTATTGTAAATTTCATATATTTTTTAACAGTGTAAGTAAGATACTAAAAGTTATAGTGTGTAGCTAGGGTTAATGAAAAATTTAATATACATTTTTAAATCGGATATATTTTTATTTTTAAAATTAAACGAATATGAGCGCAATTCGTACGTAAGAAATGCCGCGACGCTCTGCGCCACGTGGTGGCCGGAGCGAGAAGCTTTAACGTGGGTACTCGAATAAACGGACCCAAATAGCATTATCTACTTGATTTAAATACAGTTTTATAGCTGAATCAAATAAAAATGTCGTGAATGTAACTGAATAAAATGTCGAATAAACGTTCCTAGTAGATCTAAATAGAACGTTTTTCTGGGTGTAAACAATTTCGTGTGTACAATCGAATAGGAAGCTTACTGAGAACTGAGTATTCTATAGATTTTTTCATAACGAAGCTTTTCGCAGTGAAATAAAAACTCGATAGAATTCGATAGAATCGATATGACACGAGGCACCTCGTATAAATAAAGGCAGACTATAAATAGCGAAATATTTGACGACGTACATAAATTGAAAACGTTGAGGCGCAAAAATGGTTGGTCTTTCCAAGATTTTCGTCGAGCAGTCATAAATATTTGATATTTCTCCAAGTTTCTCTACATTTTCACAATACTTATAAATATATATGAATTGTGAAACGCGAGTGTGATTTATTTAGTGCAGTTTCTACGAGAACGACAACGAAATAGGAGAAAAAAAAAGAGTAATTATCTTGCATAACTTTGCAATCTTGGCGAGATCGATCGATCGAGAAAAAAGATATGTACAAAAACACTAAGAACATAATCTGCAAGAATAAATTGCTTTCGAAGAAATTTCGTAGACCCCTCAATATCGAGGTATATATCGCAATCGCAATTTGTTTGTTGAAATAAAAACGTCGTTCAATAAGGCAGCGATGCAAAGACGTTTTAAAAAAAATATATTACATGCTTATTCCGCATTACTCGAGACAATAGAAAGCACGTCATGCTAAGAATTTTTTCTCAAGAACGCTCAGATAGGGATTCACTCAGAGATTTCGTCATTTTAAGTATTACGCGAGAGTCTTTACAAAGCGCATTTTTCTCGGCGATACAAAATTTGGTACTCTTTGAAAATCAAAATAAAAACAATCATGCAATCATGATAATCGCATAATTACTCCATTATTACTATCATTATTATTATTTTTTTTCATTATTGTTATTTTTATTGCGGATTCTTTTCGAACTTCTATTTTTGTTTTCTCCATTTTTTTCTTTCGCCTTATTATTATTATTATTATTATTATTATTATTATTATTATTATTATTATTATTATTATTATTATTATTATTATTATTATTATTATTCGAATGTTTCTGCGTATACTTTTTCGGGTTTTTACTGGCCAATTTCATCACTTTTACCCTACTTTTCCTCCACTTTTCTAACTTTCCCGTTTTGTAAGATCCCCAAAAACGGTTGCCTGCAACCAGTACAACGGGGTCAAAAACCACCCCAATTTTTCAGTAAAAAACTTCTTTTTTGCTTTTTTTCATAACTTTTTCTCGTTTTATAGAGTTTTTATCATTAAATCTTCACCAAATGCGACTTTATCATAGACCATTCTCATCGTTATCAAAAAACAAAGAGAACAGTCTATAATTCAACCTCATTATCGCATACGAGGAACATTTTATGCTAAACAGAAGATTGGGGTCGTTTTCGACCCCGTCGTAAGGTTTACAGTATCGCTGTTCATTTATTATTTCTAATCACTATGATTATTTAATCAACATAACTTATTAGTTGTAAACAGTAAAAATAAGACGCAATTCTTTGAATTCTGCAAGCAGCCTCAAGGACGATTTCGAACAAAAACCGTGTGTTATCGACAAAAAATTGTTTCTGCAAATCGCTCGAAGAATTTTTTCTCAAGAACAGCAAGATCGGAATTCTTTCGTATAGATTTAGCAATTGACCATTACGCGGCTCCGTGCAAATCGCATTTTTTCAGTGATAAACAATCCGTTGGTCGTTGAAAAAAAAAAATACATAAATATAGAAGCCATTATTTCACAACGAGAATCATTTTGATATATGTAATATTAAAAAAATTTATTTCTATTCCAATTAAAACGCAAATGGATTCACTGAATTATAATGGTTGTTTAATTACTAAATAATCATGCAATTAAACTTATTTATTGGGTAAAAGCAGCACAATAACAAAAAGAATCACGAGTTTTTAAATTCCGCAAATAAATCATTTAACAAATAGTTACATACGATTTCGCAGAGGAAAATCAATTCACTTTGAATTTCGTGAAATTCACAGTAAATTTCTAGTACACCTCAATCAGGAAATTGTATATAGATATATTTGCATAGACATGAATATATATTGAAATATTAAAGATCGTCTGAAAGGAGTCCTACGCGCGTTGTCTCATGCATCTCCTTATTTCTCTTCGTCAATCTCATCACGACTGCACGGAGTTTGCCGAAGTAGTTATCGTTGTTGTCTCTCTTGTACAAGAGACTGAATTAACTTGCGTGTAGGCAACTGCATTTCTGAGAAACGTTCGAGATCGACTTCGAAATAGTACGTAGAGACGGTCAACAATTCTTAGAAAATCACGACTATGAGGACGATGACTGTACTTTTGAGTAAAATAAAGAAGAGAGAGAGAGACGAAAAAAGTAAAAGAAGATAAAAATAATGGTACATCAATAATCAAATTGAATAATTATAACAATGAAAAAAGAAATAATAATAAACAAGTTATTACGATAATGATAAAAAAACGTATTTAATACCCCTCGTTAAATATCCAATTAAATCAAACTTCATATGAATTGACGTAATAAGTCTTCATCTCGAAACAAGTAATATTGCGGTATTCTCGAGAATTTCCACGTAAAATGTCGTTAACACAGTGCCAAAGGGAGAAAACAAAAAAGTTCAGCTACTAATTACATTTTCTACAATTGACGTAAAAATCGATTGAACCGAATGCGGGTGTCGTCGATGTTTTTCACTCAATGTAAAGTATTCCTTTCGTGGAGGGCCGTATTTTTTGGGCACATAAGCCGGGCCCTCCACATTTGTTCATAAATTAGGCTGGATTTTGTTTAAAAAAAAGTTATAACCAATTATTAGTCGCAACTGTAAACAAAAATCAAAAATTTCAGCTTAATTGTGTATAATTATGAAATTTTTTGATATTTTTTCGAGAGCTACAAATGTCAATAAACGCACTGTCAAAGGGAGAAGCTGGACTTATTGTATTTGGTTAAAAAAAATAGTGAAATATGAGTGAAAATACGTATAAAGTACGCAGTGACCTTGGCAATAATGTGAACCAATTTGTAACGGACAAAAACAAGAATAACGTTAAAAATGTTGTAAAAACTGTCATGGATAACATAATCTCTTGAACGTCATGAGTACGAAAAATTGCCTGTTGATCACATTCTTTCAAGTTCTATCGTGAACATTTTTTTTTAACGTTCGGTGACTCTCTGTTTTTATCAATGTTACGGAATCTTTAGAATTTGATGTAACCATACGACAGTTTATATCAAACATCTATCATTATTTCATATATGAATTATTAAATAGAAATATGAGCAGCAGGTTTCTCCATAAAGTGTCGTGTAAATTAGACGATTTTCAAAGTTATAATTGTTTTCTAAAAGTTTGGTAACGTGGCTCAATATTTTTCCAGGGAAATGGAATGTGTTTTTACTTTTTTGTAAAAAAAAGTCTGTTAATTGTAAAATATTCGAGTTCGTGAAAGGAATACCTTAACGAAGTGCTTCCCCCGGCTTTCTGCTCTTGCTGTGTATCATCATCCTCGTCGGTCGGTCAATCATATTTTTTTACGTTTTTTTGACAATAAGACACTCCAATACCTAATTGATAATAGTAATCGCTGATTAAGCGGGTCATCCCATGTGACTGCTATTTTTTTCGCTTATTTGGGAATTTTTTTGATGAACCATTAAAACACACTATATTTGAATTTTTACCACACATTTATTAACATTTTTACAGTCCCTCAGAATTTTATCAAACAAAAATAACGAGTTGAATCGACTTTACATCGTTCTGGAGACACTCGTGTATTGGTTGACGGCTGCCATGATTCCGGAGGTTTTGCTCATCTGAAATCAAAAAATCAAACGGCATTTTAATTTGTAAACCTGAGGCTATCGCCGAAACTAGAGTAAAGTAAAAATATCGAAAATTGAATTTTTGGCACGGTTTTAAAAGTTAAGTTCTAAGTTTCGTCATTTTTTTCGACTTTAAAAACTGTGCCAAAAATTCAATTTTCAATATGGATTGACCCCCTTAAAGCGATGATAAAATCGTTATCACTTTAATATCAAAAATCGTAAAATAAATACGTCAAAAAAGCTTTCATCGTATGAGGAAACACTTTTCGATTATTATCTTATTTCGTTTTTATTTGATTCTCCGATTCGCATCTAATCGTCAATTTCGACACCGTTACTATTATTTTCCCTTATCGTGAATTCCACAAATTCATCAATGAACGTCTGTATAGCAGATGCTTTTTTTTCCTCCATGCTTGTTACCCGTGAGCTACAACGTATATTAAGACATTCTTGAAAACTTCTTGACAATATGTAACTTAATGACGTGGTGTTTATTTATTTATTTATACATTCATTTATTCATTAATTTCTCCATTAATTCATTCATTCATTCATTCATTTATTCATTCATTAATTCACTAATTCATTAATTAATTCATTCATTCATCCATCCATCCATCCATCCACCCATCCATCCATTCATCCTTCCACCCAAACAAGCACACACCCACCCATCCATCCATCCATCCATCCATCCTTCCACCCACCCACCCACCCATCCATCCATCCATCCATCCATCCATCCATCCATTTATTTATTTATTTATTTATTTACTTTAAATCTATAATTATTCTGTCGATTTCGTCAAAACTGAGTTGGGAATATGCAAGGCCTTGATACGTCAATTTCGTTCCCACTTATTCAGCAAAAATCGATATTTTTATCGATCGACAAATTAGAAATTAGAGATTAGTTTTTTTTTCAACAGAACTTTTATGAATTATGAACATTATTTATCAATTTTAACTTTTTATACGAACATAATTGTCGATGATCAGATGAAGATTTAAAAAAAAAAAGCATTGTTTGAATTCTTTGATGAATAAAACGAAAAAAGATGATGAGTGTGGCCAATTATGCCCCAATACACGAATTATTTAACCCCAACCCCCCGGAAAGGTTCGAAAAGTTTGTTATTCTACGAAAAAACGTTGTGGACTCTTGTCTCTTCGTAATGACTTGATGATAGGAATAATAACAACACATATGAGTAATTAAGATGAAAAAAAAAGTAGCATGACTGACAGGTGTAGAGTACGAAGCTATTTATATATATACGATTGGGATGAGCAGACGTGGAGGCCTCTTTAGCTCAGTGGTAGAGCACTGGTCTCGTAAACCAGGGGTCGTGAGTTCAAACCTCACAGGAGGCATTTTTTTTCCTTCGATTTAACACACAGCGTATTACATAGTGTCTGATATTTTATTTCGTCCTCATTTTCTTGTTAATTTTTTCTTAGAAATATTATTTACAGTACGAAAAAAAATTTCCTTCCTCTCGATCCTTTTTATTATCCGTTTTTTCTCTCTTTCTCTCTCTCTCTCTCTCTCTCTCTCTTCCTCTAACTTCGGTTCGCTCTCGGTGTGCATAACGTAATCGAGGGAGTATTTGGGCGCGACGTATTGCGATTGTACCGGGAATCGATCGTCGAGCGGTTCAACGAGGCCGAGGAGAACATTTGATTTTAGGGCAACGGCGGGAGGGCGTGTGTGTTTTGCATCGTGTTTACGAACGATGAATCTCGAATAACGCCCAAATTGGAGATTCCTCGAATTTTATCATTTTGTCGTTTTACTCATCCTCGTTGTAAACAAAATATGGGAGTATATTGCCATTTTTTTTCCGAATAAATACAGTACAAACCGATTGGCAGTATAATTCTCCGGAAACCAGGGCTCGATGACAAACGACAAAAAAAAAGTCGATACAGTTATCCGATCCCCGTACGTTCTCGTCGCACCGACAAAATATTTGACAAATTTATTTTCAATAGTAATAAAAAAAAACTGATAAAAATCATAAGAAAAAATATTTTTTAGCAAAAATGAAACAATAATTTATTTTTAAAAACGAATATTTGTTAAAAAACAAAACAGATGATAAAAAACAAAACTAGATGAATAATTGTTCCGTTCCACGAAAAAGAAAAGAACAAGATAAGTTTAGAACATCCCTAAATAGGATCGAGCTTGAAAGATCGTTGTATCGATCGTAGTTTTTTTCTGATCGTTTGTTTTTTCATAATCTATCGTGGCAGGCGCGAAGGGGAGGTGATGGTTGTTGAAACGTTTCGCTGGAATCGACGCTATCTCCGAAATGCTATAGAAAGGCGACGATGTCTAAATAAAAAAATAAAAAAATAAGAGAAAAAGAGGAACTGAGAAAAATAATACGAAGAGCGAGCGCCAAACAGTGCACCGGTCGCCGTCTCTCCTTCCTTTTATCGCTCTCTCTTTCTCTACCGCCTGATCCCGAGAGCCTCGCTCCCACCCCCATTCCCCGCCCCCGATTCCAGCCACCATCGGAGTTCCGGTAAGTCGTTACCGATAGCGAGTTTAACGAGTTTTTGAGAATCGCGGTTGCTGGAACACGAGATATCGAATGTAATGAAGGAGGGAGAGAGACAGAGAGAAAAAAAAATAGAGTAAAGGAGAATACGCCTTGTCCTAAAGTTTACCATTTATATTGTACGATGAAAGGACACATAACTCATGCAGAGCCATTAAGAATTGACCATACGTTCCCAGACGAATATTCAGCGAATCAGATTAATTAACATAATGAAATTTATTCAATCACTTTATTTCTTTCTTTTATTTTTTATTCAATTTTTTTTGTCCCCAAACACTGAAAAGACAGTTTTAAGGGGTTATATCTAGTTGCTTGAGTTGAAAAAATGGATTTTTTTGCTTTTCTGCATTTTCTCAAAGTACATCATCTTAAGAACGTTTTTCCAAAATATTATAAGGGTCTGAGCACTAGAACGAATATATTTACGCGCGCTACCTGAGAGTGCGAGTCTCCGAGCGCAGCGATCGATGATTTTAAACGCTATTATCTCGGAATCATATTTTTTAAAAAGTGCTGTTGCGGTGAGCACGATTTCTCGAAAGCAATTTAACCGATCGATTTGAATCTTTCACGAGCTTGTTTCTAATTGTAATGACTCGTTCGCGAACGAAGGAATTTTCATTTGAACCAAAATTTATGTTTTTCTTGAGTCAACAAACCTAATTTTTGGAACCTCAAAAGTCAAACTTTTCGAAAAAATCGACATTTTTTTAAAAATCAAAATTTCGCGAAACCCTTTGTTCACGATGAACATATAGTATTATACTAACGATATCTTTTTTGTTTTTTATTTCAGATGAGCCGTTCCAGAGATATCACGCTCACCGCGAGTGATGTTAAAAAAAAGGTGCTTTAGGACAACGGCCATATTTCCCCCAGTAATGAAAATTTTTTCATGAAAAAATTTAAATAAGAACCTCTTAATATGTAGTGTATATATATATATTTATATATACAGTATAGTATATTTTAATAGAATGATGTTAACATGGCTAAAAAAATCATGAAAATCCCTTAATTTTCCCTTAATTAAAAAATATACTGCTAAAAAATATGTGAAATTTACAATACATTTACCATATAACGGTAAATGAAATTTATAAACTGAGTATATGAAATGAAAATTATTGCACTCGTATACGAAAATTAAACCGTGAATATAAATTTCAGTCACTGATGTGGAATTTAATATACACAACATTGAATATTTAAGGCGAGAAACCAGTTTAGGAGGCCGAAATTTTGGTGTTTTTCGTGAATTTTTTGAACAGAGAAGGAATAATCAGAATTTGTTTAAACTTGGAGGATATTTTATTCATGTTTTGAAGTACACTTTGTAATTTTTTCAAGTCATTTCTGCCGGAAATAGTGGAGTTAGAAGCTGCTGTCCATGGACGACTTTTTTTTCAACTGGTGGGCATTCTAGCTCAAAAAGTTATTGACCAATCGGTCTGAAAATTTGTGTGAATATTCTTTATTCAATTACAATCTATATGAACCTGACTCTGGAATGATATTATTATTAAAAATATTTTTTTTAATACAAAAAAGGTGAAAAAACATGGTATAAAAACATGACATTGTGTTCAAACACCTCAAAAACATGCAATTTTCAACTTTTTTGATCACAATTAGGTTCATATTCTTATGAAATATGTTGTTAACGAAAAAAGAAAATTGTAATGATTACAGATAAAAATTGTGACTTCAGGAATGCCCACCAGCAAAAAACTCGGATGACGATCGTCCATGGACAGCAGCTTCTAACTCCACTATTTCCAGCGAAAACGACTTGAAAAAATTACAAAGTGTACTTCAAAACATGAATAAAATATCCTCCAAGATTAAACAAATTCTGATTATTCCTTCCCTGTTAAAAAAATTCACGAAAAACACCAAAATTTCGGCCTCCTAAACTGGTTTCTCCCGTTAATACTTGGCGTTGAGACGCTACCGCGTCTCTTGATTACTGAACAGTACACGTATATCTTTAAAATACCACGTCTCTTGATTTGCTCAGCGTAACTGAAATTTCATATACGGTATCCGCATAAAACTTCCTATACTTATACTTGTGTATTAATTTTAATACAGAATTTTTTTACAGTGATAGATATAACCCGTTAAAAACGATGAAATTTTGTCAGTTTTATAGGCAATCGGAAAATGTCAAAAATCTGATGAATCACGATCGCATGACATCAACAGTTACGACATTTTCAAATCATAAAATTTTCAAATCAAAACATGAAAAAACTTCTAGTCCAATTTTGAATACAGCAGTACTTTTAAATATTTACCAGAAAACGTGAATTTTTCCTTCATATATTTAAGTATTTATTAGAATATTTCAATCTGTTGATCGGAATTTGACGAGGATGTGACGAAAAAGCTTGAAGAGAATTGATCGATAAGGATCAATTCGACAAGCAGTACAAGAAAAAGCATGAAGATAAAATAATGATAAAAATGATTCACGAATGAAATCAACGTGACTGTCAATTTTTTTAATGTGATTTTCTTTTCGACGTTATAGAATTTGCACAATTTCTGACGATTATTTATCTCTGGGTGAAGGAAGTTGATCGTTCTCTGATTCGAACAATTCGTGCTAATGGATTCTCGGCTCGTCGTTCAAATGAGCTATCAAAAATCATGACAATAATTAACGAGTACTGAATCACTCGAATTCTTATCGATTTCCATCGAAACTCTTATCGAATTCAACGGAAAATCTTTTATCGAGCACTCGAGAAGGTTCGCGATTAATTTTAAGAGCTCTGCTCATTAAATCATTAGAAATCATTCTCATTAATAACTTAACGACTTTTGTTTCGCAGTAAAATCAAATAAAATAAAGATTTCATTGTACTCGTGTAGTATTTCGATAGAACATCAATTTCCCTGAACCGAAACCGATTAAATTAATCAGTTAAAACTCTAGATTAATTATGAGATTAGAATTAAACTTCGTAGACAGAAAATCCTAACAATTTTCAAAATAGGTCAATTTTTTCACGCGAGAAACTTGAAGAGAAGCTACGACATTTTTTCTTCTCCTCGTAATGAATTCCTGCGAAACGTAACATCAATTAAAGATCAATTAAACCGACCTGAATCATCATTAACATTTTTTTCTTCCTACAATTATTATTTCCTCAAACGTTTCTTCGTAATCGACAATAAAATATTTCGCCAGCCAATCGTTGTTTCCTGTTGTAAAAAAAAAAAAAATATATATATATATACGTATATCTACATTTTCATTAATCCGTACGTATGAAGAATTTGAAATTTTAATCTTAGAAAACGAGTCATGGGAGTTCGTTGTACTCGAGGAGTTTCATTCTGGTCTGACGTCAGAGAAAATCGTGTCAGCGATTCGGGAGACTCTGAGTCGCCGGGATTGCAGAAAAAAAATTGTTCACAAACGTATAGATATACCCCACATTAATTTATACTTATATATATAGAAGCAAAGCAATCTCCTTCTTTTGCAGAGTGTGGATGACTCAATTGAGTCGGTCGAGCACGCGCCAAAAGACTCGATCTACAATTATACGGATATACATATATCTATACGAATGTATATATATACAATTATATCTATGGGTAATTCGAAGCGAATTGAAGACTTTTGAGACCAAAGCCTTTTTCATATTTCCATAAACGTACAAAAAAAAAGCCCGAACTCCCAATTCTCAAAAATCTTCACCTCCACAAAAACCAAAATTTCTGCATTCTTTTCTCTTCATTCAACGGTTATTGAATCGAATCAATCTCGACAAAATGTCGAAAATTTTTCATTAGAAAAAAAGAAAAAAGGAACAGTGGCCATTTTAATTGAAAAATTGTCAATTATTAAATTGAAATTTTATTTTTCATTGTAATTAATAATTAAAAAAAGAAAACAGCAACTATTTGGGTTGAAAAATTGTAAATTATTATATTAAAATTTTATTTTTCATTAAGATTAATAATTTAAAAAAGGGAATAGCAACTATTTTAATGGAAAAATTGTAAATTATTAAAATGGAAATTTTATTTTTCATTATAATTAACAATTAAAAAAAGGGAACAGTTGCCATTTTAATTGAAAAATTGTTAATTATTTAATTAATATGTTTAATTTTTCATTATAATTAATAATTAAAAAAAAGGGAACAGCAACTATTTTAATTAAAAAATTGTAAATTATTAAATTGAAATTTTATTTTTCTTTATAATGAATAATTAAAAAAAGAGAACAGCAATTATTTTATTTAAAAAATTGTAAATTATTAAATTGAAAATTTATTTTTCATTATAATTAACTATGAAAAAAAGGGAACAGCAACTATTTTAATTAAAAAATTGTAAATTATTAAATTGAAATTTTATTTTTCATTATAATTAACAATTAAAAAAAGAGAATAGAAACTTTTTTTTTTTTAATTGTCAATTATTAAATTGAAATTTTATTTTTTATTACAATTAACAATTAAAAAAAGGGAACAGCCACCATTTCAATTAAAAAAATGTAAATTATTAAATTGAAATTTTATTTTTCATTATAATTAACAATTAAAAAAAGGGAACAGCAACTATTTTAATTAAAAAATTGTAAATTATTAAATTGAAATTTTATTTTTCATTACAATTAACAATTAAAAAAGGGAACATCAATTATGTTAATAATAAAAAAATTGTAAATTGTTGTGTAAAAATTCTAAATTTCGATTTTTAAATAATGGTTTTTATTTATAAGACATTTTGATCCAAATCTACGAAAGATTCAGATTGAGAGGTCCCATAGGCACGTATGCGAATGTATATAATACATATATATTGGTGTATAACAAATTTTATAGGATAGAGGATTCCAGGTAGCGCGTGTCTCGCTGATCTCTCACACCGAAACCTCCTACGTTCGTCCGTTCGTTGGTGGGTATAAAGGGGCGAAGCGAGAAGAGGGGGGAGGGGGGTCGATGCTATTTATGGAAGCGAGGAGAGGCTTCTCAGAAAGTCTCTTGGTATTATAGACATGGCACATATGAAGAGAGCGTTCGTTTCGAACTCGTATAGAAACGACGTTCAAAAAAAGAGCGCGAGGGGGGGGGGGGGAGGAGGAGGGACATGGTTGGGGAACATCTGCGAATGCAATTTAGTGTGTCGAGAAGCTCGGATATTTTGCCTTTTGCTCTGGATCCTCCGAGCCCGAGATGGCCGACATTTGACATAGAAAAGAGAAGAAAAGAAGAGAAATAAAAAAAATAATCCTCCATTAAATTTTCATCATAAACGTCCAAATAACCCATAAATCATTTTTATTTCTTATGAAAAATGATTTTTCTACGAAAGAAAATAAAAAAAACAGGTTGAATCTAAATGTTGTGGCTACTTTTTTTTTATTGAGCAATGGTTTCGAAAATTGATTAATTGTTTTGAATCTCTATTTACAATACATTAAAATTCTCATTGCTAGGAGTTTTTATTTACTTTTTTTTATCCATCGATTCATCGTTAAATGTTCCGCGTTAACCATTTTTGCAGCGTCCAAAATCTCAACGTTTTTTTTATTTTTAACTTTTATTATCACTTTTATTTTGGTCCAATAAAGTTGATCATTTTTTTTATCATGAAAGTTTGACAGAAACAGCAAAAATAGCTTTTTTAAGCACTTTTTATACATCGACTCAATGATCGATTAAGAAATCAAATTTTTAGAAAAAAATCTCTGATTAAAAATCGAAGAAAAAGGTTTTTCATTTAAAAATCTCAATTTTTGAAAAAATTTCAGCCGCTTGGACGTTGAAAATTTTTCGAAAATTAAAAAACCTCGAAATTTCTAATGATTACGATCGAGCGACAGAATTTTCGATTATTTTTGTACACATTGTATTCTAATATAAAATAAAATTTAACAATTATTTTGGTTTTATAGGTTTCAATAATGAGTCATGAGAGAACAGGATACCTGCGGTCTTTTTGTCGGTGTTTAAAGCGCGCAAAGGACGTAGAAAATTGTCGTCGAACGAAACCGTTGAAAGAAGAGGGGATAAGAGGAAGAAAAGTGATCGAGGACCTCCTGCTATTTCCTTGTAAACAATCACACGCCCATTTTCGGGTTTCTTGCTATTATAAAAATAAGTATTTCAGAATTTTTTTTCCTCGTGACGATATTTTGCCTCGCTACACTTTCGAACAAACAATGCGATCGCTCCCGGGGACACACGTTACAAAATGACTTTTGATTATTTCCGGTCTCCGAGACTTACTCCCATGGCCCGAAGTGAAAACGATTATTGAAAATACGAACGTTTGTCATTCCGAAGACGAAATACATTTCGGTTATTTTATATCAATGTCGTGCGTTTAAATCAAATCATTTTTTTTTCTTTATAATTCACCTAACGATGTTTTCAAGTCTTTTCGATCGTTGATAATTCCCGCCACTTTTTCGAACATATTTCCAGAACTCTCGTCCTCCATTTTGCGTCATCGCCACTTGTGATCACTGGATAAATCGGAAAAAGCGATTTTTCGAATGGTCTTCATCCTAGGACAATTGGAACCGGTTAAAATAAATAAAAAAAAAAAAAAAAACAAAATATTTTAATGATAAAAATACAAAATACAAAGTTGACTACTAGAATATAAAAAAAAATAATAATAATAAAAACGTATAAAAAAATAAAATAAAACGAGTGTAACATTGTTGAAAAGACTCGCAATTGGAATTTCGTAGAAAAAATAACAACAGCCAATTCGTGAAAATAAAACATATTTTTATATTTCTTTCTCGATCTCATTAATTTCCCTGGAGCACCGGACGCAAGAGTATCAATTTAAGTTCATTCATTCGTCGGATTGGGCTGGCAGTTACGGCGGACATCGCAAAACGTAATCATGTAATATCAGGATGGCATGTGTTCTCTGACAAATTGTTTCGCGGAAGAAAAAATATGATTAAAAAAAAAAGTGAAAAATAATAATGAAAGAAACGATAAAAAGAGAGAGAAGACGAACGGATGTTGTCTCGGGTGGTCGAGGAAGGAGCGAGCGAATCGTTATGTGTGCCGCAGGTGCGTATGCAATTTCTTCCATGTATGATACACGTTAAGTGTGTACGTTTATTTGTGTATCGGGTGTCTCACAAAAAAGCGAAAAAATTAATGAATTCATTTGAACTGAATAAAATAAATTTGAATTCGTCGTCGATCAATTTTTCATTCATTTTTTTACATTCATATTTTTTTGTACATTAGTAAATCATGAAAGAAATTTAAATATGATCATTTTTGTTTAATCTTATGAATTTTTGATTAATGATCATTTTTTTTACTCGTTAAATAATTTCCAATAAAATTTCAATTGTATTTCTATGTTAAAAAAATAAACAAACATTATTTTATCGAATTTTGATTGCCCTACTACGATTTATTAACTTTAATTAAAATTCTAGATTTGAAAATCCTTAAAAATAAAGAAAAAAGTTCGATATTTCCGAAAGTTCGACGAACCATCGCCAATTTGACAATTTTTTTAAATTTCCTATTGAGCACTCGAGCCGAATTAATGTAATAATCGTAAATGTGACACCCGGTACGTAAGAATCTACACGCATTGAATGCATTGCAATAACATTTCGCGAGAATCTTGGTTCACATCCGTTCCGGAGACGAGTGTGCGATTGCTCGAATAAAATGGAACATTCTTTTTCGTTCGTATCCTTGAAAAAAAGTAGGCAATTTTTTTTTTATTCGTTCGATTTTAAGTATTTCCGACAAATATTTAAACGTACGTTAAACTTTGGCGTGTTTCGAAAATGCATTTCTTATTTTTCGAACGTAACTGGCGTCGAAATTTACGTCGTGTCAACAACCGGAACAAAATCGGACAAGTGTTTCTTTTTTTTATATTTCTTTTTTTTTTTTTAAGAGAATGATAACGTCGGATGCTCCGATAAGAACCTATTCCGAGAAATTAGTCGATTGGTAATAGCGGCAACTTTGTGCGCCACTTGCGAGCATGAAAACGCACGTTTTTCATTAAATTAATCAATTCCGAGGATTCACTCGATACGAGAACAAGTCCGTGGAATTTGAAGCGATAGCGTGACTCGCGATTTTTTATTTTTTTCTCTACTGTTGTTCCATCTATAATTAAACTTTTATGTATTACTTACTTTATTTCAAATATTGCACAACGAAGTATGTTTTGAGAATAGACAAAACGTGAAAATATAACAAAAAAAGAAAAACAAAAAAATTCAAAACTTTGTTTTTATCAAAATTACGATAATTGGCGATGCGATAAAAATCTGAAAAAATGGAGTTATCTTCGCGAGGTTTAAAACATCGATTTCCAATAATAATTTTGTAAAACACTATTAAGGGGAATTCCCGTGCCAGTGGTAAAAATTTTGCTCATTTCATCATTTTTCTTTCAAGTATTTTCTTCCGATATTTATTTAAAAGCCGCGCGTGTGATAATTTTTACATTATGAAAGACATTTACATATGGTAATTACGCGGATTTACAACATGAATCCATTTTTTTTTCTTTTTATCTATTTTATCTTTCTTTTTTTATGATTTTTTATTGAAGGCTAAAAATGACGTTCCAAAATGTCCCACGTTCTGAATTACAGAGATAACTTCACTTTAATGGGTTGGAAATAAAATCCAGACAAATTTTATTGTAGATAATGATAAGAAAAAAATTAATAAATAACAAAGTGGAACGAATTTAAAGGAAAAAGTTCAAAGAACAGCAAAAAAATGAACTTTCTTCTACTTTTTATAACAAACGAAAGGGTTAAAAATAAATGTTTTTCCTTAAATCGCTGCAATCGATTTTAAAAACATAGTTGTGACAAAAAAGAACAACATTTTTTTCCAGTATAACTCTTCCAATAGCCAAAAATTGTTGTTCACCATTTATCAAAATGTAATATTCTAGAAGCATAAAATAGTACATAATAATACGAAGAAAAAACTATTGATTTTTTTTTTTTCAAGTTCGTCATGGCAATCCCCCTTATTTCGTACTAAAAAATGTGCAAAAAATAGCGAGATTTGTTTTTTTTTTTTTATTTTATGAAATGAACTGCGGATGTGCGTGAACTTTGAACAAATTCTCTGTTATATTTTTTGCGCAATTTTTCATTCAAAATGTGTCTAAAAAGTTATTTTTCAATAGAGCGATTCGTTCACTCACGATAAATAGCAGAATTTGCTTTTTATTTCATTTTTTCCGATTTCCTTTCTACAAATTTCCCGCGCTAAATGACAGAGACTTGCATTGACGTTGAGCGCCATCTGCAGGGAGAAAGTGGCGACAATTGTGAGTGAAGAGTATCGCGATGTTTCTACGCGACGCGGGGCTTTACCCCGTCAACGAAGTCAGATTTATATAGAAGCCCAGTTCTTATGGGCGCCTTGAAGACAAACTTTCTGCGACCCGAACTGCCGCTCCGCGGCGCGGCGTTCGCTCTGTGACGTCACTAGCGACCAGCTGCCATGTTGCCATGGAGACGGGGAAGCGTGGAGTGACGTATCTCTCTTGCACATTTAAAAGCAAGAAGATGCTTGGACTGAGCGCGTGGGGTCAAGTGATCGAATCGTACAATTGAAGTTTCTTTTTTTTATGTAAAATGTATATAAATATTTGAGACCACTTTCTTTGTAATATAGTTTTTTTACACAATGAATGTCTTTAAGAAAATGACGCAAACACGGACCATTCAGATAAGCGGTATGAGCTCGACGTGGGGTGAAGTGTTCAAACCCTGATTTTCTTTTCTTTTTTTTTTTTCAAGTCCGCGACACACTATACCCGTAAAGCAGCTGGAAACGATAAAAATATTTTGAGTAGAAATTTCTGATATGAAAAATACATTAGCCTGATATAAATAAATATAAGGTAGATGTCTACATTTTTTAAATTTAATTGAAATCAGTTTATTTTTCGGATGAGAATTTCGTAATTTCGAAATGGAAGAATAATTCAGTCATAACAGGAAATGGCGAACACTAATTTGGAACGAAAAAATCTTGACATAACCGAACTATTGTTTGTGGCATCATTAATTTTTTTCCAGTATCGACTATTTTTTTCAAAAGCTTTCGAAAAAGTCCATAAAAATTTACAATAGTTTTGAAAGCTTTTATAACGATAAGGCATTGAACGAACAGTTTTTTGAATACTGTCACCTGAAAAAATTAAGGTGAAGATCGATGGGAAAAAGAATAAGGAACAAATTCAAAGTATGCTAGAAGAATTTCTTTTGTTTTTTCAACGAAGAAATATACGGTTTTTTCGGCGAATTTATATAAAGTCTCGATAATATCAAAAATTGAACTCATTTTTCCGACAAATGCCTGAATATGAAAAGTATTCAGTGATCTCAATTCATGTAAAAAATTGGCTCCATCTTCTTTTCTTCGTGGAAGTGTGTGTGGGTGTAATTGTTTTTAATACTTGGTAAAAAGCAAGCATAGGGATATTTCATGTACCCACTCTTAGTTAATTTTAGTTCACGTATAGCAGTATTATTGAAAAATAGACAGTGCATTTTAGAGCTTTTGTGTCAAAAATAGAAAACATGCGTGAGCTAAAATTATTCAATGGAAACCACGGGAAGGTGGCGGGTGTCTTTCATCGGGACGGGGAGGATGTACTGGAAAGGGTGGGTGTGAATGGGGATGTAATTAGGTATTAAGGAGTTTTCCTACTGTATTGTTGAAAAAAAAGAGAAAATAGTATCTGCTGAGATCGGGAAAAGAAAAAATTAAAAAAACATGCTGGTAACAGTAGGATCACTCTTTAATATAGGATATTTTTCAGAACCTTTCACAAGGTTGCAAAATTTCGGGGAAATATGCCTAAAACAGACCCCTGGTTTATTACTAGCATCAAAAATGAGAAAATCCTTCATTTGACCCTTAACGCCGTTATCCTGCGTAGACTCTTTTAACACTTTTTTTGGGAACTTTTACTGGTGAACTAAATTAAGATACGACTGTGAAATTCTTACCACATATTTCTACATTTGAAGCAACTTTACAATTTTCTCACCCTGAAATTGTCTGAGCCGGGTTCTAGCCACTTTGTTTCAAAAACTTTTTTTCTGTTACCATGATTACAGACGTTCTGCTTATCTGATTGTGGAACAAAACAATCATAAGGTATTTTGATCTGCAAAATTTAAACTAATCGTAGATTTAGGAATATTAAAGACCATTGAAAAGTTAATTTACGGCAAATCGTTGAACTCTTATCATCAATTTTGATATTTTTTTCACCGCTTCTCCAAGTTGCCAAAAATTAATTTATCAATGTCTTTTGACTCTACTTCAACCTTCCCAGATTAAAATCTCATTTGAGTCTTTTCTTCAGATAAGCAGAACGTCGACTATCGTGGTAACACGAAAAGAAACGTTTTTTGCGAAAATGAGTGACTAAGATGCTGTGTAGCTCAGCAGTGAGCCACGATTTCGGGCAAACAAATTGTAAGGTGTGCTTAGAATGTGAACAGATATGTGGTAAAAACTTCGCAGTTGTTTCTTATTTACTTCGCTCAAAAAAATTCCCAAAAATCGTCTCCTCATGGAATTTCGACATTAAATGCCATGCTATGCTGGAAGGGATCATTTTTATAAAAGAGGAGAGAGAATATAAATTAACGAAGATAAATTAGGAAAATTTGGAAAACAATTCAGAAAACCATTCCAGGATACAAATGGAAAAGAATGGAAAACAGAAACTGTAACATTGGTGCCATTAAATAGAAAATAATTGTGTACAACAGTATAGAGGCTTGGAGTGAATAAGTCGGTTGATTTCATCATTTTCAATGTTTGGGCACTGATATAATATATTGTTTGCCATAAGGAGTAATGGAGTTTTTCTAACTCGATCAAATATTTCTTAATTGCAAAAATGAATCCCCGAAAAAATTCAGAGAATTTTAAAAATTCTCTGACTTTTTCCTAGTTTTCTCAGGTTTTCCCTGTTTCCCAGATGTGAAACAACCCTGTTATTGATCTATAAATTATCGTCATTTATTTTACTAACTATTATCAATAATCGCAACCCATATACACTACCGGCCAAAAGTTTCCGGACAAAAGTCCAGAAAAGTTCTAAAACGTTTTGTTATGCTATTTCGCTGGTAATCAACGTAAACAGATTAAGTAAACGGCATTTTGAAGGGGAGGGATTCAGCTTCATTTTGATTTCTTTGAATAATTTATACGAATAGTTTTACGGCCAGCACTTTGTTTTCAAAATGACAATTTTTCGCCTTTTTTTACCCCCCTTTCAGGAGGGCCCCGTTTCCAGAGGAAATTTTTTGTATGTATTTTTCCGAACGGAATCATGAAGGTGAAAGCTCGGGCTTCAATTTTGTTTTTTGAAAAAACTTTGTGCGGTTTTTCCCGCCAAAGTTATTCCGTTTTTTGTCAAAAATGAACCAGTTTCAAAAATACCGTGTAACACGGAAACGACAAGCTTTCGAAAAAAACTTCAAGAGGGCAAAAAGTTGCGTCGGTTTCCAAAGAATTCACGAGAATTTTCTCAGAATATTTTTCCAAAATATATTTTTTCCGTATTCTCGGACGAAATCAACACAATCCAATTATCGCAACTCGGGAATTATTATGTTTCTGATAAAATTTCAAGGGGGGAAAAAGTTTTATTTTTTTCATTTTTAATGCTTTGAAATTTTTTCAGATTTTTTTCTCAAATTTTTTTTCGTTAATATTTGATTCAAACTCAGGTAATTCGCTTACAGTTACTTGAGAAGTATGGGGTATTTACTGCTGTCAATACTTTTTTTCATTTCAACATTAACTGCTGTAAATACTAATTTACCTTCTGTAAATAATCAGTCAATTTTGACGTAACAAAAGTGATTATTTTTTATAAAAATAAGATTTGAGAAAACACCGAAAACCGTCATATTCGCGTGTATTAGTATAATTTCCCAACTAATACATGGTGTCGAGCTGCTCCCGTGTCCAGATTTTGTCAGAACTTATTGTCGAAAATCTAAAACCCTTCCGAATGATTGATTAACTTGCGACTAGAAAACAATGAAATCGTAACGAAAAAAAAAGTTTGAAGAAAAATCTGAAAACGTTCCATAGCATTGAAAATGAAAAAATAAAACTTTTACTCTTATGAAATTTCATCAGAAACACAATAAATAATTCCCGAGTTACGATAATTGGAATGTGTGGGTTTCGTCCGAGAATAAGAAAAAAAAAAATTTGGAGAAAAATCTGAGAAATCGACGCAACTTTTTGCCCTTTTGAAGTTTTTTCAAAAGCTTGTCGTTTCCGTGTTACACGGCATTTTTGAAATTGGTTCATTTTTGACAAAAAAAACGGAATAACTTTGGCGGGAAAAATCGCACAAAGCTTTTTCAAAAAACAAAATTGAAGCTCGAGTTTTCACCTTCATGATTCCGTTCGGAAAAATACATACAAAAAATTTCCTCTGGAAACGGGGCCCACCTGAAAGGGGGGTAAAAAAGGCGAAAAATTGTCATTTTGAAAACAGAGTGCTGGCTGTAAAACTAATAATCGTATAAATTATTCAAAGAAATCAAAATGAAGCTGAATCCCTCCCCTTCGAAATGCCGTTTACTTAATCTCTTTACGTTGATTACCAGCGAAATAGCATAACAAAACGTTTTAGAACTTTTCTGGACTTTTGGCCGGTAGTGTAAAAAAATATTACGTGAATGTTTTATGACGCAATTTTAATCGGTGGGATAAAAAATCAAATTGAAATTCTCTCAAGTGGAAATTAATTCAGAGAAAATTAATAAAGCTGAAAAGGTATCAAATTTCGATATTAAAAAGAAATATTTGCTTAAAACGAAAAAAAAAAAAGTAATGAGGTCCCCAGGAATCGAACCCCAGACCTTCGAGTCATGAATCGTCAACGCTGTTCACTCAGCTACGCATATTATTTTTATAATATTTGATCAGAACTTGCTTATAAATCGTGAGAGAGCTTGAGATTTAGAAGTCATGATCCGTTCAATACTTGACTCACAAGAATTAAAATATTGAGTTACGCATTAAATTACATTAAAAGGCAAATTTTGTCGTTGAGATTGATCAAAGCGGATAACAAGACTGTCCTCCGCTCATGATCACCGCACACACCGCACATATATCTATTAAATTATTTTTACGAATATCAAAATTCGCAGAGAATACAGTTAATTCAACCGCATTACTCAGGATAAACTAATTTTGTTCTAGCAATAACTGAAATTTTTTATTTTCTTATATATACTCCTTTTTCAATCACATGTTGATTAAAAAGTCATTCGACGTCTTACATTGTTTCATTCTTTACTCGTTATGGAAACAAACTCACGGTTCTCTTTCCTTCGGAAAACGATGAAACGTCAATTCTGGATTTTTTCTCTTCGAGTTGCTACATCCTTCATAAACGCACAACGTGTTCGCCGGCATTTTCTCAATAGATATTTAAATGTACAACAATTTAAAGGGACCGGCACGACTTCGTAAGCACTGAATTAAAACAAATACTGGCGGTGAGAGCGCATGCGTGACGTCACCAACGAATTTCGTGACGTCATGCTGTCCCCAGCATATAAGCCCATGAGAGAGAGTGAGAGGGAGAACGATGCGCCGCCGACAGCGCCACTGCTTACGAACTAACGCTGGGGGCATGCCCCCACTAAATTCGGCACAAAAAATCCTTAAGAACTGGAGTTCTATATACATCTGACTTCGTTGACCCCGTCTTCGGAGTCATGTCCTCTCAGCTTTCTCGACTCAGCGAGCGAGGCATTGGACGCTACGAACGTCCAAGCTCTCGTTATTTTTTTAGACTTAAAATAAATAGAAATAAGTGTAAAAAATGTGATTGAAACCGCTCGTTAAAATAGCGCAAAGAGAGCAGTGACGAAAATATTGTGGGTGTTTCGATGTGGTGTGTGATTCGTCGCAACGAAGAGAGGGAGAGCGAGTGAGAAAAGGAAACAACGGAGCGACGATTTCGTTTCAGTCTCACGCCCTGAACCTTCGTCTTTCTTGTTTTTTATTTCTCGCTCTAATTTCCACGTAATTTCCATTGCGAAACGTTCACTTATTTACTTCGTTACTTCTTTTGAATTTGCGTGTAAATTTTCGTCAATTACGTGTCGAGGGTAGATAACAAAAAATGTTTAAAATCCGTGGCTGCGCATCGTGAATTCGTCGAGTGTTCTTAACGTCGAGTGTGACGTTTTGCTAAAGAGAGAAAAGCAACAATGCATAGTTCATCAATGATATAAAAGTTCAAGGTTAGTGAATTATTTATTTTTCTATTATTCCATGATAATTCAATCCAGAAATTCCGAAAAGTCTTTATTTCTCGAATGGTACTCCAAAAATCCACAATTGATCAATTCCACCAATTGATAATCGTGATTTATTGTGAACTTTTCGAAAGTCACGATTCCACAACAGTTTTCTCTTCATTTAGTTTTAAAAACCGTCGTAGCCTATGAACAATATTTTCATCACAACTTTCGGAAAAAAACAAATTCTAAAAAGCTAAAAATCGCATGGGCATAAAAAAGCCGCTGACATTGTCTCGCGCAAAAAGCGGTCACGTGATGACTTGCGATTAGTAAACACGTGTGTACGAGAGTAGTATCGATCGTAGTATAGTGAAAAAACTGCCGTTAACAGCTGATAAGTGTATTTTAAGTCGATACGAATACTGTACAATTTTTCGTACGTGTTCGGCCTTTGTCATTAGAAGAAGAAAAAAGAAAACAAGTGCTACGATACTTCGGTGTCAAATATTTGTGCAAAATTCCGTTCACCAATGAGGATCTTTAGCTTCGAAACGAAGTTCGCTCCGCACGTTACGCCCTTCGCTACTTTTTTCCGTTATTATTTTCCGAATGGAATGTAGGAACGTAGAGCAATTGGAAATAAAAGGAGAAAAGTTAGTTGTGGTGTTGCGCCACTAGGGGAACCAGAGAGAAAGGGAAAAAGAGAAAAAAATAATGGCTCGCGTGTTATGGAAAGGACCTTGGCTTCGGGAGAGCGTGTAGTGTAAGTGGAACGAGCTGCAATCGATATCACCCTAGTCCTTAGTCCATTTCCATGAATTCACCGAGATATTGAACTCGGCTTAGTACAACACCGTTATACCCACCGCTATGTCTATAGGCCTACGATATAATATATATGTATATATTCTCTTTTAAATGTATATATATATGTATATATAAAGCATATATCGACAGTAAAGCCTGTATGTACATGTTTTAGTGTTCATTTCGCGGTATTACTGTCAATGACCGCGTACGGCTCGCGGATGAAAATTTTTTCGAGTCAAAAATACGATTTCAATTAACCAATTAATATATTTTTCCGATCGTAAACCCTGCAACGGGGTCGAAAACGACCTCAATCTTTTTTTTAGCATAAAACGTTCCTCGTATGTGATAATAAAGTTTAATTATACACTATTCTCTTCGTTTTTTGATAACGAAAAAAACGGTGTGTGACAAAGTCGCATTTGTTGAAAATTTAATAATGGAAACTACAAAACGAAAAAAAAAATCGAAAGAATGTGAAAAAGAAGTTTTTTACTGAAAAAATTGGGCTAGTTTTCCATCAGTCGGAAATAACGACGTTTCGATTTTCGGCCAATAGAAACAAATTTCGTAACATGCCATGGGATTGGAATTATTTTTTTACCGATGAAAATAAACATTGGGACGAAATGTTGTGTGGGTAATTGATACATATAACACGTTATACAAAAGAGCCCAGAATCAAAGGTCAACGAACGAGGCTGAGCGTCGCGACGCGTCGGTACACGCGACACTATAAATATTTCTCGCAGCCATTTCTCTCCCAGGAGGCATTCTCATGTCGGATACACAGAAAATTCGAAACGAGAGGAGATAATGAAAAATGGAAATGAAAAAAAAAAAAAAAAATCGAAGAAGCAAAAAATATCGCCACAGCGTGATTGCAAAAAACTAAATAAATTTATACGTTCCGCATTCTTGAAAAGCGATCGCTCTTCGTTGAACTTGGGGCGATTTGATAATTCTCACGAATTCATACTTTTTTTTTTTTTTTATATAAACTGTCCTCGCCGTACGCAATAATATGGGTATATTTCGCGATAAAATGTGTTCATCGATCGAACAAATTTCTGCGTGTTATTCAAAACAATTCGTCGCACGCAATTTATTTTAATTTTATATTTTCCCTGTTTCTCAACTTTGGACTTTGATTGTATGTACAGGGTGTCTAAAAAAAAAACAAAAGCGTCGAAAAAACCGCGATTTCGAGCTTAGAGTGACTGACGCATCGCAATTTGTATTTTATCAATTTTATTTTTCTCGGAATGGTCGAGTTTAATTGCGAAAATTTACAGAATAAAAAGGAAAGGAATTTTGTGGATAATTTGAATTCCTCCAAAAAAAAAGAATCAATAAACTCGAAGCAAATTTCCATGTTGAGACATTTTTCCCTGACCATTTTATACTTTCGTGGATCTGTCACTTGTTTATTGCTTGATTGCTTGAAAAGAGAAAGAAAAATGAGACGAGAGAAAATAAGACAGAATTTCCGAGAAAAAGCGCGCAGGTGGAGATCGAAATTAGCGCCATTTCATTTGAGATTTCTTCATTTTTTATCGAACTATAAGATTTAATAAGGTAAGAATAGCGGCGGGTCGATTTATTCACAATTTTTTCGTAGCCGGAGGGTTTCTCTGCTTCGTCCATCGTCTCTTTTATGCGGGGCGTGCACGGATACATTCGTCATATTTGGAAATGCATATTGCGTATGTCCGCGACGATATAAATGCGTTTCCGGAGGCGAGTGGATAAAAAACGAAGCGTTCGAAATTGCGAGAATACGAGAATGAAGGTGCAAAAGAGAAACCAAGAAATAAATTTGCAGGAATAAGAAATAAAAGAAAAAAATAAGAAAAACATTGAAAATCAAACGTTAAAGAACCAAAATAACGATAAAAATGGAAAAATTTATAACAATTGTTAAAACAAAATAAAACTAAAAACGAAAAAAGTTCGCACACACAAGAAAAACGTGAAGACGGATTGAATTTTTTCATTTTTTCAACCTGGATAAATTAGAAATAAAATAAAGCGAAAAACGTATTAATGGAAACAGAAAGACAAATCGAGGCAAATCGAAAAAAAGTAGAACATTCGTATCTGAAAAAAAAAATTAAAATGGGCAAAAAATGATATTTCGTTTTTACGAAACCCAAACAAATTGAAAAAAGCCATTAAAGTTAACGATACTGAAACGCAATCAAATATTCGTTCTATTTTTTCATTTCGTTTTTCTGAACCAGAAAAAACCGTGTGACCTTCACAGTCCGGCGGTTCGCAGAAAAGAGCCGGAAAAAAATTGAAAAATGTTTACGTGGCTTTATTTAGCAAAAATGCTTTTGTTATTATTAATCGAAAAAACGCAATCAAATATTCGTTCTATTTTTTTATTTCGTTTTTCGAAGCCCAAACAAATTTTAAAAAGTCATTAAATTTAACAATATTGAAATACAATCAAATATTCGTTCTACTTTTTCATTTCGTTTTTCTGAACCGGGAAAAACCGTGTGAGCTTCACAGACTGGTGATTCGGAGAAAAGAGCCGGAAAAAAATTGAAAAATATTTACGTGGCTTTATTTAACAAAAATGCTTTTGTTATTATTAATCGAAAAAACGCAATAAAATATTCGTTCTATTTTTTTTTTATTTCGATTTTCTGAACCAGGAAAAAACCGTTTGAGCTTCACAGTCCGGCGGTTCGCAAAAAAGAGCCGGAAAAAAATTGAAAAATGTTTACGTGGCTTTATTTAGCAAAAATGCTTTTGTTATTAATCGAAAAAAATGACGTTCGTTGCATGGCACAGATGCGCAACTTCAATTTCGTAGCAAACAATCAAAAACACAAACAAAAAGAGAAACAAAAAATCCCGTATTGAAGCACGAGACACAAAAGAAGAAGAAGAATAAAGAGATGAAGATCGTGTAGACGAAGCGTGTGTGCCACGCCTATGGGGTCTACACACGATCCTCCCAGTGCGAGATGTTCGAGCTCTTATTTCCAGGAAGCACCATCTCTCTCTTCCTCTCTTCCTCTCTCTTTCTCTCCTTCTCTCTATCCTTTCGTCCCTATCTCCCGTACATACGGATCTGCACACATAAACGCCCTGATATTACATACGAAACCTTGTATTTTCCACGTGAGACAGACTCGTGTAACGTGAAATTGGATAGAAACAAAGAAAAAGAGGAGTTAAAAATATTATCAAATTTGCATCGATGAAAGGCTCCAAAAAATATAAATTTTAATATTTCTTTGGTATTGAATAAACTTTATAACAAAATCTTTTTTATATTGTCATGAGCTTTTTTGTAATTAAATTTCGGAGATTCTTGAAAAATTACTATTGTGTCTGACTTTTATTTTTCTTGTAAATTTACCATTGCTGCTTGGTAAAAAAAAGCCTCAAAACTGTCGTTAGAAAATTATTTTTCTAAAATAATTGAAAGAGAAAGAATATTCTTGCTCAATTGTCGAGGGCAAAACAAAAATCGCGGTGCTTTACTATCGGAAAGGATCAAACGTCAGTGCGGTCGTGTAAATCGTAATAAAAACAGAAGGCGAGCTAATATTTACATATCTCGCATACATCTTTTTGATTTATCGCGATAATTTATAATTATTCCTATAAGTAAACAAACCTCGAAGATCAAATAGCTCCCTGAATTACTCTACATAAATATACATATAAATGAACCTCCATATAAAATCGCCGGATCTCTCTCGACCATATCTTCCTTTCACAATTGATTGTAAACGTTATTTTGCAATCCTTGCAATAAAAATTCGTTTCTTCAAAAAGGCCTCAATTTAGAAATCTGTAAATTAAGAAAATGCTCGTCATTTTTAACTAAATTCACCATAAAATTTACTTGATAATTTTTTTTCGGTTTAAAATTGGTCGTTCATATTTTTTTACGATTCTTGCAGCAAAAATTCGTTTCTTCAAAAAGGCCTGAATTTATAAATCTGTAAATTAAGAAAATGCTCGTCATTTTTAACTAAATTCATCATAAAATTCACTTAATTTTTTTTCGGTTTAAAATTAGTCGTAAACATTATTTTGCGATTCTTGCAATAAAAATTCGTTTCTTCAAAAAGGCCTGAATTCAGAAATCTATAAATTAAGAAAATGCTCGTAATTTTTAATTAAATTCATCATAAAATTTACTTAACAATTTTTTTCGTTTTAAAGTTGGTCGTAAACATTATTTTGCGATTCTAGCAGTAAAAATTCGTTTCTTCAAAAAGGCCCGAATTTAGAAATCTGTAAATTAAGAAAATGCTCGTCATGTGTAACTAAATTCATCATAAAATTCACTTAATTTTTTTTCGGTCTAAAATTAGTCGTAAACATTATTTTGCAATTCTTGCAATAAAAATTCGTTTCTTCAAAAAGGCCTGAATTTAGAAATCTATAAATTAAGAAAATGCTCGTAATTTTTAACTAAATTCATCATAAAATTTACTCGACAATTTTTTTCGCTTTAAAGTTGGTCGTAAACATTATTTTGCGATTCTTACAGTAAAAATTCGTTTCTTCAAAAAGGCCCAAATTTAGAAATCTATAAATTAAGAAAATGCTCGTAATTTTTAACTAAATTCATCATAAAATTCATTTGACAATTTTTATTTTTCGATTTAAAATTAGTCGTAAACATTATTTTGCTCATCATTTTTAACTACATTCATCATAAAATTCACTTAACAATTATTTTTGGGTCCAAAATGAATATGGCTGGATTCAGTAATGCAAACTTCGTAGTTCAATGGCTGACGCGTGGAAAAGGAGGTCTGTAGCTGAATATCGCTCTTTGAGAATATCACCTTCGTACATGGAAGCACTCGGGACAATCAAAACACTCTTTTTAGCTGGATATTCGACATGTATACATTGAGGGAGGGGAGAAAGAAAAGGAAGAAGGGAGTTTTAAGTTGAGTGCAGTTTCGAGTCTCGATCAGCCATGCGGGAACACCTATTCCGAGAATCGTTGGCGGTTCTTTCTTTCCTCACCCTCTTTCTCTCTTCACTCTCCTTCTATCTCTACTTCGTTCGGCGCAACCCTCGCCGGGGGTAATCGCGTTCGAGACCGAACGAGAGAAGCTCTTTTCCCCGGCCATAAGAGTGTCTCGCATTTTTTCTCTCCCTTTTCGTTTCATTTCTCTTCCATACGTCTCTCTTCGTTTTTTTTTGCACATATAGCATTATTTCTCGATATTTCTTCCTTTTCTTCTTATTTCTCATCGTCCCTTTCTTTCGTAGCTTTCTTTCTTTCTCCGGAGGGCAGAAGGAGAGGTGGGGAAGAACCTCTTCTTTCCTTTCGTCTCGTTTTCGACCTTTCTTCGCGTCTCGTTCCTCCTCGTTTCTCCCCTCGAGCGCGAAACGACTCACTTTTATTATTCGTCTGGCTCTCGAACCCAACGAGATTTTCTTCCCCTTCAACACTCCCCGTCTATATGGAACACTCCAGGTGAAGTGCCACTTCTTCATTTCTCCAATAATACTCGAGAGAAACAAAAGAAAAAAAAAAGAAATATCGAAAAATTTCTCTAAACCGTTTTTTTAACGAGCGCCCTTTTATTTTTCTCTAAATCCTTTTCATCCAATTTTTGTTTCCCCACGCCTAGAAAGTGACCCTCGAATTCCGCTAATTTCCCGTCTACCCAATTCCTGGTTTTTACGAATATAGCCCGCAATAAAAAAAAAAAACAAAACCATTATATCAGGTCGCCAGTTTTCACGAAGAAATTTTTATTTTTATTTTCAAGAGACTCGGTTTTAATTTTCCTGCGCATACCCTTGCGGGTTTTTACGAGCCCATCTCATCACTTTAACTTTTTTCCCACTTCACTAATTTCCAATTTCCTAATTTCCATGTTCCTGAAACCCCCCCTAGAGTGTCTCTTTCCTAATGCAATACTGTATCGCATTTGCATGAGGACCAAGGAAAACTGTGAAAAATCCAACCGATACAGGCGGCTATATTTTTACTGAGATTCAATTGATTAGCACCATCAGAAACTCAGAAAAACTGCCTCCCGCTCAGCGATTGATGCACGAGCCGGTGTATGGCTAAGCGGTCACCCAACCAAGTATTGGCCTCACCGGAGGCTGCTTAACTTTGGAGATCGTCGGAGCCACACACCGACCGCGCACCTATCTCGCTCTCGGTTTTTAACGAAGAAATTTTATTTGATTCTCGAAAAAATTAACTTTTCTTAATTTTCCGTTTATAATTAACGGGTAACCCATGTGACAGCTATTTTTTTTCACTTTTTTGAGAATTTTTTTTGATGAACCATTAAAACACAATATCTTTGAATTTTTACCACACATTTATTAACATTTTTACAGTCCCTCAGAATTTTATCAAACAAAAATAACGAGTTGAATCGACTTTACACCGTTCGGAAGACACTCATGCGATGGTTGACGGCTGCCATGATTCCGGAGGTTTTGCTAATCTGAAATCAAAAAATCAAACGGCATTTTAATTTGTAGACCTGAGACTATCGCTGGAACTAGAATAAAGTAAAAATATCGAAAATTGAATTTTTGACACGGTTTTAAAAGTCGAAAAAAACGACGAAACTTGGAACTTAACATTTAAAACCGTGCCAAAAATTCAATTTTCGATATTTTTATTTTATTCTAGTTCCAGCGATAGCCTCAGGTCTACAAATTAAAATGCCGTTTGATTTTTTGATTTTAGAAGAGCAAAACCTCCGGAATCATGGCAGCCGTCAACCAACACATGAGTGTCTTCCAAACGGTGTAAAGTTGATTCAGCTCGTTATTTTTGTTTGATAAAATTCTGAGGGACTGTAAAAATGTTAATAAATGTGTGGTCAAAATTCAAAGATAGTGTGTTTTAATGGTTCATCAAAAAAAAATTCCCAAAAAAAGCGAAAAAAAATAGCTGTCACATGGGATGACCGGGTGGGAGTAAGATTTTCGAATGATTAAAACTTCGAACGGCTAAAACTGCGAATTTTTAAATTGAAGAATAGTAGTATGTAGACAGATTAATTCTACTATAGCCTTTATGCTGGAAATAAAAAAATGAGAAATTAAAGAGTTCGAAGTACATTTACGTCAAAAACAAAATATAACAGTAGCCCAAATGACGAAGGCTGGAATAGCGGATTTTACAAAAGTTCGATTACTACGCATTCGAGTTGTCAAATACTGAAATCGGCAATATTATGAATATTCACAATTTCAAATATATTTTAACGAAAGACAAAATATTAATGTGGTCAAAATAGCGAAACATCAGAAAGTCGAACGGTCGAAATAGCGAGAGCCTCTAGGCTGTAAAGTACTGCTTGTCATTCTTCGTGCTTCACAACGTTCGCTATTCTGTACTTCTAATTTTTAGTCATTCGAAAAATTCACTTTCGAATTATTCATACTATATATTTTGGTCTCTCAATAAAAGAATTGCTCTCCATTTCGAATTTAGAAAATATAAACTTCTTACATTAGAACAATCTATATTATTTGCATTTGAAGTATAGACAGTCTGAATATATATTTTCGATTAAATGCGCGATCAAAGAAAAAAATATTACATCAAATACGCATTGAACTTAATATACTATCGAAAATATAAACTTCGAATTTCTTATTTTTCGTTAATCGAATGTTATGAATACTAAAATTTCGAAATATTAACCGTTCTACAATTTAGTTATTCTACATATTAATCCTCACCCGGATGACCCCGTTAACATATTTCTAACGTCCCTCTTCATTTTTTATTCGTCCATTTTTTTCAACATGAGGATTATTGTTTGAAATATTTTTAAAATTTTCTCTTTTACAAACGAGACATTTTTTAATCTAAATTTTAAAATGCTATTCATTCAGCTGTTTATAGTTTTTTTTTTTTTTATTCTTCTTTCTAATTTTTAATTAGTGTTGTAATAGTTTTTTTCTCATTTCCTTCAACGGATCGTATTATCTCATGCAAGTGACGGGTGTTTTTTATCGCGTTCTATGCATTTTTCCTGTTACGTGGTTTACGTGTTACTACATGTATTTCCATCGCATATATATACATATATACGTATTTATGTATATAAACTCGTGCACGAAATTATTATATTACGAGCTTCATTGTCTGGCGGGGTCATAAAAGTTTCTTAGAACGGTCGCGTCGTCGTTATTGGCGTGTATACTCTTGAGCTTTGCTGTACCGTATATTTAACAGCGAAGACAAGATTGGGGCAAAATGGGAGATCGCGAAAAAAAAAAATGTCGCGACGTACGAAAGAAAATAATGAATTCTTTTCTTTTTTTTGCTTTTAAAACAGTTTTTCTCAGAAAAATGCTCATATTTTGTTTAAAATAATTTCTTTTCTATTTTTCTTTTCCGTATACCTGATGTTCGTTTACATGCACGTGAAAATAGGTTTATTCACGGTTGGTATTTCTGAGAAAACGCGGTAGCACATGCGCGTATAAAATCTATCGTGCTTGCCGTATTCTCTGCTGTAAAAAGGAATATTTTATTCGATAAAAAAAAATTCTTCATTCGTTTCTCCGAGAAAAAGAGAAAAACAACATCGTCGAAACCGTCGAAACGAACGTTCGCCGTTACTTTATATACTTTTTATGAAAAAATTTGCGCACGTAAAAAGTTTTGTACTTTTATCGAAATAAATTGACACCATAAAGCGAAGAACATTATGGAAATTCGTGAGACCTGAGAAAAATCGTTTTTCTTTCCACGAAATATAATTAATAAGAGAAAAATCGTTTTTCTTTCCACGAAACATAATTAGGAGTTGATATTTTACGAAATTAACAACATGCGTATTAAAATGCCAAATTGATTCTTTTGAATCGTTGTTTTATTTCGAAAATACGTTTTTCAAGAGCTGTTTAGAATTCTAGGAATCCCCGATCCTAAAGGGGCTTACGAATTAATCCCGTCATTCTGCACGCGTGTATACAAAAAAAAAGTCCGAAACCGTCATATCCGAGTATATAAGAGTGCGGCAGGGTTAGCGCTAGCTTTTTTCTTTTATACTTGGCGTCGAGCCGCTACCGCGGCTCTTGATCCATTGCGATAGTGGCATTTATCGTGCATGTTTTGCTTTGAATTATGCCCAAGAAAACGACAGAGAATTTTTGAAATATGTGAAAATTTCGTATTCGAGCATTTATCAAAAGACGATCAAAAATTATTTCGATAAACAAATCTAAAACATGTAACTACGGAATGAATTTGAAATTTTTCCAAATTCGTCAAATCTATTCTATTTACATATATTGTAAAATATACAAATACGTTTATGAACGAGTGTGGATTACACGTACGAAAAACAATGGCCAAGAGAAAGGAACAAGGGAGAACTGTAATTTACGTGCGATCTTTACAGACATCGTAGCCAGAGAGAAGAAAAGAAAGGATGAGAGAGGAGGGGGGGGGGGAGAGTCGTTCGTGGACGAACACACAAGAACGAAAAAAGCAGCAAAAAGCAGCTGGCACGACGCCTCTCTCTCTCTATCTCTATTTTTCTCTACCAAGGGTTTCTAACTGTCGCCAACGGTTATCCAAATAATTGAGAACATAAATAAAAAACAAAAATCTAATTTACAAAGTACGAAAAGAAAACTAAAAGTAATGGGATCGATTCTGGTGTATTTTTTGAATGTTAAAAATGTTCTGCTCGAAATTTCAATGCTGCGAATGAAAAATCAAACCCAAACAACGAAGATAAGCGTTGAGTAATAAAAAAAAGAACGTTACGTTCACGACTTGACCGGGCAGACCGTAAAATTCGAGATTTTTGAAACGCACGTGTTGGAAAGAGCGAAATTTTTATTCGTAAGAAAATAAATGGAAATGTTGAATGGGGAAAGAGGTTGAAAGAAAAAAAATCGCTAAAATTCATTCGTGTTTACGGAGAACGCTTTTTTTTCTTCGAAAGCTTCGACGAGACTTGTTCCAGAATCCACAGACCGTGTGTTCGTTGGAATAGTGAATGAGGATTAAAAGAGGGGTGAAAAAAAAGTATTTTTTCGATAAGGTTGTAAATGAGATAAATATAACGAATATTTGCTCGAGAAATCAGTGCTTCGATGCTCAATTGCGTGGGTGGATTACTACATCTGTTATGATACCTACGTGAATATTTGTGTGTTCATATATTTAGCACATTCGATGTCTGCTAAAAATGTTACGTATATATATACGCGGACGATCGTTAGTAGAGCCAGGATTCCATCCAGTACCGATCATCGCTCGGGTCGATCTATAATTAGACACAACCGAGAAATGAACGAATGAAATACCGGGAAATTTACGCTCTGTCGTTAACCATTAACTCTGCTTTTTTTTTTAACGTCCACTCACTTTTTTCTTCCATCGCTTTGGCACTGCCTGGAAATGGCAAATTGTGATTTTCCCTCACTTTTTTTTATCCGACACATTACCGCGAGAATAAAAAAGTTTTTTTCCCGTTATCGATCAGAAAAATGTAAGAAATGTCGGCCGTTTTTTCTCGTACGAATAATATTTTTATCGTTAAAATATTATCAACATTGAATAAGGAAAATCGTAATAGTACCTAATTATAAACTGTTTAAAATGATTATTTAATTTTTTTTTTATTTCGATAATTTTGTACATTTTTAAGATCGAGGACCTTCAGGATAATTATCTCGACGTTTTCGTGCAATCTCTCAACGAAAAAATGTTTGCTGCGTAAAATATTGCAATAAGGAATAGAGAAAAATTTCGAATGAATCGACAGGTTTTCGCATTTATTTTCACAGGAATTCGCGGTGAAGCATTCTTATTAAACTAGTTCGTACGGGGTTGCGTGTGCACGTCGTTTTTTTTTTTTTTTTTTTTTTTTTTTCATTTTTTTCCTGGAGGTATAACCATTTCGGTTGAAAAACCAGCATAACATACATAGAACTCAAAACCTCGTTGCCTATTTTTTTCCTTCTACCAATCAAGTTTATGCTGCAAAATTCTCGTCACGCTCTGGAAATCTCTATTCAATAAAAAGTATCCAATGAAAGATAAACAACTAAAGAATTATTCGTAAATGTATTCCACAGAAAAATACGTTCGGAAGAGTAAAAAGGATAAAAATTAATGACTTTTTATATGTGGCTGTACAAAGAAATTCTATAAAGGAAAAGAAGAGTACACAGTTGAAGAAAGAGTATTCTCGCGAATCTTCAAAATTCTTAGTTTCTTGATTCTCTCGAACACACACGGAGAGGACAACAAAAGTGCACACACCTGCGCGATATCCTCAAACTCTCTCGTGTCTCTTCTTGCTCGCGATCAGCGCACGTCGACTTCCACGATTTCCCCCTCTCCACTCGCTCCAACTCCCCACTTTTCATTCCCCTTTCTTTCCGCAGCTCATGCGGTCTACTGAAGTTGGAAGTCGCCGGTCGGCACTGCTCTATTCTATTCCTCGCTCTCTCTTTTTCTTCGTCCCCACTCCTACGCGTCGGCGCGCTCGCTCCTTTCCCCCACCATGCGTCCCTCTCGGCCGATTCTCGTACCCTCGCCCTCGCTCCCGCAGTCGCAGTATTTCGCGCGTTCTCTCGCTCGCTCTAACGTGTGTATTTTTCTTCTCGTACAATTATAGATTCATTCACTCACGGCGGCGAGTCGTTTTACCGTCAGTCTCGTTGGAAACGTTCCACGACGTCCACGACTTTTCGCAGGCGGGGAGAGAAAAACTTAGCCTTTCTAACGCGTCAAAATTCGAGACAACTTTCACGTTTTCACTCGCGATATCGAAGAAAAAAAAATAATCGCTACGTATTTATGGTTCAAAGTGAACAGAATATACGATCGAGATCGAGGAATTGATATTTTTTTAAATTCAGTATCTGAGTTTTTAAAAAATTGTGTGCAAAGTTTGTTTCTCGTTAATTTAAATAAATCTTTAAACTACCATAACGAATTAACGTTTATTAATAAACAGTAATTAAAAGAAGAAACAAATATTCCCACTCAATAATCGAGGACGAATAAAAAATTCAGTGCGTTACAATCGAAAGGATTAAAAATCAGTGTGCTTTGTGCAAACAGTATTTTTGAAAAATAGTTTTTGCACAAAACTCGAAGATTCTCGGAGAGGTCTTGAAGGTGAGCTTATATTTACATATCTCGCGTACGCCTCGAATCGATCGTGATAACTTATAATTATTCCGATTAATTAATTGACTTCGGATATCACATGGCGCTCCCTGTATTACTCTACATAAATATACACATAAATTCGCACGTGTAAACGTCTAAAGCTCTCTCGATCATATTTTCCTATCATAATTTGACAAAACCATGATTTTGCGATTCTTGTATCGCGTCTGTGTCAGTCATTGGCCGAATTGTTGTCCGAGGTTCGTAAATTCGAACAACAAATACAGTAATCACGTGTCGATTGAAATTTCTGATTTTCTTGAAAAAACATTTACTTTCCGAGGAATTTTATTTTTATATCAACAATTATTACGAGTTATTACTTTTATAAATATTTATTAAACAAATTAGCAGACGCACACTACAAAAATGAATCAACGTTTTGAAACTGTGTAAGAAATGAATAAAAATACGATTATAAATAATAAATTTTATTGCATTCCAACGATGCAAACTTCAATCTCATAAACGCGTAATTCCGATGAGTACAATGTAAAAAAAGAAATGTCAATATATATATATATATATATATATATATATATATATATATATTCCGTGAGGAAAATACAAAGAGTTCCCGAGAACGGACTTTCTCTCTCTTCTGGAAAATGGAAACTAAAGTCGATTGTGAGATTCCTCGGATTCTCCCACTCGATTCCCAAACGTGCTCTCTCTCGTTCCCCTCTCTTTCTGCTTCTCTTTTTTTTGTTTCCGTCTCTCTCGAGCCGAGAGTAATGTAGCCTCGCAACTGCTTCCTCGTCCCAGTAAGAGACGCGATCTTCAGGCCATAGTGAAAGAAACGAAGAACTCTTCGGCCATTTGGTCTTCCTTCGCATTCCAATGGCTCGAACAAGAGCTAGAGAATACGAAGGAGAGTAAGAGAGAAAGAAAGCGAATGATTCTACCAGCGTCCTAAAGTTGTTCTCAGTCTCGCGTCGAATCGACCGCGAAAAGCCACCGAGAAACAATCTTTCTTTTGCTTTTTTCGTTTTTTTTTTTTTACTTTTCTTTCCACTACGTTTCTTCAGTTAATTGTTGCTCAGAAGGCGGATAGAGGTAGCGGACACAGCCCTTTTTAAAAGGAGAGAGGAACCCAAAAACCGACGAGATTTTTGTCCCCGTGACCAAACAATTTCTCTCGCTCTCTCGCTCTTTCTCTTACTCTTTGCGAATTGGGAGAGAAAGAGAGAGAAAGAGAACGAAAATTCTTGGACCCACTCAACAAATCTCTCCATCTTTCCTGCATCAAACCTTGCGAACTGCGTGCCTGTCCTTCCTGTCCTTCAAGGTTAACTGACACACCGGCTGAGCAGAAATAACTGCGAGAAAAATAGCTGTCTTAGCGATCCCAAGTTTTCTCCTAAGTGTTAAATTTTTCGGAAAAAGAAAAGGACACTTTACGTTTGTGAGAAGGCGAACGAGAAAAATCTCCTAATTCCCTGAAATGTAAATTGTTTAGGAAAAAACTCGAAAGTGGGAAGGAAACATCAGTACTGCAAAAAATTATACGTTTCAAAATATAATTTGATATTTTGTAACCTTAGAACCCTAACGTATTTTTCAGCACCAACAAAATCCAGCGTGTGTCGTTCGTGCCGGTCGTTTATTTTTGACTATGTTATGGTGTACAAAAACATCTAAGAAAATTCATGAGTCTTTTTGGATCCCTATCCGAATGAGAAAATTTTTTCCATGCCGAAAAAAACATTTTTTTAATAATCATTTTTTGTAAAAATCGCACACATGTAAGCGACCTACGCCCAAAGGCATGGACACGAATGACCCAACGTTGAGGTTCTAGGATTAAATTGATCAAGGAGTTGATTAATCAATATATATAATAAATGTAAGCGTGGTTTGTCCGTGCGTACCGTTATAACTCCGCAAATCATCCCCGCAGTCCCCCCATGGAGGTTATATTGTATGTTAGCCCTCCATCCCCCATCCATGAAGAAGATTTCGGTTTGGAACTGCAGGGGTTGAGTTCGGAGATATGGGTGTCAAAATATGGCGTCGCACCAATGAACTTCTCATGAGAAGTCGGTGAAGCAGCTGGAAATTGAGTGCCGAAGTGGCCGAGATTAGCCAGAATGTTCCTGTATGTTCTAGAAGGTTCCATAATGTTCCCAGAATGTTCTAAAACGTTGGAGAATGTTCCAGAATGCTATAGAATCTTCCAGAAGGTTTGAGAATGTTCTAGAATATTCGAGAATGTTCTAGAATTTTCGAGAATATTCCAGGATGTTCGAGAATGTTCTAGAATGTTCTAGAACGTTATAGAACCTTCCAGAAGGTTCGAGAACGTTCTAGAATGTTCCAGAATGTTCTCGAATTTTCCAGAATGTTCGAGGATGTTCTAGAATGTTCCATATTGTTCTAGAATTTTCCAGAATGTGCTAGAATGTCCCAGAAGGTTCTGGACCTTCGAAGGGACTTTCGGTTCCGGAATGTTCGTCAATGTTCCAGATGGTTCTGGACCATCGAAGGGACTTTCTGTTCCGGAACGTTCGAGAACGTTCTAAAATGCTCTAGAAACCGGAAACGGAAGTCCAGAATATTCTGGAACGTTCCATTATCCTCTCTAGGATTAAATTGATCTAGGATAAATAGGATCTAGGATAAATAGGAAGTTCTCGAATGTTCCATTATCCTGTTATGATGGGGTTCCAGCTCAGAAGGGTATATATATAGGCGATGGCGAGACGCATGCGTCAGTATACTTTTGAAAACAAAAAGCAGTTTTCTTTCCCTAAATTAAATACAACTGTATTGAGAACATGATGATTTAGTTTAGCTTTATAATTTCTATATTTAAAGGTTCATTTTTTTAATTCACATTTGATAGGAGCTGGCTGGCTTTGTCCCAGTGAAGCGAGGGTAACTCCGGCTAGCTAATAATAAATAGATCATTCATCGATAGTAGTTACGAAAGAGGGTGAAAATACTGACAATTCAAACGTTGAACGATTGTAAAAAAAAATGTCCAAGTGTTGTTAGGATTGGTGAATTATCAGCGAATAATTGATTAACGATCAAACGATAATATTTAAATGATTGACTAGATAATAAAATGCTTCGATCAAGTCTTCGAAGCATTGAAAATGAGACGAAAAATTCAAACGTCGATTTCTTCTTATAGTGAAGTGAAGAAAAAAAAATTGATATTACGAAAGAATTAACATTTGTGGATAAGTTGAAAAACATTAAAAAAAAAAAAAGAAGGAATAGTTGAAATGATTAAAAGTTTGAATTCTCAGAAATAGAAACCTCGGACGAGTCATTGGAACATTATTTTTTAAATTATTTCCTTCCACGAAAGAAAAAAAATGGTTCTATTCGCGAAGTATTTCTGTACAGAGAAATTAATATTCATTTTTCTAAGCCTAAGTGGAATATCACTCCCGCACAAGAGCGTTCGTGTAAAAATAACCTTGACACAAATCGCTCGAGGAAAATGAACGCGATGAGTTGAATAAACAACAAAAAAAGTGACAGTTCATGACAGGATTGAAAAAAAAAAAATAGAAATAAGTGAAGCCTAATTACTGTCAATATAGAAATAATACCGAGAACTTTCGAGGACAGTTTCTTTGTCTTTGTCTCCTTAACTTTTTACAAAAGTTGGTATTTCTTGTTATAATTACATTGTAAAAATTTCGTTATATCATTATACCAAAATTTGGCACGAAGAGAAAACTTTTATAAAAACATTTTTTATTCCGTTATTATTATTATCGACAATAAAGTTTATCAGAATACATATCGAAATAATCGAAATAAATATAGAATCTCGTTGACACGAAATGGCCCATTTTATATTTTATTCCATTCAAAGCTCCGAGATAAGGTACACTTTAAATGCCTTGCACTTTTGAGTCTTTAAGCTCGTACCCTCGTGTGCGTCATCTGACACTAAATCACACGAGTTATTTCGCTAAAAGGCTCGTCTCTTTTTTTCCAATAACGTCTTCTCAAGGCTCCCACGCCCGATATAGATAATGTTGAATTATATTTTGTTGTATTTCAAGTTTCTCACGCCTTTTAAAATCCTTCAACTAATGCACACACTTTCGCCTCCGATAAGTTTTATTGCATTTCGCTAAACGAAGTTCTTATCGGGATTTATATGGTGAATATCAATGGATATATATATATATTTAGAAGCGAGAAAACAGTCTCGAAAAAGTTTCCTTCGTATACGTTAAAACTTGCTTATTATCATGTTTCAGTTATTTTTTGTCAAAAGTATTTTCACCTTTTTTCGTAGCGCAAAAGACCGAGTATATTTAGGACACTGGCAAAAAAAAAAACAAAAAGCCGAAGAAATTTCGTTGAATCGTAACAATACTACATTATTTATTATTCCACGAAATTTTCACCTCTGTTCTGATTCTCGGACTCGTAGAAACTAAAACAACCGTTTCTACTCACCCTCAAGACATAATTATTGTACTGCACGAAGCTTTCTGCCTCCTGAACTTTATTTACTGCCATGGTATTTGAAGGCTTGTGTCAGAGGCAATTAAACGACCTCTGGGGCTTGGGTCATCGGTGTATAAATATATATATATATATATACAGATATAAATGTGTACGATCCACTCAAATTTGTATGTATTAATGCATATTATAAATTAAAGTGCATTGTCTGAGAAATGCCAAGAAAAAAGGAGCTTTATGATCCTCCATTTACTTGCGCATGGATGTACGGAGTTACCGAGGTGTATTAACGGCTGCTCCGGAGCGTACTCACGAACTACTCGCAGTGATTTATCGAGACTCTTGGCCCCGCAGGCGAAAGAGTTAATAGCCATAGATGCTAAGACGAAAGGCTTTAATGCCATATGTGTGTGTTTTATACACGTGTGTGTGTGTGTATCTGAGTGGGTGAATGCAGATGAATATTTATTGGGGCCATGATGCGGGTGCATGCGAGACTCCCCACTCTCTCTCTCTCTCTCTCTCTCTCTCTCTCTCTCTCTCTCTCTCTCTCTCTCTCTCTCTCTCTCTCTCTCTCTCTCTCTCCTCTCCCTCTCCCTCTCCCTCTCCCTCTCCCTCCCTCCCTCCCTCCCTCCCTCCCTCCCTCCCCCTCCCCCTCCCTCCCCCCCTCCCCCCTCTCTCTCTCTCTCTTTCTCTTTCTCTCTTGCATGCCTTTCACGACGACTTTGTTCCAAGTACTCGAGTTCCGGGTAACTTTCATAGATGAAAACTCGAAAGATCACATTCCTCTCCTCTGTTATTTTATTTCCTTTAATAATTATTTATTTCGTTATTTTTTGTCAAAGTTTAATTATTTTTCCAACTTTTGTAATTTTCTCTTATTGTTCATTTTTCCTTAGTTACTTACCGATTTTTCTTGTTTACAACAATACAAAACAATTCTCCTCTTTATTTGGGATAGTGCACCATGTTAATTGCACTTTTGTGTTGCGAAAATTCGTTAACGGGCTATATCTAGTTGTGCTCGGGAAAATTAAGGGATTTTCGTGATTTTTTTTAGCCATTTTAACTCTAGAACTCCAGAACGGGGTGATTAGTTACCCCACGAAAATATCAAATTTCCTTCCCGAATTAATTTGGTAAATATTTAGAAGAGCAACTTTTCCGAAAAATGGCGATAGATTTTTTTCCCTTTTCTATCAGTTAATAGGCATGTCTAATAATGATAATCAGTCGGGGGACGTTGAAATTTTTTTACTATTTTTTCCGTTTTATAGAGTTTTCACCATTAAATATTTACCAAATGCGATTTTATCATGCACCAGTCTCTTCGTTATCAAAAAACGAAGAGAATGGTATATAATTAAACCTTATTATCGCTTGCGAGGAACATTTTATGCTAAAGAGAAGATTGTAGTAATTATTTACCCCAGTGTGGGGTTTACGTTGAAAAAAATAGACAGTGGGGTTTTAGGGTTAACATCATTTTATTAAAATACAGTATACGGTATCAATTACTACAGTTTTGAGGTACTTATATACATTTTTTTATGAAAAAAATTTCACTACTGGGGAAATATGGCCGTTGTCCTAAAACGTCTTTTTTTCAACATCATTCGCGGTGAGCATAATATCTCTGGAACGGCTCATTTCAAATAAAAAAAAACCAAAAAGATTTCGTTAGTATAATACTATACGCTCTTCGTGAACGAAGCGTTTAGTGAAATTTTAATTTTTTAAAAAATGTCGATTTTTCCGGAAAGTTTGATTTTTGAGGTTCCAAAAATCAGGTTTTTTGAGCGAAAAAATAATAAATTTTCGTCCAAATGAAAATTCCTTCGTTCACGAACAAGCCATTATAATTAGAAACAAACTCGTGAAAGATTCAAATCGATCGTTAAATTGCTTTTGAGAAATCGTGCTTACCGCAACAGCACCTTTTAAAAAACATGATTCCGAGATAATCGCGTTTAAAGTCGTCGATCGCTGCGCTCGGAGACTCGCACTCTCAGGTAGCGCGCGTAAATATATTCGTTTTAGTGCTCAGATCCTTTCAATATTTTGGGAAAACGTTCTTAACTAGATATAACCCCTTCAACTTGTTTTTTTTTTCAACCTAAAAATTATGGCTACAAAAAGAATTAGAGGTTTTTCAGGAAATCGGATATTGATCGATGAATGATGAGAATTTTCATTGCATTCCAATTTTTTTTTTATCTCGTTCTTATGACAAGTTTCTTCGTGGAATAGTGGAAAGTGAGCTCGATATTCTCGTCTCATTTTTTTTACTATTCTCGTACATGTCACACCGTCACCGTTATTACTCGATACTTCAAACGAGAATTCCCTCGCGTTTGTTTCTCAATGTATTTTTCTACCTTATTCGTATGTGTCTGTCTGCGTCTGTGTAGACACTCGACAAATATTTATCGAATCCATTATTATGTGCCACAGAATCTCGTTCAAACGAGTACAGAGAAGCCAAAAGAGATGAAACAAAAAATCTCGAGCCCTCATTATTTTTCTTGGTATCTGGTTGAATTACGAAAATTCCTCGATCCGTACGTGCATAATTTTTAGTTTTTCGTTATCTAATACGAAAAACACTGTGAGATTGCACATTTAGATGAAAATTTCTTATCACTGGGTCGAATTTTTAAATTCATATTTTTTCAGTATTTTGTCACGATTCAGTTTTCAGTGATGTCGAAATAATTACTGAATTATTCGAAACACATTTAATTGCGATAAAAAGTATGTCTGCATTTTTCAGATTTTTATTTTTCATATTTTTCTAATTCTTCATGCATTTTTTTTGGGTTGCAAGCTCGTAAATAAATTTTGGACACTGTCAAAAAACGAAACACATCCTAACGATGCAAAATCAAAGTACATGAAAGTCGAAAGCGCGATTGAATTTGCGTGTGCGCGAAGGAATCTGGAGCGAGATAAAAATATATCCAAAGCGTCCTTGTTATTTCCTTGGAGAAATCGGTATCTTGACACACACAAATACAAACACACATGCATTCGAGGAGAAAAAAAAATGCACGAGTGTTTGTGACAACGCTAAATCGAAAACTTATATGACGATATTCTTATTTGGAAACGTCAATCAGCCGTTCCCGGAAATGCTTCCTCCCCTTTTCACCTTTCAGCTGCTCGTAGCCTTGGCCTTCCCAAAAAGACGCGACGTTTCGACTCACAGCTGCGACGTTTCTTCCCTCTCCCTCTTCTTCTCCCCCCCTCCCTCTAAATATCGCCCCTATTCTTCGTTTTCTAATACTTCTTCGCACGCAGTACGAAGAAAAACGTCCTCCAATCTTTTACAACTCAATACTCGATTGCCTGCGTCTATATTTGTGCTGTATACGTGTTTTTATATAGTGCGTCAATGTGAAATTGTATATAATAACACTTACGTACGTCTCTATAAGTGCGTAAATGAATTAAGCCGAATTGGCATATCTTTCGTGAAAATCATATTGAATCGATAATGGGAAGCTCGCATTGTTATGCAAATTGTGTGAATATTTCTTCGAAGCGCTCACAAAAAGTCTGCTACCGAAATGTTTTCTCCTTCCTCAACTTTAGGCCAAACTCCTGATATTTTTTTCTTTTTCTCGCTCGTTTTATATCTATATGTTTGCCGAGCTCTCCTCACTCTTTCGTTTTTAAGAACGCGCGAACCTCGATCTTCGTCTATAGGTCACGTCTATCTATCGAACGTTCCAGATCCGATGGTAAACTAATTTCTATTTTTTTAATGATTTTGTCGTTTTAATGATCTATCGTCTCACTTTTATGGCATTTCTAAATGATTTATTTTCGAAGCCTGACAACTTCATAATTTAGAAAAGATTCGTTTGTTTTTCTTTTTTTTAGCGAATTTTTGTATTTTTTAAATATGCAATTTATTTATCTTTATTTGAAAATTAATTTACGATTTTTTCGATTCTCCGATAATCGGTAATTATTTTTTAAATTGAGAGACAAAAAATTGAGTATTCGTTTGGGTATGGAATTTCCCATACATATATTTACGTCACGTCACTTACTATGGCTTATAAATAACGTGGCCAAATTGTTCTCCGAACTATTTTTTCTTCTCGTTAAAGCGTAATAAGAATTACTTCGAATCCTCGTTACAAATACGTACTCGTGAATTCCTAAAATTGCGTTCTTTTTTTTTATTATTATTATTTCTCTTTCACGTTCACATCTCTGTCGTGTCGGTCGAACGATATAGATTTTCATCAATGCGACGTTCGAACGATCGGAAGAAAAAAAAAATCTGATTTAACCATTATTTCGTAAGAATATATTTATTCTGGGAAAACACGACATATATTTTTTTTAGATTTATTTTTTATCGGCTAGAAGTCATTTTTAATGACTTTCGTTTCAACTTTTACCGAAAAAAGCAATTACAATTAAAATTTAAAGGTCTCAGTGATCGTGCACCGTCGATTTAAAACAAACAAGGCAGTTTCGATTACGTTTGTAAATGTTTTCGAAAGTGCACTCTAGCGGCGCTCAAAAGAAAACGAACGAGTACGAGCGAGAGAAAAGTCCATGACGGACTTATAAATGGGGGCTTGGCCTTCTGGCATTGCGACACTGTATTCAGCGAGAGAAAGAGAGAGAGAGAGAGAAAAAGAGAGAGAGAAAAAGAGAGAGAGAGAGAGAGAGAGAGAGAGAGAGAGAGAGAGAGAGAGAACATAGAGATAGAGATCTCGACGAGGCTTTCGCGGAAGCCTTCCTTCGCGCTACTCTGCGAATACTACGAATCCTCAACGACGAGCACAACGACGATGACACACGTGCCTTTCCGATCGTTGAGCAATTTATATCTATATATACATATAACTTAATCCATAGATATATTTATCGCACGCCAAAGAGCATAACGAGGCTTGAGAGAAAAGAGTCCGCTTTTGCGCATGCGCTTTGCGCTCCTCGCTCCTCGTAACGACCAACAGACAGCCAGACACATTCGCAAACTTACATTGAACTGAGAAAGACAGATACAGTATTTTATACGTATAAATATATATACATATATATTTAGAACGTTTTACACGATTTTTCTCGTGTCGTGTGTGTGTTTATATGCTTTTCTGTCCCGATGCCGCGCGCCGCGCTCCTTTAACTTTGGCCCCCGTGAGAGAGACTCAAAGAGTGCGCTCCGTCAGTGTGGCTCACACATGCCACTGCGACACATCGGTGCTGTGGTACACGACACTCCGATATACGAAACACGAAAAAATTACTTGTGAATTCGCTCTCTTCGTTTGTGACTGGAAATTTTTTTTTTTGTTTCGTTAATCCAGTTTATTATTGTATTTTATTTATGAATAAATTAATAATACGAGGATTGTCAATTGGCTGTAAAATTTGTGATAATCGATGTTAAAGTTGTGAATTTTTTTGTAACCGTTCGACGTTGAAAACCCCGCTATGTGAATAATCGAATTATTGAAAATCAAGGCGTTAAATCTCTGTTTATTTTATCGCGATTTTATCGAATTTCGCTATCGGAATCTGTTGATCAGCTTTATTATTCACGTTCGATTACGTTTTGAGAGGTAATTCATTGAATTAGTGAAAATGGAGTGGATTGCTGAGGAATCAGAGAAATTTTTTGGTCTCGTACTCGTCGTGACTTGTTGATTCGACGCGTCAAGGTGATATTTTTTTCTTCCCTTATTTCTCACGATTGAAGTCATTTTATGATGTAATTAAAATGTTGAGATGGTGAAAATATCTTTGTTTGACATGAAAATGCGATTTTTTATATTCATTGATAACACGCTTTTTCGTCTATGTCTATTTGGTAAACGTTACGAAACGCGCAGTGGATGAAAACAATATCCATTCATGTTTTCTTGGTAAATTTTATTTTCATCCATTTGCAATTTAATTTCTATACGATTGAAATTGAAAATGTGCATCGAAAAACTAAAATTACACTGCAATGAAATGTAAACTAAATCAAAATCAATTTTAATTCAGAAAAGAAAATTATTCCAACAAAAACCTCGTTCAGCAAGATACCAAAATAATTAATCAATCAATTCTCAGTATGAAAACAAATCGAATATAACAAAACGAAAGCGTTCACGTCATTCATTAATGAATCAAATAATTGATAAATACATTGAAATAATTGTTCGCGCTAAATATTAAAAAAAATAATGAATAAACATGTAAAAACAATTGTCTCGTTAATCCAAAAAATTCTCGCGAAATCGTAAAACGACCTCATTCGAGGTTTTAATTCGCTTGTTTCTAAAAGTCGTCTGTTTTCCAAGAATATTTCTTCAAGTGTCATCCCTGGTTATTTACGATGCTCTCGGCTCGATGGCGACCAGAAGGGGGGAGAAAAAAGAGTAAACCAGAGAGTTTAGAACGGCAATCAGCTGATCGCAACGATTTTTCCACTTGCCGCCGCCAATGCGTTTCTCGTAAACAAGCTGAAAATCGATTGACCAAACTTGTCATATAAATTCTACGTATCCGTGACCTGTGGCTTACGTAAAGTCACGAAACAATGGCATGACGGGGGGCGGGAGGGAGAGCGTTCGACATTCCTGGAATTTCATTGTTGCACGAGCCGGTATGATTAAGTGCGTAATTCATCATTCTCACGAATCTAGAAAAGGAGAACGAGGGCAGAGGGAGTTTTGGAGAGGGGCACGACGGGGGGCACCACCGGAGGGAGGCGTGAACCTCCAGGGAAATCGGTGAGGCGGAGAAAGCACGCGTTGATTTCTCGGAAAAACGATCATTACGAGGGAAAAAAGAAAAAAAAGATAGAAACGAATCAACGAAGCATAACCGCACTTATGTTTTTTCTCCCCCAAATATTTGTTCGTGTGTACGCGCATATTTTTTCCAATCGGTTTCTACGTAACGTTAATTTTGTCGTAGCATTAATATTCACTTTGGAATGTTACAATAAATCATGACACTATTTTTCAATTCGATGCTTTCAAAGAAAACAAATCTCGTTGCATTTCAATAATGCAAACTTCGAAATCGTGTTTTTCGACTGATTTCTTTGAATTTCGATAAAAATAAAGACGAAATTTACGAATAGAAATGAGCATAATATAACTACTTCAATTCTGGCGTTTTATTGTTATTAAAAATTGATTTTCGTTACATTGTTTTTATATTTTTTGGGTATAAACATAATAATAATTGTTTTTTTTTGTTTTTCGTGGTTTTTGTACCATTCTGGGTACGTTCGGCTTGCGCGCTCACAACGTTCAAAGCGTTTGAAGCGTTGAAAGCGTTTGTGTGAGTTCGACTTGGGCGAACATGGCGGTAAACGCAACCGTCTCAACGCTCGTGAGCGTTTACGGTGCCAAGTCGAACGCACTTTGAGCGCTTACAGCGCTGAAAGCGTGCAAGCCGAACGTACCCTCTATAACGCAGCTCATTCGTACCTTCAGTATTTTATTCCAACCCAACGCCGAATGGCATTTAAAACGGTACTTACGCTTGAAATTCTCCGAAGAATTTGAAAGTTTTCGTCGCACCGGTAAATTTCAATTCCCAAATGTGAACGCCGTACTCTCGAAACAATGAAATCACGACACCAATACTGTAAATTCGTAAACTCAATGTGGAGACACGAATTACGACGTGACACTAGTGAAATGACAAATCGAAAGAAGGAAAAACAATCGATCAATTGAAATACTGCGTAAAAAAAAACTGACCAAATTATCAAATTTTATAACTTCAATTACAATAATACATTACACTAGTTTGTTATTTTTTCGAATTGATAAAAAAAACCTGTTTCATTACTTTTCCCTTTTTTGGATAAAGGATTATTCTCGTTTATGCAACATCAAACGCTTATAGACGAAATCCAATTTCCGTAATACTGGTTGACGCAAATCCAACGTCATTACAGATTCAGGGAAATTGGCGCGAGTTTCAAGCTCCTTTTTTGTATCACAAGCCGGCTGATCGGGCTGATATATATAAATATATTTTACATATATATATATATATATATATATATATATATATATATATATATATATATATATATATATATATATATATATATATATATATATATATATATAGGGCTGGCGTTTCCTGGTACCAAAGTGTACCAGAGGCATAACCATTTGGCTCTACAATTAATAATTAAAAAAAAAAAAACAGAAAAAACAAAAAAATATCTATGATAAATCGTCATTAGCCTTTCGATCATAAAGCAAGAAAAAAGATTGTAATTGAAATTAAAATCTAACAAATATGCCACCCACGTAATAATATTAATTAGATGCCGTATTTACATATTTTCATTCGTCGCCTCTCATTCGCACCATCCTTGGACGATTAAATACTCGTGTTTATCTCGTTACGGTCAATTACGATTCGAAGTAATCAAAGAAAAAAGACGGGGGGGGGGGGCGGAGTAAATCGCTTATCGGTCACCCGATTCATTGGAAACCTTCACTCGGACATCAAATGACGATGAAATACGAGAACCAGAAGAAAAAATGTTTATTTCTATAGCAGTGCCTGCGGGCTTTGCCCGCGGCACATCTACCAGGCGCATCTAGCTTTGCATTTACGAAAATGTATTTCTTTTTTTTTTTGTTTTTTTTTTCTATTTTGTATTTCTTTTGTTTTTTCTCAATAATTGTGGAAAATCTTACATGAGACACAGGGCAGAGTCCGCACTACGCCAGTGTGTGAAATTCTTACCCACTAAAGACCACACACTCTGTTTGACTTGAAAAAATTAAATCCCTTGAAATTTTATATCAACAAAAATTTACATAAAAAAAAAAGTTGATCGTATAGAAAAGAAAAATTAAAAAAAAATTAATATTTATACAAATAATTTAAATCAATAACATAGCTGTACCCTCGGCTTCGCTACCATCCGCCCATGTCTAATGTGGCTGTTCATATTTTTATCAGTTTTCCATTTTAAACGTAATTTTTCGGGGTTTTTTTTTTTTTTTTTTTTTAAATAAGAACTCCAAAAAAAAGATACTCAATTTTCAAATTTTTCATCACTTCACCAAAATTGCTGTAACTTTTTTCTATCCACAATTGGAACCCCAGCCACCGCTCATTCTCTTCGTTTTTGAATTATCTTTAAATTGGTAATTCGTTTTTTTTTTTTTATTATCTATATTTGTCAACCCTAGCTACACACTACGGGGTCCAATGGACCGACAGCAACATTTTCACCGTTTTTTCACTACACGCCTTTTCATAAACGTTATAACTTTTTATCAAACGACTTTTTGGCTTTATTGATTGCTTCTCCGTATTGCTCGGAGTCTGGCGTTTCGATTTCACTACAATTAAACCTCAATAGACACGTTTGTTACAATGTTATAGAACAATAAACTTCGTCGGTCCAATAGACCGATAGTGTGTAAGTAAGGTAATAAAAATTATGGTGTGTAGCTAAGGTTAAAATTATTGAAATGTGTTTTTAAAGTTGAACATTGAATAAAAAATCGATTTTTTTTTTCACATTTCCTTAAAAAACAATATTTCGAAATCTTGTACAGCCTACAATTTAATCTGAGTCATGATCTTTCTTCCTGTGAAAGATTCATCGAAATCGGTTTAGTGGTCCTCGATTGAAAAGCGGCCAAAAATTTTTTTACCAACAGATTTATATATATATAGAGATTATTAGAATACGCAGAATTTGTTTTTCTTTTACTTAATTTTTTTTTATAGTTTATTCTTATGTGACTGATCATGCACTTTTTTTTCGTGCACTTGTTTATATCGGTATTCGTATTGTTTACTGCAATACAACATTTTTTTTTTTTTATCATTATCTCATTTTTTTACGAAATCCCGAACGACTCTTTTCTTGCTTGTTTTTAATGCGTGATTTTTCCATTTTTTTTTTTTTTTCACCCAAAAGCCAAGAAATCGAAAGTAAAGAAAACGAAATACAGAAAAATACTTGAGAATCCTTAATAAAAAGTGATAACAATTGTCAAAGTAATGAAAAAATGATTAAACCTTAATGAATAATTGGCGTTTTTTATTTTTCAACAAAAAACCAAGAAATTTAAACTACAAGAAACAAAATACAAAAATAATTGAAATATCGGTAGTTAAAAAAATAAAATTAAAAAAAAAAAATAAATGGATAATAAATTACAAATGATTAATTCATGTTCGTTTTTCTTTCTGATTTTAGGTGACATTGGACGGATTCGATTATGCTCAGAGAAGAAAGCATTGAATCACGATGCTGACGGTAATGTGTCCAAATTGTCGACATCGTTTTCCGGCTCCAGGTTGCTGCAATCCGGGGGCGCAGGGAACGATAGTCGCCAATAATGAAGACGAGAGGAGAGCGATCGTCGAGAGAAACGAAACGCCAAGGAAAAACGACGCTTTTTACGCAGGTGGTTATTTACTCGTGCCACGAGAATACGGCGAAAATAATCGGGGCTGTTTCATCAATGCGCCGACAATAATCCACGGACCAACGATTATACAACAGCCATCGATATTCAACAAAATGGGAAACGAATCGCGGGAAAATGAGAATTGGATAAAATCGTTTAACAATCAACAACAACAGCAACAAGGAGGAAGAAATCTCTCGAATTTGGAAGGCATTTTGGACATGGACGAGACGAAAATGACGACGAGAATGAACGATTTTTCGACTTGTCACATCGACACGACGACCTGCGATTTGACCGGCGGTACAGTGACCATAACAACGCCGAATATACAATCCGGTGGGTGTTTAATACGCAACAAAGACACTGAAATTCTGGTACAATCGCCGAGAATCGAAATAAGACCGAAATTGTCGGTAGGCGGTGGTTATTTCGTTCAAAAACATTTGCCCGCCGATTTGACGAGCAACGGACGTTTGATTTATCGAGAAAACGATACAAACGAATCGTCCTCGTCTTCGTCCTCTTCACTCTGCGATACGAATTTAGAAAAAATGACGACGAGTGAAAATTTCGAAGGGTTTTGTCTCTGGCCACCGAGCGGCTGTCAAGAATTGCCAGGTATAAGACGTTCGCAATCAATAACGAAAAATCTCTCGTATAATCCTCGATTCAACGATACAACCAACAAAATTCATTGCAACAATGATTTAAACTCTCGTAACAATCCTCAAGAATTTCCCGACGATCTTAATTCGCCTGAGAACTCAAGCGATTCCAACAACGCCGACAAATCTCACTCGAATTGTTGTTGCGCTGGTAAAAACAACAAAGAATCATCCTCGTCGATGAGAAATTCTGAAACAAATTCCAATCGTTGCACCAATTTCTCTTCCAAGGATAACGTCGAATGTTGTAACAAGAGAAAATGTTCGAACGATGCTTCTTCCGGACCGATGGAAATTCGCGTCAACGCTACCGTACAATTGCCACCAAACGTCGAACATTGCACCGTTAATATTACCGCAACTACAGGAAATCCGGGAGCTAACGATTCCGGAAGAATCGTCGGTGGTCCTGCTGCCAGACGCGACAATTTTAACGGCGGCGGACTTGTCCATTTTGACAGCAACAACGAAACAACCAGCAACAACAACGAGAGACGGGAAGATGCGCCAACCACTCCACTCTCGTGGCTCATGCCCTGTCCGTGGGGATTTGAAAATTATTCAATCGACAAAGACTTCACGAGGCTCAGAGAAGTGAAAAGAATATTACAAATCAGCGGCTGGTATCACGAAGGCCTCAGCTGGCAACAGAGCGAACAACTTTTGAAAAATACTCCCGTTGGACGTTGGCTCATGAGAGACAGTTCCGACAGCAGATTCGTTTTTGCTGTTTCCGTTCAAACAGCCCGCGGACCCACTTCCGTAAGGGTACATTATTTCCTCGGGCGTTTTCGTCTCGACGCCGAACCGCGACTCAGCCTTGCAATGCCACTTTTCGAATGTCCCGTCAAAATGTTACAACATTACGTCGATTATTCGAAACGCATCGACGAACATCGCAAAGAAGTTTGGGTCGATTACAGCGGACAATTGTACAGTCAAATTTATCTCACTAAACCTCTCGTTAAAGACGTTCAAAGCTTGTCACATCTCGCTAGAATCGCCGTTAATAGCAACAAATTAAACACCGAACTTCTTCCACCACTCATCAAAAATTATCTCGCCGAATATCCCTATAGCTTGTAAAACATCACGCTATTTTTATTACGATATTCTTTTTTAATTGTTATTACTCCGATATGTTGTTGATTCGTTACGAAAAAACAATCGATCACGTTCTGACAATAAGACTAACTTTAACGACCAACGAGAGGTATTGCCTCGAAATACTGCTTTTTTTTTTCTTCTTTTTTTTACAAAAGGGTTTAAAAAAATGTTCATATCGATATCTAAATTGAAATTTTTCAAAAAATATTTCGCCTGGAAGTGAAATGAAACAAGTTCCTTTCGTTTAACAATATTTCTTTTTATTTGTCTCCGAATCAGCCGCAATGTTGGCAAAAACATAATCATTGCAGCAATTGAAAATCCACTTTTCAGGATGGCGAAAGAAAAAAACAGTCGAATTCTCTTTATTGAAAATGGTTGATCTACTATTTTAGTTGTTTAGAGCCGCATAAATGTGCGATTCAAATTGATTTTATTTTCAATGGAAAGTTGGACCATTTTTTCGTTCGCCCGTTCGAAGTTTTGTTGGATATTTTGCCATGTGGTTTTCTTTTTTCAATTGTTGTACTCGATTTGATTAAATTAAACGAACAAAACTACGTATAAATAAACGATACACGTGGAGATTATTGAAACAAATAATTGCTATTCGAAGATTGAGGAAAATCGCTCATTTCGCAGCGATGCCTCCTCGAGGCAAAACTTGGAAATGTGTGTTCATTTTTTTCTTTTAATCGTTTTTTTCACAATTAGATAGCCTAATTGTACGACCAAAGAAAAACTGATGAGAAACACGTGAGATGAGCTGTCTCCTGATTTTCTTTTTTAGTATTAAACTCATGAAAGAAATTTAAAAAAACGACATTGTCTTCGATATTTCGAGTCTTAATACGAAACACACGTTAGTCAAACGAATTAGGAATAAATTGAGTGACGAGGAAAAAAGAAAGTGGGAAGGAACGAAAAAAAACGGCATAATATTTGGGCGCTCGACAGTTTCGATGAATGTTGATATGAAATTTATCGATCTAAAAGAATCTTTGACGATCGAACTCCACGAAAAGCATGTTTTTCTAGCACTTTGCCAGAAAAAATGTATCGACGACGACATTTTTAAGGTTATTTTTTTTTTTTACGAAGATCCGTAAAAAATGTTCTATCAACATATATCTTCGTGTCATATAAGATTTATATGCAATATAAGCAAGATCTATGTGTTATTGAACCGTTTACAAAAATGTAAGCGTAAAAACGTCGTTTTTTTTACTTCGTGGGGTTAATTCGAGCCTGTTAACGAAAAATTGTATTATGAAAAATTAGGCAACTTTATACATAACTTAGTAATTTAAAAGTCGAACGAACATTGGCGAATTCGTTCGAACTTCACGTTATAAAAGAATAATAAATGAATGAATTAATTACCACGTGTACGAGCTACTCGTACGAGCACTTTTTTGTTTTACATTTCTCGAAGTTTCATCGATTTTCATTGGAATGCAAATTATTCACTCAGGCTCGTAGAATTCATCAAAAGATTTTCTCGTACTTAAAACTTTCGACAAACGACCCACGTTAATTAATTTTTAAAATACTAAAAATGCGTGCCTGACAATTGATTTTTGTTTTACGAACATGTGAATTCTGTCAAATTTTCGTATTCAATGTCAATGAAAAAAATGGTGTTATTTGTTGATCAGGTAAACGAAAGAAAAAAAAAATTGCCAGAACTGACGAGTCAACTTTGACTAAATTAACGAATGAAACTATAAAGAAATATAATAAAAGAACTTGTCTCCGATTATTCTCGAATTTCAATTCGCTTTAACTTTCTTTCTAGACTGCGACAAATCTCAGATTTAAAACAAAAAACCAACGTTTTCGTGAATAAAACAAAAAAAAAACATTTTTTAAAAGCAAATATTCGTTGTGCAGAAAAAAATAAATTTTTCATATTTTTTTCCCCCTCAAGGCATAGAGAATTTTGTTGGAAAAAAAATTGTCCACTCAGATTGATGGAAATTCGTATCAAATGCGGTGCAATTTCTTTTTTTATGATAATTGTCTTATGTGACGAAAAAAAAAACTATGAAAACATGCCTTTTTTCTTAACCCTACAACCCCACGATCTATTTTTTCTCAACGTAAACCCCACACTGGGGTAAATAATTACCCCAATCTTCTCTTTAGCATAAAACGTTCCGCATAAAACGTTAGCATAAAACGTACGCGATAATAAGGTTTAATTATATACCATTCTCTTCGTTTTTTGATAACGAAGAGAATGACTCATGATAAAATCGCTTTTTGTAAATATTTAATGGTGAAAACTGTAAAACTGATGGAATGTTTTTAAAAAATTGGTTCGGGAAGGAAATTTGACATTTTCGTGGGGTAACTAATTACCCTGTTGTGTGGAGTTCTAGGGTTAAGGGACTGTGCAACCCATTAAAATCTCGCCTTCTCGCCCAAACAATTCGTTGCAAATGGAAAAAATAAAACAAAAAAAAACAATCGACGACTCTATCTCTATATTAGAGATAATATTTTATTAGTGTTTATCGTATTAATAATAATAATAATAATAATAACTAAAGTGTTAAATCGAGGGAATTATGTGGACGGCGAAGTTCAAGTAGTGCCTCGAAAAGAGAGACTTATAAGCCGTAACTGCCATTTGTGTAATATTATATAATAATATTCGTTTATTTATCCTTTCTAAATGTTTCCTCTCTTCCTCTCCCTTTTGACTGTCGAAATATTTCGCGATTAAGCTAATTTCATACATCGTTATTGTACGCTTTTCTCATAAACCCCTGCCCTTCTTTCTATTACCAATATCTCCGGTATCCTGACCTTCCCCAATATCTACGTACGTTTAATAAGTCGTGAAATTGAAATGAAATGAAAAAAAAAAAAAAAAAAAACAAAAACAAACGAAAACGATAAAAAAATGTATGTATTTTGTATAATTATAACGATGTAAAATGTATAGAAACATGAAGTTAAATTATTAAAGAACTATTTATTGTCAAAAATAATGAGTGTTGTTTATTATTTTGGGTAAATTCACATTTTTCACGACGTTTGAAAATGGAATGAAAACGATTTTTCTTTCTTGACGGTATTGTTTCGTTATGTTAGAAAGTTAAAAACAAAAAAAACTTTCATTAATAAACAGTAATGAATTTATTATAATTTTACTTCACTTCTCAAATTATTCTGAATTTTTGAACGAGATTTTTTTTATTTAGACTTTGCTAAGAGTCGAAAGATTAAATTTACAAAAAAATTTAATGTTGAAAACTTGACGAACAAATAAAATTTGATGCAATTTTATTTTCGACGTCGTACATCTTTCTTTTTTGACCTAGAAAACTTGGAGACAGCGTTTTATCGTTTTATTTATTATTCGTATACATCTTTTTTTTTCTTCTTATTTTCGTTCGGCTTGTGTACTAAATGACACGCGCTATCGTGACTACCAGCTGGAATCTCTTTCCATTAAATATTGACACGAGCAACGAGCACATGATGAATTAATGGCTCCTCTCGTTCGTCGAACTAGTAATATTTCATCGAATTTGTTCGCGACTAGGAAATTATGTAACCACGTGAAAATGTTGCGAAAGTTTTCCGAAGAAATAAAGCGTCGTACGATTTTAATTAGAAAGAAATTTCTATTAATTATTATTATAAAATTGTTCTTTTTGAGGTTTTTTTTTTGACAAGCTTCATGATTTTTTAACAATTTTTTCGAATGTTTGTCATGACTCAATTAGCATTTACTGGAATTTCGATTCAGCGAGCTTTTAATAAAGAAAATTTCGATAAATTAATCTTTATGACAAAGGGAAAGATAACAAAAGATTTCTTATTTTCAAGCCACTGGAAAATATGAACAATTGGTCATTTCGTAAATGAAGAGTTGACAATAAAGACGTAACGATCAAAAATGATTAGAGGAAGTTCATTAAGCTAGTAATTTGTACGCTCGTCGATACTCGTACCAAGTAATAATACGAGGAAAAATGATGAAAATCGTTTAACGAGAATTGCCAAGCGCAGATAATTGTTTTCCACCTTGGATGGCAAAATACTGCCATTGCTCAAACCTATAACTACACATCGATGATAGTTATCACGAAAGTAATGTGTACTCAGGTGTGCGTGTTATTGTGTACGTGAGGAATGTCAAACATTTATGTACAAGGCTTCTCGTGACGAATTGACTTGGACATGGTCTGAGAAAAGAATTTATTTCGTCGTCATAGATCCATCATTAAATTGTGGCGAAACAAACAGGATTTTCAGTGAGTTTAACATTCAACCGAAATTATTAAAATGGCGAAATATCTTTTAAATTTTATTCTTTAATTTCTTTAATTTAATTAATAATGAGGCTTTCATTTTTCAAATATTCGCAAAGGAACAATTTTTTTCAGAATTTTATACCGCACGAACAATAAATCATTCATATTTTATTTTTGTTTTTTTTTGAGATATCTTCGCTTATGATCAAGTTGTAAGCCTTTCTTTTTTTTTCAAATAAAAATTTAACTCTCGCACGTAAAATGAGTTCTGGCAAACCTTGATTCGAGTGATAGAAACCGAGAAAATTGACTGCACAGATCAAAAAACCTCATTTTTCTCACTTTTTTTTCGTCAAAATTTAATATTTCCAAAATTACTAGGAGAAAAAAGTTCGAAATTTAGTACGATGTCACTGAGATATTATATTTCAAGGAACGAATCGCAGATTTTCGACATTTTCAAAAAAGCATCATTATTTCGCATATTGATTAGGAAAAAATGAAGATTCTCTTAAGAGTGTTCTTTGGCCATAAAAACCAAGGTATAACCAAGACTTTTGTCTTTTATTTTGAATTATGGTAAAAAAATCATTAAAACACCAAAATATCGACAAAAAAAATGCGAATTTTTTTTTTAATTCTCTCATCACACATTTATGGCAGACAACGCTTCGATCCGCAGGCTCATTGTCTTTTGGAACTTCGGGTATAGTATAAAAAATAATTGATAGAAAATTTCTATCTGCCACCACTTCGAAAAAGTTCTGAAATTTTTTTATAAAAAAAAATTAACTTTGTCGTTACAAATACACCGGATGAAAGGAAAGCAAATTGGAGGATTAAGTCAATTTTAATTGAAATTGTTTGGAAGGCAAAATATTTGAAAAAATGGTTATTTTTAATGCTTAAAATCAGATAAATATCAGAAACTTTGACATAATATGGAAGGAATAACGAATACTGAGAAAATAATTGAACGTTGATTTTTGAATGCTAATAATGTTTAAAAAAAAATGAATTATTAATAATTTAATATTAACCTTGAACTGGTCGATTTTTTTTTTAACTCCACGTGCACGAATGAATATAATTATGTATATGGAAGCTGGTTGAATCGTTAAGGCGATTATGCATTTTTAAAATAACTCCCTACTGCACTATATTTATAAAAGCCGAGGCAGTGCGTGAGTTTTTTTTTTCATGCTTTATCATTCCCGAGCTCCTAATAATAATGCGCGTGTTTGTCCTTCTCGAGATTCCAAGTAAAATATTTTCTACATCTAATATTTATAATGATCAAATAATAATATTAATGTAAAAAAAATTAATGCGATTTGTAAAAAAAATTTTCGTTGTATAAAAAATTATTTACAAAATGATGATTGATGCACAGGTCGAATAATTCTCTATTAATTTATACGATTTTATAATGTTACGTTGGGACCTATTGAACCCAAATAATACTTGCTAAATGCTGCGTACAGTTGACTCGCTCTTTGCACTTCCTCTGTCCTGAAATCGACACAAAAATAATTAATGCGACTGTTAAATTCAATTAAATTGCAGTCGTAAGTTCGAGAGTTCAAGAAATTGAAGAAAATGTAATTTGACCAAAAAAACTGTGATAACATCGCTTATTGATATCAAATTTCGATTTTTTTTAAAGAAAAAACAGGTTTTTGGTCGTTTTTCAAAATCGTAACGAAAATTCTACCTGAGCTATTATTGAAAATATTTGGGAAAAAAGTGACAAGCGTTCAATTTTATATACAGAAAATGGAATTGATTAATTCATTGCATTTTATTTAAATTATGTTTAATTCTTTTTTTTAAGACCCATTTACTCACTTCAAATCATTGAAATCTCGTTCTTTGTTACTAATTGCATCTTTGAGGATTTTTCGCTCTTTATCCAATTCTCTGATCGCCAAAATATGATTATTTTGTATTTCGTTTATTTGATTATTGAGGGCAGTTATTTGGGCGTTTAGAGTTTGTATTTGTGAATTTTGTTCCTGATGTCTAGAGCGTTCTTCGGCCAACTCGAGTTTCAGTCTACCATTTTTTGCCCTCTCTTGTTCTAGCTCGTCTTTTATAAGTTCGTATCGTCTGTTAGGTTCGATCAATTCACCCTGTAATTTAGCAACTTGTCGTTGGAGAGTGTCGATAGTTCTTTGAAAATCTTGTGATTTTTCGTCCACAATTTTTTTCTCATCCTTAAGCTTTTCGTGAGATTCCTCGATTCTCAAAAGTCGAGAATTTTGTTTTTCCAGCTCAGAAATTCTTGTTTTATAAGTGGATAATTTATCGCTACTTTCACGGAGTTCCAAACGACTTTTTTGTAATTGGGCTTGGCAATCTTCCAATCCCTCTGTATTTTCTTTCAAGCTTGTCTTCAAAACACTTATCTCAATTTTGTGTCGATTTTCTCGTTCTCGAATTTCCCTCTTTGCTCGGTGCAATTCGATTCTACTCTTTGCGATAAGATCCTCATACGATCGCGTCTGAGAAATGGTTTTTTCTCGAAGCGATGTCATCTCTGTTGTGATTTTACGGATCTCCCGTTCGTACCGTTGAACACGAGCTTCCAACTCTTTTTCTCGAGCCAAACTGTCCCGAAGATTCCCCTCCAATCTTTTGTATTCCTTGTGCCAATGATCGTCCGATTTCTCGCGGATTTCTCTCAACTCAGCAATTTCTCGTGATTTTTCAATGTTAAAACTCTCTCTCTCTTCCTTCAACAGCTTTATTTCATTCTCCAGCTGTTCCACGAGGCTCTTCGCAGCCTCAGTATCCTTGGTTCGAGTGTTTATTTCTTTGGTCAATAGTTCAATCGTGGCGCTGCGATCCTGCAACATTTGATTCAGTTTTATAATAGTTTTGTCGGCTTCGATCGCTACTGTTGTTTTCTCATACTCCTCCTCGTTCTTGCTCTCATTTTCCAGGATTTTAGTCGTTTGAATAAAAGTCTCGTGGTCTGCTTGAGTCTCATGGAATACTTCAGGAGTCGCCGAGGGGAGTTTCACGGAATCGATCTTCGTTGAATCATCTAACAATGTTTTTCTCGAACTTTTTACTTCATCGTGGAATCGAGAAAGTTTTGAAAAACTTTCGTCTATAGTTGCCTGTGAAACGAGACTGGCAACTTGATTTTTATGCAGCAACTCGTCGATAGCAAAAGTTATATCGTCCGGCACACAATTTCCTCGAAGATTTAACTTCGTTAGTCCATGGTTTTCTCGCAACGCCTCCAGCAACAATTGACCGCCTCGGAGACCCAAAGTGTTCCAAGCTAAATCTATGCTTTTCAAGGATTTATTCATTCTCAAAGCTTTCGCCAGAGTCTCAGCGCAATGAGGAGAAATTTGATTGTATCGAAGATCCAATTCTTCTATATTGTGATTCGTTCCAAGACCTTCACAAAATTTGCCAAATTCTTCTAGATCGTTTCCCAAACTGTTCCATTCTAACGACAATTGCTTCAGCGTGTTGTTGCGCAGAAAAATTTTTCCCAATTGCCCTACAGCAGGTCCATTTATATTGTTGCCTTTCAAGTTCAACGACGTCACGTTCGAACCTTCGCATAACGCTCCCAATATACTGCTCAACCCTTTCGACAGTAACATGCAATCTCCCAAATCCACTTTTCTTATTGTTAAACTCGAGGCCAATACTCTTGCCAATATTCCACATATTGGAACAACTATCGACATTGATGATAATTTCAGCTCGCCCGTTGTGCTATAAAGAAATATTCAAAATATCAGTCCAAGGAAACACCTCGCTTATTGTTTTAATCTTTCTTTTTCCTTTCTATGTTTTTGATCCATGAATTTTCGTTTTTCCAGCCTTTTAGTTATACAACATTTCTTATTCTGATAGAAAATTTTCTTCAATTTTTGTTCACTTAATAAACAGTAACTTTTTTCATTAACCATAATCAAATTCAGTTATTAAAAATGAATTATTTCAAAAATCTTTGCACTTTTAGTTTAATATTTAATAATCTTAATACAAGTTTTAAACATCTTGAGTTAATAAAAAGTGAATTAAATTCTTATTGGTAAACTCTAGAATTTATTTAAAATTTATTTATAGGAGTTGATTGTACTCATAAGAATTGTTATTTAAAAGAAGAAAAAAATAAGTAAATTTAAACAAATTTCAATTTTTATCAAATCTGAATTCAGAAATTATTGGTGAATAATTAATATCGACCAATCATTTATGATTCTAGGTTTAAAATTTTGAATTACAAAAAATACATGTGTAACATAATAATATTCTTATTCAATTTTGAAACAATTAAGATATATCAAAATGAATGAATTGATTGAATAATAAAATAAAGAGAAAAACGAAACTGAAGGTTTTTTCCCCTGTGACTTCCATTAGCCCACGAGTCCCTTGGTATTTACTACCAAAAAATCAATTCCAAGAATTGAAACAGCTGTCATATGACAGATTTCTTCCTTTGTATATTTTTAATATCGCTGTACTGTTCGCGAAATTTGAGTGCTTGACGTCATCAAGGCGGAAATGTTTGAGAAATTAATATAAATTAACGTCTTTACTAAATTTCGTATACTATGTAAAATTGGTAAATTTAAACTACTTTTTAAATGTGCATGAGTCATGCGTAAACAAAATAGAAACTTTTTTATACGCATAACTAACCTGCCGATTTTTATTTTCTCGAGAACTTCCGGCGGCGCCGGAATATTACAATTTTCACATAACTGAACAAAAAGCTCAGAATCACTGAGCATCTTCATGTAAAAATATTGAAAATTTAGGCACGGTTGATGTCGCGATAAACGAATAATTTTATTCGATATAAAAATATGAGCGCGACGCAATTTTGATTTTGGTGTTTTCGCGTCGTACGCTCATTTCCCGAATTGAACACAAGAGGCGCTGCAAGCAGGCGTCAGTGTGGCGAACGTGAGAAAATGAAAAGTGAAAAAACTTTCGTCACAATAGCAAAAAAAAATACACTAATTTTTTACTCGAATTAAAAACAGTTTCAAATCGCAAACAATGCGGCGTAGTATTTTTCGATTTTTTTCTTTATTACCCCGCAAAAAAAAATGAAGAAAATTACTTTTTCAATTTGGAAAAAATGGGTTTGTGTTACTTTACCACAGTGGTTATTTGACGGTCATTCTATGACACCGGCAAATTGCAAAATGGCCGACAATTTCGAACATGGCGTCAACGTCTCTTCCGTTTCGTAGTGTTCCGGTGCGACGCACTGTAACTTGCTCGTTTCGTGGGTTTTGTGTGAAATCTGTTTCGCGAGGGCATGCTTCGATAGTTTAATAATCTCGTACGAAAATGGCCAACGAAACTGTGGAGGAGACTCCGCAGAAGGAGGAACCGGTGCATTTTCAAGAACCGGCAATACAAAATAATCCGGACGGTTGGGGACCTTACGAGTTGCCGGATCAATTCAAGGATATACCGTATCAGCCATTCTCGAAGGGTGATCGCCTTGGAAAGGTAAGAGACGCATATTTTTTCGAGTCCACACACGTTTGTTATAGCTCACACCATTGCTACCAAATTTACACTTTTTTTTATACTTCATTCTTTGACAGATTTCCGATTGGACCGGAGCTGCCTTCCAAGACAAAAAGTTCACCAGTAAGTGTCAACAGTTTTTCATTTCCCACTCCCCGGTCAACATAACCTCTGCTTCCCATCATATTTATCATAAATTGGCAAATAAAATTCGTAGATCGCTCCAAAAGTGTTGGTTGTCTAAAAATTTATGTATATTGTGAATTTTGAGTTTCTTTTTTAACATAATTTTCCTTTGTAAACACATTATGTTATTACGAATTGAATTTTTAATTGTGCAAAGTTTCAAATTCAAAATTCATTTTTTTATTTCTAAAAATGAAGATGAAAATTCTAATAACCATGACGAACGAATATTTGTTTTTTTTTTTGGTTATACTACTGTAAAAGCCTGACATAGGCATACAGAAATTAATAAATATATTTGTTTTTTTGTCCTTTGGTATATTAAGGACGTCATAGTGAAAGGTCAAGTATTAGACAAGATATCAGGTTTGAAACGTATTGTCGATTGAACTCACTATTTTCTTCAGAAAAAAATTTGTAACACTACCAATAATTCAAGAAATTAAATTCCAAAATTTGTAACTTCAACCTGGGGGCCTATTACGGTTCTCGGGTGAGCATGCTCACTTCTCGCATTTTCATGTCACGTGAATATTCTCACCCTATTATGGATCTCCTAAGTGAAAAAGCGAGATCACTAGGTATTTCCGGTCTAGGGATCTCACATTTTCACGCTGTTTGATGTTTTGAAAAAAGGTGGCTGTTCGACGGTATATAGGTGTTTTTCGATATAAAAAGAATCAGACACTCAAAAAAAAAAGAAACCTTACATGACACCGAAACTTTAATATCTCTATATTTTATGAAGATTGAACTGATATACAATTGAAATCATCACAGCTTTGAGGGTTTGTTGAATCAGTCACCTAACCTCACTTTAAATTTTTAAAGTTGAAATTTTTCAAAACAGTTGGACCGATTATAAAAAAGTTTTGTTAACAAACGCAAGAGGAGGGCAAGAATTTGCTGATTGAGCATTTTTTGTTATTGGTTAAATCGTCTCAAAAAAATTCACTTTTGAATTTGCAACTATCTCTCTTGCACTTGTGATATGCCACTGATTCGTACCCTTGCAGCTCGAACCCCCGAACGACACTTTAACTAAGCAACGCATGTGCAGAGCTGTTTTCGACACAGAATTTTGTGTCGAGTCAACTCACGCGTATAATCTCGCATTTTCGACAAGCGAGATTCACCGTAATTGGGTGAGCAGCTCACTTTCGTCATTTTCACCCAATCTGAGAACCGTAATAGGTCCCCCGATGTCTTATCACGTAACCCTTTGAATTTTATTACGATTGTATATTACATATATTTAATTATTAGATAGCCATAAAGTTTTGATTCTCAGTTATAAATTAATCATCAAAGATTGATATAACATTTAAAAAATGAGTTACCGAATTAATTTTTGCAAAATGTTGAGTTAATGTTGGAAAAACCTCAATAAATTCGATTAATCGTTCGATCGGTCCACAATGAAAAATTCTTACAGTGACCTAGTAATGTTACACATTTCTGACAGTAGTATCATAACCTACGTTAGGCTATGCTGAAACAGAAATATTGTCGAAGGCATCAAATGTGCGGTTGCGAGTGTGCAAATGAATTTTTTTACCAAGGTCACAACATTTTAAGTTGTCTCAAACACAAGCTTATTGATAAACGAGAACTGGTCCACTAACAAGAGAGGCTAAGGAGATTTATGTTTACAGTGCGAGTATGCAGCGTTACCAGATTTTGCTTGAAAAATTTATAGACTGTTAACAGCTGATGACGAGTAGTTCGATTGAGTGATTAAAAATGTGATTTCTTAAAATATAATCTCATTGATCAGGATTGTTGTCGTTTTATTACGAATGTATAAAAAAAAAAATGTTTTATACACCATAATAGTGTGAATTTGTAGTTTTTCAAAAAAAAAATTTTATATACAGTCAATTGACCACACAGAACCGCTACGATATCCTTAAGTTGTCATATTTCACTGCTATAATTGCGACAATGTTACTAATCATCTATTTAGACTCCCATCCAACCGATATAAAGAAAAAACATTCTTTTCTCAATGAAAAAGATTTTTATGTTAATTTGACACAGGCGTGGCTCGTAACAGCTTCAATTATTTTATCAGTGGTACTTCTTACGTAGAAATTCAGCTTGCAGACAATTTACGGTTTTTTTTAAATCCATTTTTAAAATAAACGTGATACTTTAATTCAGGAAAATTGGTATTAAGGCGTTCTATCAGCTACGTAAATGCAATAGAGGCACCTGAAAAGTAGATTCACATTTTTCTCAAAGACGCTTGATATTTTGAGAAAAGAAAAAGTTACACCTTATTCTCTGATGAAAGGGGAACAACGTCTAACTTTTGATTTCCTCGAAAACTCAACTGTGTCAGAGAAAAATGTGTAGCAGGATTTTTACCAACTGAACGACTGATAGATCGCCTTAAACTAATTCTTGACCCACAATTCAGATCAGTCTTGTTTCTTTCATCCTAGTTTTCACTGTGGATCATAACGATTGTGTTTATAAAAATAGCCCTAAAAGCTCAATCAGGTCAGCTCCATAAATACTCTGGGTCAAATTGCATTATTATTTATCAAAAGCCACAAATCAGATTTTCTCTTTAATGAAGTTGTTTTGCTGCAGTCATTTTCGAAATTTAACTCCGGTCAATGTATGAAAGCTTGGATATAATTTTGTGGAATGTCCTAGTAACATCGTTCTATCTTGTAGGAACGTGAAAACTTACAAAAGTAATGAAAGAAATTAACGAATATAAAATTTAGAGTTTTGGAAATAAGAACGTTCCATATATCCCCTAATACTCAGTTTTACTTTTATTGCTATATCCTTGAAACTGAATGGTCAAAATACTAGTTTTTTTGGACAAACTTTATCATATTGTACTCTGTAATTGAGAATTCAAAAATAAAACTCTCCCTATAAGAAATCTATGTGAAACTGGATTGTTTGATAAAAAATATCAAAAACTTGGAACGGTGGATTCTTTTAAAATTTGATAAGTAATCACATAGTAAAAAAAAAAAATTGGGGTCGCTTTTGACCCCATTGGAAGGGTTTATTTCTGTTCTAATATAAGTTTTTTGATAAAAAATATTGACATAAAAATAATGTGGTTTAAAAAGCCACTTTCCGAATATTTCAAATTAATCAATTGATGAATAAACAATAATTGTGTACAATACCTCAATATAAATTGATCTCAGACATTGAAAAATTCCCAAATATCGAATAAAAAACAACAAGAAAAAATGAAATTTTTCAATTTCCAGACAAGTATACGTCTCAATTTGGCTCGGGAAGTCAATACGCGTATTACCACGACGAAGATGAGTCGACTTTCCATCTGGTGGATACGACGCGAGTACAGAAGCCGCCGTACCAGCGTGGTCGTTTTGGAAAGAACCAGCGGAACATGAGAGGTCGCGGAGGTCAACGGGGTGGAATGAACCAGATGCAGCAATTGGGAAAGTTGAAATTGAGGGAGCGCGAGCGCAAGGGACAAACGAAGCGTTGGGGTCGTCAGCAAGGATTGAGAAATCACAAGAACCAGCCACCGATAAAAATACGAGATGCCTCGGTGACGGTGCGTCCGGATTGGGTGACGATCGAGGAAATGGATTTTCCAAGATTGGCGAAACTCTCGTTGCCCGGAGTGAAGGACGGCGAAGATATTTTGTGCGCGGGTTCGTTGGAGTATTACGACAAAACGTACGATCGTGTGAACGTTAAGAACGAGAAACCGTTGCAAAGAATCGACCGTATTTTCCACACGGTGACAACGACCGACGATCCGGTAATCCGTAAATTGTCAAAAACTGAAGGAAACGTGTACGCAACGGACGCAATATTGGCGACGATAATGTGCTCGACCAGAAGCAATTATTCGTGGGACATCGTAATCGAGAAAATCGGTGACAAGTTATTTTTCGACAAGCGTGACAACACCGAATTCGATCTTTTGACGGTTAATGAGACGAGCGTCGAGCCGCCACAGGACGACGGAAATTCTTTGAATTCTCCCCGCAATTTGGCCCTCGAAGCAACGTTCATAAATCACAACTTTTCCCAGCAAGTATTGAAGTCCAACGAGCCACGTTACAAATTCGAGGAAGGCAATCCTTTCATCTCGGAGGAAGAGGAGAGCGACGTTGCCAGCGTCGCTTATCGCTATCGTAAATGGGATTTAAACAACGGCGTCACTCTCGTTTGCCGTTGCGAACACGATGCCGTTATGCAAGGACCCAACAACGAGACTCAATTCCTTACTATCAAAGCCCTCAACGAATGGGACTCGAAACTTGCGAACGGTGTCGAATGGCGACAAAAGCTCGATACCCAACGCGGCGCTGTACTCGCCAATGAACTTCGCAACAACGCGTGTAAACTCGCCAAATGGACGGTTCAAGCTCTTCTCGCGGGTTCTGATCAATTGAAATTCGGCTACGTATCTCGTGCCTCCGTTCGCGATTCCTCGAAGCACGTCATCCTCGGCACCCAACAATACAAGCCCAACGAATTCGCGACTCAAATTAATCTCAATATGGACAACGCTTGGGGCATTTTACGTTGCATCATCGACATTTGCCTCAAACAAAAAGATGGCAAATATCTTATTATGAAAGATCCGAACAAGCCTATGATTCGACTTTACGATATTCCTGATAATACCTTCGAGAGCGAAGGCGAAGAAGACGAGGACGACGAAGAGCCTGTCAACGATGCTTTCCAGAATTGAATCATCGTTAATTAACGTTTTTTATCTTCCCCGAAACACTGAAACACAGTACGTGGTAACGGTTATACGAAATATTGTAATCCGAGCGAACTCTCGCTCGTTTCAATTTTATTCGATGGGGAAGACTCAATTGTAAACGAAAATCGGAATGATGGAAGATAATAAAGGATTACAGAGAAGATTTTCAAGGTATCGCTCGTTCCCAACGAATTTTCCTAGCCTTTATCAATTTTTTTGTTTAACTCGAAAAAATATGATAAAAATAGCCAAAGTTGGAAAAAGAAAAAACAATTTCGGAAATCCGAACGCAATATTCACAAGGAAATTTGTATTTTATGCTCTGAATTATTAAACCCTAGATTATTACCATTGGGTCATTTTGACCCAGAACAAATTCGACGTTTTCGACTAAACTGAGATTTTTTTTTAATTCGACTGCAGTAAAATATTTTTTCAAGAGTTAGAAGCATGTAAAATTTTCTGGGTTATAAAGAGCCGTGGACGTAACGACAGCGGCTCAAAAAATAACGCATTTGTTAATTATTTCAGTTTAATTTATTTTAAGTTTCATTATTTTTAATAATTTCATCAGCTCTTTATATATAGCGCTGGATTTGATATCTGCTGATCTGCAATCTGCTGATTATTGAAAGAAAAGAACGATTATGATTTATTTGTCGATTTTCATTTTTTGACTCTTTTTTGCAAATATTTGAACGTAAAAAAATGATGTAGATTTCAAAATATACCGCTGTAAACACCCAATGATTTGTTGAATAATTTTTCATTTTTCTAAATCCCGAACCGAAAACATTTTTTGGAAATGCCCCCTTAAGAGAATAAAATCATTATCAGGGCCTGAAGAAATCGATATTTCCTTTGAAACAAACAAAAAATCATCGAAATTGGCGTTAAAAAAACACAAAATACGGACCGAACCTTCTCTTTTTTAGAGTCCCTCAAAAACTCAGGAACAAGGAAAAGAGAGAAATCTATTCTAGTTTTGTGAGCTTCACAAATTTTATTTAGATTTATGCAAAATTGTCACAAAATTGTTTTACAATTTTTCTATTTCAGAAGATATTTAATTTTGGAAATGGCAGCATCCAACATCTCGTCGTTGATATCGCGATGAAAAACTAATCTAATCATTTTATTAGTAAGAGCAAGAGCCCTGACGATGACTCTGGGTTCATCAGGTTCGTCAAGAACGAGGCTCAACCTGTGGACAAAGGTATTCGCATCGAAGTCAACATTTTCATGAACGCGAAGAACAACCATATTCGTTTTTAATCCTGTGTCCCGAATAGGTTGAAAAACTGTTGTTTCCGTTCGATTAATCGCAGATTCGAGTTTCCGTGCGCGTTGGTGATCGAATTTCAGGAGCGGTAACGTTTCTTCGAGAGCGACGAGTCCCGCAGCTGCGAGAACACCAACTTGGCGCATTCCACCGCCCAAAACTTTTCTAACGCGTCTCGCGTGCGAAATAAATTTGCGATCGCCGCACAGGATCGAACCAACGGGCGCGCCGAGACCTTTGCTCAAACAAAACGTCACCGAATCGAAATTCTCGACGATTTTATCAGCTGGAATTCCTGAACCGACCGAAGCGTTCCACAAACGAGCTCCGTCCATGTGTAACTTTAACTCTCGCTTTTTTCCTATTCCCACCAATTTATCCAACCACGATTGATCGATTATGTTGCCCGTAAACGTATTCTCAACGATTACCAACCTTGAGGTTGGCTCGTGCAAACGATCCTTCCGGAACTTTGACTCCAAAGTCTCCAGGCTAAATGTACCGTCTTCGTTATTCGGTATCGAACTTATCGTCACGCCTGCTATTTGAGCTGCTCCACCTTGCTCGTGCAATACCGTGTGCGATTTCTCACCGCAGTATGCCTCGCAACCGCGCTCGTTGCAATGAACCATTACTGTCGAATTATAACATTTTAATTGATAATACTCATAAAACAACTTCAACCTTTGACAAGTATACCGTTCTGAAATAAATTCTAAGATCGTGTCGCTTCTGATTAACGTAGGAGCAAACGTTTTTTTTTCTGATTTAAAGCTCTTAATCTAGTTTTGGAATTTCTAGATTTTTTACACTCACTGTGAGGGATAAAGAATAAAAATTTTCGGATGTGGATTGAAAAAAACAAATTAACTCTAGATCCCAATAACGGGGTTGAAAAGGACCCCAATTTTTTAGTAAAAAAAACTTCTTTTTTGCATTTTTTCAAAACTTTTTTTCGTTTTATAGAATTTTTATCATCAAGTGTTCACCGAATTCAACTTTATCATACAGCATTATCTTCGTTGTCAAAAAACGAAGAGAATTATGTATAATTATACGTTATTATGGCATACGAGGGACATTTTATGCTTAAGATAAGATTGGGGTCGTTTTCTGTGCTTTATTTTATCATATTTTCGATAAAAACACTCATAAAGGCTTAAAACATAAACGTTAGTCGTGTAAGAAGCCGTTGGCCTGGTATTTGTTTTTTAAAAAGCTGCAAATGGTTCCTCAATCTCCATTGATGCGATTTCAATGGCATTTGACTTATTTCTTTCGTATTGTAATCTCCAAGTATCAACGTACAATTTTATTGAAAAAAAAACTTTAATGTTCGATTTATAATCAATGTTGTGAAAAAAAATCGCGGAAATTTACGTTTTTTTCTTGTTTATTTGTTATTTGATGCATTTTCGTAAAATCAAACATTTTCTTCGGTAATGCTAAAATATTGAAGTATATTTAATGAAAAAGTTTGATTTTTTTGTGCCAAAAATTTCACGTCTCGATTACAACAAAATGTTTCAAAATAAAGTTCAAAACGGGAACTTAATCGGAATTTTGTTTTTTTTACAATCCGCATCTGAAAATCTTTTTTTTTTGGCCGACACAAAAAAGGGGTAAGCCCTTAAATTAATTAGTTTTAAACGTGGAACAGAATTATAGAGAATTTTAAACTCGTTAAACAACTCGGTCGCTAAAAGCAACTTTAATATTTTTTCACTGCAAGTGAAAATCACTGCAATATAAAAAATTACCAGGAAATCTGTCGAAACGAGAGAAGAATTGGAGAATATGAAAATGATCATTAAATTGAATTTCAATTTTAATGAAAATGTAACTAGATCGACAATCTTATCGGAATAATTTGAAAATTTCATCGAAAGACCATTTTGAAGCTTATTATTCGACAAAAGAGAAAGAAAGAGAAAGGAAAATCTTACTGGCAATTAAATTTCCCATGGTACCGGAAGTGACGAACAAAGCAGCTTCTTTTCCGACCATTTCGGCAGCTTTTCGCTCCAATTCTAGTCACAAAAAAATTTCATTAAAAATTCGATCGAACGAGTACACAAGAAAAATTGTAAAGTCAAACTTCTCATTATTTCGAACCATCGACAGTGGGATCTTCGTCGAAAACGTCATCACCGACATCGGCATTCATCATGGCGAGTCGCATAGCTTTCGAAGGTTTTGTAACAGTGTCGCTTCGTAAATCGACGATTATCGCCTGTGTAGAAAAAAATCTCATTTATCTTATTTTTTTCAATCCCCTTAATATCGGACGTGATTTTTTTCAAAAAATCCACATTTTTAACGTACATTTTTATCCTTCGCGTAATCGTTGATGTTCACGTCCAATTGAGCACCGTAAGACGACATTGTTCTAATTCCAAATACTGCGGATTTCTGCGGAAGTGATTTTACAACATTTTTTTAAATAATAAATTCAATTTTTATAAAATTATAAGCATGCAAACTTTGGGTTTTAGTTTAAAGCCAAACACGAACTTTATACGAAAATCGAAAAAGGATATTAAAAAATACAACTCCCTTAATTTTTCAGCATGATGAAAACGAAAATTTTTACGAAATGAAAGGAAAAAAAAACAATATTTCTGCACTTCAACGATGCATAAATTTATTTGATTCTCCCAGCAACTTATGAATACGAAATAGTTATAAATAAGCGCGAGTAAATGATTCTGTCGTCCTCTTGGCCAAATAAGGATTTTATAATGATTCATTAAACACGAGGGCTAACAATAGTCTTTTTTTTCCTTGACCATTGAATCCCCCTCCGAACTCTTCGTGTATATTTTTCTCGTTCATATAACCAAATATGGCATATATATATGTATATACGTACACCTGGATCAGCACGGGCCTAACTTTGATGCGAAAAGAACGTTTTGACCTTAATTCGCCTTCACGCTTATTTATATGGCCCACAAACGCAAAAACAACCATATTTGGCCTTTAACGATCATACAAACTGCAATTTCATTCGTCCGGTCGATGTGAAACTTATTTTGGATATCAAGTTGCGATTTCACGATCGAAATAGAGTCAAATATTATGGACAAAATCGATGGTGAGAATTTTCAACTCGATTAGTATATTTCGCGTGCATCAATCGAATTCTTATTTTTGTCCATATATTACCAAATCCTACCTTTAATACCGATCTATACGTTGATGTATTGGGAAAAGTTTATAATCAGCTGCGAACGTTTTTCCTATCGCGAAACACACACGAAACGTCCATGCTAGAATGACAACTGGTGCGGATATATCACGAATACCAGAATGGTTTATATAATGATTATAAAATTAATCGTTCAAATAAATTGCTGATAGTGGGTGGAAATTACGTGCACAAAGATATGTATATATTCGTATAAATGCGATAGTCGTTTGTTAATTGATAAATTGGGTAAAAGCTACAAAAATGATCTAAAAATCGTAGGTGTTCTTGGAAACTTCAAAATTGCACATGTCAAGTGCTCTCGTCGTTCAACGTGCAAAATCTCGACTTTATATACGTCGGATAATGCAACTGCATGATCGATAAAATATTATAAGGATTTCTATACTATAAAAATGGCTTAATTCTGTATTAGAAATGTTTTATCGTCGGCAACAAATTATACAAAGTTTGTTTTATCAGTAGACTGTTCGTTAAACCCTGCTATGATAATTATGAATAACATCAGGTTTTATCAGAGTTTTGACACCTCGGGGTTAGATTACTAGATGAAACAATTTGTCGAGCTAGTCAAAGGGAGCACGAAAAAATGGAGCAATTTTCGGAAAATAGTTGCTAAATTAAAATAACGTAAAATTACAGTTAGAGATAAATGATTTTTCATGGAACTGTGGGGAAAATTTGAAGATTTGATTGATAAAAATAATTGATCGATTGACTCCAACGCCTTTGCCCCGCAAAATGTCCGGTTGCTGTCCTCTGACGGCGTTTCTCGTACTACGTAGTCAATGCAGATTTTAGGTTTCTCCGGTAGATGACAATACTGATCAACTGGGCCAGGCGGTGCGTCAGTACGTTTGTACTCTTTGGTAAACGCGAATAAAGATGAAGGGACGCGAGGGGAAGAAGAGAGTATATACCGGGAGTAAGAGGAGAGAGAGAACGGTTCCAAGCCATGGGGTAGAGTCGGCCAGCCGGGAGCCAGCTTTCAGAAGGTAGTGTGGCCAGCGCGCGGTGTGTCGACTCTTGTCGTGCAGGGAGAGTCGAGCTAAAGAGAGAAAGAGAGAGAGAGCGAAAAAGAGAAGAGAAAGCAAGAAAGAAGAAAAATCTACCGAAACGTTAGATACGAAACTAAAGACAAACTATTCCACAAATCTTCGAGTGATAAACGAAAAAAAAACAATTTATTGTCGCATTATTTCCCTTCCGTCCTCAGTTTTTTGCATACACATGTAAAAATCGCGGTGGCTAATATACTTGAAGAAAGAAGTTGCTCGGTTCGCGTTCGGTTTTACCGCCTAGTGTGTAATACGTATTTTCCAATCGTGTGAGAGGCTCTCACCGAGAGTATAGAAGAAATAGAAATTTGAAAAAAATTTCAAAGAAAAGGAAAACAAATACGTGTTTCGTGGGAAGCCGTGCATAAGACGTTTTGTGTGCATGTGTTGTGTATGTGTGCGTGCGAGTGTATATATGCTGCGGCATACGGGGCGTTGAGAGTGAGAGCGCGGCGTTCGCCGAGAGAAAAAGACGATTCAGACGGCGAGAGGGATAGAGAGAGAGAGAGACAGAGAGAGACAGAACGAAGATAGAGAGAGGGAGTGAGTGAAGCCAAGCATCGTGCAAATTACCACAGCGGCCTTACCGAAAGAACGCTTATTGTTTTTATTATATTTTTTTTCCAAATTTTAACCCAAACGAAAAAGATTAAGAGAGACTGCAGCAAAGGAAAAAAAAAGAGAAACGAGAGAGATAAGAAAGAGACAGAGAAAACGGTTAAAGGCGGCGCACTTCGGAAGCATTGTGGTGCGCGCGTGTAAAGAAAGATGGCGGACGCTGATTCGAGGGTAGACCGGTCAGATCCGGAATTGCGTTACCTTTCCGTAGATCGTAATAATTTCAACGATCCGGCGACACAAGCGGAATGGACTCAAAAAAAATTGGTATGGGTACCCCACGAGACTCAGGGCTTCGTCGCCGCTGGGATAAAGGGCGATCGGGGCGATGAGGTCGAGGTCGAAATTGCCGAAACCGGCAAGCGTGTACTCGTTGCAAGGGACGACATACAGAAAATGAATCCACCCAAATTCGACAAGGTCGAGGACATGGCCGAACTCACGTGCTTGAACGAAGCTTCTGTACTTCATAATCTCAAGGATCGTTATTATTCCGGACTTATTTACGTGAGTACCAACTTTTTTTTTCATTCCTCTTTCCCCCTCGCCCTCGTCATATCCCATTTTTTTCCACCTCTACGTTCGATCTTATCGTGTTTCAGTCTTGAAAAATATTTCACTTATCCTCTCCCTCTTCACCCTCCTGTACATTTTCTTCGAAGCTCAATTTTCAACCTTGCTTACGTACGATTGTCACGCCAATTTGAACTTTTATCTTTACCCATTTCTTATCTCCGATATTTCCGAGGTTAAACTTCACCCGCTGTGAAAGAATTTCTGCTCGATTTTTCCCTCACATTCGAAACTTTCGAAATATACTATTGCCAACTAAATAATACCACCCTACCAATGTTTTGTCAATAACAAATGTCTGCAGTAAACATTTCCGAATTAAAAAAAAATCTTTTCGTTCATCTTGTAAATTTAACTGCAGTTTTTCAACGCCAGACAAATTCAATTTTGTTCAGAATCAACGAGCTCTAGTCGTGCGGAAAATAACTTATCGGAAAAATATTTTCCTGATTCTTGTGTAAAAAAAACCCTCCGTGGTGAAAAAATGGTCTACGACTTTGAAACTTTTCAAGTTCGATCTCCAATTTCGTAGACGAAGTACACGAAAAATAATTTCTTCTTAATTTAAATTGATCTCGTTGTTATTCATAATATTTGTTTTTTATTTATTTTTATTACTGATATTTAAACGTAGAATTATTACGATTCTTTGCTTTTCATCATTTATTCATTATTTTCATTCATAATACGAACTGGTCCAAAATTATCTCACCACTTTCGTAACCACTACTTGACCTTGAAACTAATCACGTCATTTTTTATTTTCGAGCAAAAATATGTGTAAATTTATGCGCGTTTATATATATATATATATTTATGAGATTAGGTGAATCACTTTTCTTTATCTTCTATTATTTATATTCGCGCCGTTTTTTTTTTCTTTTATTTTTCCTTATCTCCGACATTTCGTGTCTAAACTTTAACCACCGTACAAATTATTTTACTATCGAAATCGAGTTATTAATTACATTCTCAGATAAATATCTCGAGCTACATTTCACATAGAGATTAACTTTTATAGGGCATTCCCGATAAAGTTAATAGCTTCGTAATTGCCATGAACTTAGTTTTTTTTTTCTTCCTTGCAGCAATTAATCGGTACTGACACGTGTCAATTTTTACTAATGATTTTCATAAGTTTTTCATTAATACGTTTCGTAATGTTTCTCTTCTAGTCTTTTGCAACTCTGAACCCAATTCTTTTCGTGCTATTTGATAATATTTTCAATTGAATTATTTCGAAATTAAATAGACAAAGAGGAATTTATTAATTAATTTATTAATTAATTAGCTCTCTCAAATGATGTGCAGTTAAAAAATTATATGAATTTTTTAATATTCAAACAATTTGCGATGTTCGCATTGTTACAAAAAAAAACACTGCAATATTGCAGTGAAAAAAATATTGAATAATAAATAACATGGAATAAAATTTGTATTTTATTTCAATTTTGTGCTTGTATTTGATTAATCATTTTCATTTGAAAATATTGTTATTACAAGTGGCGATTTTTTTTGTATCAAGTTTTTTCCCATGGCAATGTTTCGCCGACGATATTGATACTAAAATATTTACCTTTAAGGCTCCCAAGAATATTCTACGTATTGCGTATGACGACATAACACTTTTGATTTTTTTTTTTTAATTCTCCTCTCAGTTTTTTATTTGTTCGAACGTTTGGTAATTCTTTCGTTTACGTTCGGTAAAACTTGTTCAAGAGTACGTGCTCTCGCGAGACCAATCTTTATAAGTCTGACGACACGAACTAGCCTTTTCTGTTTTCCTTTCACGAGGAAAAAAAAAACCGAAGATAAAAGGAATAAAAATTCACAAAGAAAATGAAAGTAGAAAGAATAAGTGAAAAATAAATAAATGAAGGAACTTTCATCGACCTTGCTTGACTCTAAGGATGACATTTAATTCGATTCGCCGGCCGCTTCAACGACCATGTTCTAACTTTAAATCTTACATCGCGTATGACGAACACTCGAGCGAGTCTTTTTCCCTCTCTTTTTCTCTTTCTCGATCTTCAGGTCTGCGAACAAACATCATTGATTCACAAACGGCAAACACATGATTTTGCACTTTATGAAAAAAATGGTTAATTTCTTCTTTTTTATTTATTTTTATTTATTTTCGACCTGCTTGACAGCTTTGTTGCTTAACAAAACTTAATACCGTTGACATTCGAAATAATAAATATTCAGTAAATGAATAATCATAAAAAAACTTTAAATGGTTTGCTAACTTCTTAAAATCATGAAAATCTTCGTAAGTTTCGTATTATAAATAATTTATTTCCGAATAAACAAGAGAAAAAAGCCTCCGATAAGAGATTTTCGCGTTTTGCGGGGACAATCGACTCGCTTTCATTGGCGTAAAGTTGAGTGGCCGTTAATGAGGGCTACGTCGGTCGCGATACGGAATTCCGTTGAACTCACGAGCTTGAGAGAGAAAAAGGGAGAGATACATTGTGTGCGTGTTCGAGAGAGCGAGAGAGAAAGAGAGCGAGAGAGAGAGAGAGAGAGAGAGAGAGAGAGAGAGAGAGAGAGAGAGAGAGAGAGAGAGAGAGAGCGTCCCTTCCGTGGCTGTTCCTCGTCGCGACCACGCCCGGAAATCGTAAAGTCTGGCGAGATAAAAAAAAATCTTTATTTTATTCGTATAAAAAATAATTAGAAGAATATCAGTTTTTCTTTATAAGAATTTTTTTTTTTAAATATTGAAAAATGCCAAAAAAACCATCATTTTGGCTGGAAAAAAATGAATGTCCATATAATATGACAGCGACAGCCGGCTGTCATCGAAATGTCATAATACGAAGTGTATCATGTCCCTAGATTTGCTTCACAGCACAAAATCCCTGCCGGCTATTACGCTAAGCTACGCGTGAGAAAAACGAGAGCTTCAGAATTCTCTCCTTCGTGCCAACTTACAGGAAAATATATACATATTCCTATATTTATATATTTACCGGCTAACCTGCTCTGTAATTACGTCGTTATAAACGCGGAATGATCACCCTCAGACGGCTTGATAACATCGTTCGACCATTTTTTTCTCCCGTGATTTCTATCCCACTTTTCTCACCCAATTTGAATGTTAAAACGACAAAAAACATGAATTCATTTTTCTAAGCCCTGATTTATATCGTTTTTTTTTCTTTTTCAAAATAATTTTTTAATCGTGTGTACCAAAGTCTGAGAATTGTTTTTTTTTTTAAGGAATTCCAATTTTTTGGTCCATTTTTCACACTGAGATTATAAATGTATTTTTCAAATTGTAGATTTAATCAGAATTCTTAACATTGCAAATTTTAACAAAAAAAAAACAGTCTGAATCGCGACAATTTTGTAAACGAATGAAAAATCGATTTTTACGAGTTTTCTGGATTCAAAAAGATTAAAATTGCTCTATACCGCAAAGCTGTAAAGGTTATTGCTCGCGATGATTAATTTTTGTACGATTTTGATCTCCGTATAATACGTCACGGTGAAATTTTAATACGGTGGAGAGTAAAAAAAAGAAACGAGACATTTGTAACGTGTGTATCGATTCGGTGAACGAGAGAGTGAGAAATATTGTTATCAGAGTGATAAGAACAAACCCGCATTTGGTCTAGTATACCTTTTTCAACGTCAGCCAACGTTCGAGCCACCGAAGCCCTGACTCAGCTCGTACATACGTGTGTAAATGTGTGTGCTCTTTGGAAGAGACTCTGGACGGTTATTGCAATGACTAACCGCTCTCTAAACCTTGGAGCATGTACGAGAGAAGGAAGAGAAAAAAAATTATGGCACACACGATGTTCCCATGCAACGTCATTCAAATATGCCCTTACAATTCTTACCAGATGAAAAAAAAACGAATGTATGTGCTTAGACACACGTGCTCTCACTAATCTTCTCATAAATAAAATATATTTCAAAATATAGCATCAGCTTTTGCAAAAGCAGCAAAAAAAAGAAAGAATTAAATCGTCCTTGTCTAGAGCAAAGAAGCACATTTTTCGAACGAGCAATTTTATTTTGCATAAGAAATCAATTGGCCCCGATAGATAAAAAAGGACAAGGAGAAAAAAGCCGAAAACGTTTTTAAAAAATCTAACAAACGCTAATAAAGAAAAATAATAAACATACGGTCGCCAAATGTAATAATTACATCGAAAAGGGAAAGAAGAAATTACATCGGAATTTGTGAACCGTAATAAAAAAATACACACTCGCATATAAACACGAAGCGTTGTATCGCGTCTTTCGAACAAAATCGCGTTTGCGTTGTCCAGACTTTCATTTTTCCATCGCTCGTGTTTTTTTTTCTCTCTTATTCTCCATCGTAATGAGAAAGAGAGAGTGAGAGCGAGAAGGAAAGAAGTTCCGTCTCTCTTCGTCGGGTGAATAAAGCAGTAAACCACGATAAGAGTTTCATTTTTTTCTCTCGATAAGATAGCAAATTATACAGCTGTTCTCGGTGAATTGAATAAGAAGAGAAAGAGAGAGAGAGAGAGAGAGAGAGAGGGGGAGAGAAAGAAAAACGAAAAAGTGAATGCCATTCGAGCCTCAGTTTTTTCGCATTCTCCCTTGTACGCGACGATTCATTTGGCTCACTCGATATTCAAACGATTTGCACGAGTTTCTTTACGCGCACAGAGAAACACACACCAATCGAGAAAGCGCGTTTAGTCTCGCTTCGATATATTCGAACATGAACGCTCTCCATTAGTTGTACAAACACTCTCGTTTCTTTTAAACACCATACACACCCTATTTTATATGTGTACAAATATATACACACACATACAAATTACTTATTGGTGAAAAAAGTTGCGGGAGAGTCCCCTCGAGGTTTTTTGGCTCGACGTTCTCAATAATAACTCTCGTCCTCGCTCACCTCCCCCTGCTCTTGACTCCTGACTTTAAACTCGAGAAAGTTTGATCTCGCATCGTATAATACACATTTACACATTTAAGTACAAGATTTTTTAAAATATACATTCAAATTATCCCAGATTTGAGAAAAAAACTAAAAATTTCATTTGTGAATGAAAAGTTGAAGATTTTTTCCTCATTTTCGAGCTCGCACTATTTCGTTTTCAACTCGACAAGAAAAATTGCTATTTACAATTTTGATTTTACACGAATAATCGAAACTTTGGCGAAAAATAAGATCGTTTCCTCTTTTGAACCAAGCAAAAGTAGTGCTATGAACCAAAAATGAAAATATTGCATCTTTTCTTTCGTTGCAAAGACATTCGTACAGGAAAAGTGTCCGATTGAACCTGCAGTCTTTTGGCCCCCTGCTGCGCGAGCCATTTCTTCGACTCGATGCAGCCCACGAAAGCTCTTTCTGGTCTCTAGAAATTGTGCTGCAGTTTCTTTTTTTCCCGAAAATTCGTGGTATTTTATTTTTTTGTTGGTACTAATTAATTAATTACGCGAATTGTTCGATGTACAAATGAATAAATCGATTATACAGGAAATTCAATCAACAAAGTGACACAAGTATCCACTTTCTTATTTATTTATTCAAAAATTTGGTATCGATAATCGGCAACTAATACTTAAAAATAATACAAAAATTCATAGTTATATGTAAAAGTTTAAATGTACGCGGGATTCGCGATTGTGATCGAGGTTTGCGATTCAAGAACCGAGCGCGTAGTGAGGGCATAAAAGGAGGAGAAGAAGGAGAGGAGGAGAAGGGAGGGGGGCAAACCGGGAGGTCGTCGTATTTTCTCCCTCGGTGTATGAACATTTTAACTCGAGTTGCGAGGTCCTCGTGACCAAACGCTCTCGGCACAGATTTCTCAAGATACAACGTATTCTTTCTGTCTCTTTTTTTTCTCCCTCTTGTCCCTCGTTTCCCTCGTCCCTCATTGCATCGGGGCCTGTCGCAAATCCTTTGCGATTTTGCCCTCAAGGTATACATCCATATCGGATCTTCTCTCGATTCATCCAGAGTGCCAGCGTTAACTTTGTAAAAGAAAATAAAAAAAAATAACGAAAAAAAAACAAGCTTAGGATTCACAGAGATCGTGACCCACGTGACTCCGTCCTCGAAGTGAATTACGAGTGACTGACTCAGTAAATTTTGCTTTTTTTCTTTTTTTTTTTCATTTACTCCGATGATATCGCGCTTATATCGATCTTTGTATCAAAGCGACACTCATAAATGAGTCACGATTTTTTAACATTTTTTTTTAAGTTTAAATAATGGTACAAAATATGACGGTATTTTCAACTTTGTTTATCCACTCGTTACACATTTCTCAGAGACTCTTCTTCAAACTCGTGAATTTGCGTTCTTATCGAGGAATTTTTAGTGTAAACTTTCATGAAATCCGATAACTACCGAAAGAACTCGTTTTTTTTTTTTATTAATTGAATTCCGCGTGAGTCATTTGTATTTAAAACGTTTTGGAATGTACTAACACGTCACTTTTGCTAATTTTCAAATAGAATTTTTCATCTCCAGAGCGCTGGCTCTACGAAAAATGATCGTTTCAATTTTCTTGAAGAAAATTCATTTAAATTGAGAGATAATGAAAAATATTGCGAAACATCGATCGTAAGAGTAAATAATCTTTTTCTGATTCCGATTTTTTCCTGTGGGTGCTATTTTGGAAAAATTCGACTCTCGCCCGCATCAAGAACTCACCATGCTCATGATTTTGCGAAAGGACGAAACGAAAACGAAATATATCCACATATTTCAGAGTAAAAAATATTTTCTCCCCTATTTCTTCGTTACTTTCTGCATAACGGAGCCCGATCGTTTGCCTCGTTCTCGTCGGTTATTGCGGCGTGTCAGCGAATGCCACAACGATAATGTTTCGCAAGAGCTCAAGCAAGGTCGTCGTCAAAAAAAAAAAAGGAAAAAGAGCGACATGACCGAAAAGAAAGAATTAAAAAACATGACTTCGTTTCGAACATTTTTTTTTCATCTCGTATCACCGATTTGTTCCCTAGAACGTATGAAAGAAAATATACCATTTGTTGTTCTTAAACAGGGACAAAATTTTCGGAACAAATTCGTCACATCATGAATTTCAATCGATTTATTTCTCTCTCTTTCTCTTTTTACTTTGCTTGTTAAGTTGTTAACGATGCAGAGTCACTTTGTAACGCGTGCACGTGGGTCGTAGGATATTTCTATCAGACGTGGGAGGTAAACAGAGTTCACGCACCTGTTCAAACAACTCAAGGAATTTCACGGTTTTGCCACGATTTTACTTTTTTTCTTCTCGTTATGCACCAAGAGCGTCGGGGATTTAATAAGACTATTAATTATTGCGGTTAATGATGTCTTTCAAAATTGTTGTTTTTTTGCCTAAACAAAAAAAGGCGTTTCAAAAAATCATTCAATATATTATAAACATCATGAAATTATTCATTTATTATTCTTCCAAATCCATTGACAAGGCCGGTCAGAAGTCTTGGGGGGGAAAAAAAAAATAATCTCAAAGCTGGGAGCTCTCTCAAGCAGAAAAATTTGCTCGTTTAAAGATGCCGATGAATAGAAACGTTGATTGGCTCGATCGATTCGTAACTGTTGAAAAATTAAAAACATATGAAAGAGAATCGTTGGTTGATGAAGAAATACATATTTATGTGCTGTTTTATACAGGAAATTCAATGCTTAATTCATATTTTTTTAAGCTCGTTCGATTATTATTAAAGAGAAAACCATTCAACTCAATTTTGAAGTGAAAAAAAAAGAATATACATAAATATACATAAATAAACCTGAAAGATATTTTTTTAATATCGTTGTCATTATTAATTATTTATAATCCAGTTTATTCGAATTTATTTCACACCCATGAGATTCCTAATGAAAGATTAAAATCTCGTAATAATTTCCCATAACTAATACTCATCTAAAAGCGATTAGAGAAGAAAAAAAAACGTTGTCAAGCAAACGCGCGACATCTGCGAGTAATCGGAAAACGTCAGCGTCGGGCCAAGAAGCTTTTGACACTCGCCAATGTAAACGCCGAGAGGGAGAAGAGTAAAATTTACAGGCTTTGCTTACACGTTATTATATTCGCTATATGTGCTTTTCATCTTCTCGTCGACTGATTTTCTACGACACTCTCAATGGAATTACGAGCTCTCGTGTATTAAGCACAATTTTGCCAGTTGACGAACGCACGTTTATATATATGTAGGATTTTATATACGTCAGTGCAGAAAACGACATCTCTTGCCAAGAGAATCCAGTATTCGCGATGTGTAAGAAAATCTCTGACCACCAACCACGGCTTGAGGAGAAAAAAAACGAAACAAAATAAAAATAAAACAAGTGAATAAAAAGAAGAAAGAAAAAATAGAAATTCTAGCACTCTGGTAACGCCATTCGATTCACGTATGCGAGAACTCGTCGGCGTTACAGATAAGCACGCCAACTGTTCTCTTTTACACAGGAAACATTTACGAATTCTCCCTTCGTAAACTTGTTCGTATCCCGCCAAAGACAAAAACGAGAAAAGGTCGTTTCATCGTTCACCAAATTCTCGCTTTAATTAATATTATAATTATTTATAGTATATTTATACAGTTAGATACAAAAGCAGTGAAATAAAATTACCTTTTACGACTACTTCAAAAATTTGTTCTTCCAAAAATCTGACTAATTAAAAAAAGAAAAACAAATTTCTTGTTGCGTTCAAAACGGCTAATCGGTCAAATTTTCGAAGCACGTTCAGAAAAAAGTTCTATTTAGATCTACTAGGATCGTTTATTCGACATTTTTTAATTTGAATCAACAATATTTCTATTCGTTTTAGCTAGAAAGCTGTATTCAAGTGAAATAGATAATGCTATTTGGGTCCGTTTATTCGAGTACCCACGTTTAAGCTTCTTGCTCCGACCACCACATGGCGCAGAGCGTCGAGGCATTTTTCACATACGAATTGCGCTCTAGATGTGCATAAATTGCTGGAACCAAAGTAGTTTTATTATTCTGACCAAGGTCCGTGGATCGAATGGTTGGTAGTATTGCATTAGTAAGGTCTTCTCATACATTTCTTCTATACGCTGACCAAAAATGGCGGAATACTCATAACCAGTATACTTATAGTTCAGTGACGGTTACGAACACAAACACACACCGATAAACTAATATACTTTTCCGTGGATCAAAAATGGCCGCCTTTGAGAAGACCTTACCATGCTACCTATGCTACCAATTCACGGACCTTGATTCTGACTGACTATATCTAAGAGGTCGAACGTGAATTTTTATACCTACCCAGGATCGCAGACCCATGAAAATATTATTAAATAATATCATAATTGAATATGGTATAATTAATGTTATAAATATAAATAATAATACAAATATTATTTTTATTTCAAATTAATATTCGTTCGATTTTTAAGATAAAGCATGTCCGATTTTAATACATATATTAAAATTTTTCATTAATCAAGAATATATTATGATGAAAAAAAAAAATAATTTCTCAAAGTTAAATAGACCTCTATTTGGCTGTGAGACAAGGAAAAAAAATTATTTTATTTAACGGGGGAAAGTCATGTAAACGTACGTTTTTTCAAGATTTTTTTATAAAGAAATGGAATAGTTTATTGAATTAACGTAAAGCATATCTCAAAATATACGATGTAAGGTATATTGACAAATTTTTTTAGATTAAAATATTTCAAAATGGCGGCGCCACAGCTGCTGGAAGTCGGCACCTCTGATTTGTGCCGTGCAGCCTACGGGTCTCATATTTCAACTAAAATTAAAAAATCATATTTTTATTATTAAAATACATTAATACGCTTTGCATGACGGAGAGAAAAAAAATAAAATTAAAAATTTAGGACCATTTACAAAAATAAGTAATTTTTTTCTAAAAGGTCCTAAATTTTTATTTTTTTACTTCATGCAAAGCGTATTAATGTATTTTAACAATAGAAATTTGATGTTTTGATTTTAGTTAAGATTTGAGACCCGTAGGCTGCACAGCACAAATCTGAGGTGCCAACTTCCAGCAGCTGTGGCGCCGCCATTTTGAAATATTTTAATCTAAAACAATTTGTCAATATACCTTAGATCGTATTTTTTCAGATATGCTTTATGTTAATCCAATAAACTATTCCATTTCTTTATAAGAAAATCTTGAAAAAACTTACGTTTACATGACTTTTCTCCCTTAACCTCCAGGCGGCCTGCATTTATGAATGTGCCCAAGTCATATTTTGAAAATATTTTCCCTAGAAAAATTTCCAAATGGACTAGTAATATGGCTTGACCTTGAGGTGATTCCGATCGGCGTCATCCCGGCCGCCTAGAGGTTAACTAGCTCCTAGTTGAATCGACTAGATGTTTTTTCTGGCTGTAGCCGAAAAAAATCATCGTGTTCCCTTTGTTTTGTACGTAACTGTATACAATTGTAATATTTTTATAATAAAAGGGAAATAAATTAACTTTACTAAAATTGTTTATAATAATAATTACAATTACCACAATTTCATGTATTCCTTGGAGACAATTGATTTAAAAAAAGATTCATTTCATTCAAAGATAATTTTGTGTTATTGTGCAAAGATAAATTAATTACTATTTGTCATATATTTGTTTTTGAGAACTAAGAAACTGAAGATATTCTCGATCCATTGCACTCTCTTGATCGAATCCGAACGTTAAGGGTGAATGAATGAATTTTATTTTACACACTTGGCCGGACGTCGTTCCAACTCGGAACTCGAGGTTAAGGACAAAGTTTTTTAGCACTCATCAAAAAGTAGAGACGTATGGAAAAAGTTGGTGGTAATTTGGCCCTTGTTTTACGCACGAAGAAAACATTGTTATTAATTTTTTTCAAAATTTTCTCGTGGATTTAGGCTTTTATTTTTGAAAAAGGATTTTTGAAATTTAATTCAATTCAGAAAGATTGGAATTAAAAATGATCGTTTAAAAAATTTAAGGGAACGCCGATTTTTTGATTGTGTTTATTTGTTAATGCATCAATGTAAGTTTGCTTAGATAATGGTCCATTTTTACACCAACGGAGGCAAATGTACGATGAGATTCGGTAGGAAGGGGGTAAACAGAGAGGAATCTCCCTCGAAGCGTCAAAAGCTATGTTCTCTTGGCGTTAGTCTCTTTTCTTTGCGTGTATATATATATATTTATATTTGTGTGTATATACGAAAGCTGAAATGTATGTATACACATATATTTACAAAAGCCAAAATAGAGTACAAGTTTTTATAAATAGAACTTGGAAGCGTTGCATCGCTCAAGTTCGCGGTTAAATATATACATTCTCCGTCCTTTATTGTTTGTTATTTACGGTTTGTACTGTACGCGTTTTGTTACGGAGGCCAACACATGGCCCCCTCAGCGGTGTGTCTTTTAATCTCACTTTGCCAAAATCCCATCGTCGTAAAATTGTTCTCGTATCGAAGTTTCTGATTAAACGATTTTTCCATCTAAGTCTCATCGAGTAATCGTCTACGCTGAAAAAAAAAAGAAAAAAAAATAGAAATAATTAAAAAAAGGCAAATCTCTGGCAATTTCACCGAGTCGATTAACCACGGATGGAAAATTCGATACGTAAATTGAATTCTGTCGTGCCCGTTCGCTTGATTGCTTTTCAAGAACATTCATACTCAATCTGTCTCAATACTGTGCAATAATTTCACATCTCCGGAATAGAGATGAAAAAGAATTGATTTTTTCAGTGTTTTGTATAGATTTAAACGACTAAATTGTAGTGGATTATTGATCAGAACTAATTCCTGATAGGGATCTCGAAAGAATAATAAAGAAAAGTCGATTATTTCTCCTTTTTTTTATTACTAAAAATAGTTTTTTTTTCCTTCATTCAATTGATTATTTATTTTTGGCAGTTCATCATAGTTATTCAAACGTCTTATGTTATTTTCTTACCCTTTTTTCACTAGTCCTGATTTTCACAAACTCATAAATAAGGCAATATTTGCTGGTTTCTTTTCTTCTCTTTCTTTCGTAATTATGTATCTCGTCGGTGTATTTCGCGAAACGTTTTACTCGCGCAATGTGTTACACACTATTTATAATGAAATTAGTGAGAACTGGTTAGACCGCTGGTACGTTAACTTCGCGTTAGCTTCGTGTGTCTAACGGATATTTTTATTTGAAAAACCTCTCATTTTTCTCATCATTGATTATTTGCTTGGAAAATAAATCCATTTATTTATCTTCATCGTTGTTTTCCTTTCTTTATTCCTTATTTACCAGTCGAATTTTTAAAGATGCTATACATTAATCAATTTTCATTACGCCTACTATGTTCGGAATGAAATACAGGCAAAACTCAATGCCCTCATCGTCCAGTCGCTCGCTTCAAATGACGTCATGATAAACAGATACAAATAGATAAATTGGTACTACCGTATATGGGCCGTTTTATAGCAAACAATAATTCGACTCGAAAAATTATTTTAATATAAAAATAAAACAAACCATTGGTAAATAAAATTTACCATTTTTCTTGATAATTCAATTTTGTAAAATAAAATTTACCATTTTTCTTGATAATTCAATTTTGGTAAATAAAATTTACCATTTTTATTAATAATTCAATTTTGACAAATAAAATTTACCATTTTTGTTAATAATTCAATTTTGGTAAATAAAATTTACCTTTTTTTGTTAATAATTCAATTTTGGTAAATAAAATTTACCATTTTTGTTAATAATTCAATTTTGGTAAATAAAATTTACCTTTTTTTGTTAATAATTCAATTTTGGTAAATAAAATTTACCATTTTTGTTAATAATTCCATTTTGGTAAGTTAAATTTACCATTTTTGTTAATAATTCAATTTTGGTAAATAAAATTAACCTTTTTTGTTAATAATTCAATTTTGGTAAATAAAATTTACCATTTTTGTTAATAATTCCATTTTGGTAAATTAAATTTACCATTTTTGTTAATTCAGTTATGGTAAATAAAATTTACCATTTTTGTTAATAATTCAATTTTGGTAAATAAAATTTACCATTTTTGTTAATTCAGTTTTGGTAAATAAAATTTACCATTTTTGTTAATAATTCAATTTTGGTAAATCAAATTTACCATTCTTGTTTATAATTCAATTCAACATATCGCGCAACCCAAATATTATTTCTCTGTTGAATAATGTTTGATTTTTCATATATTCTTTTTTTACTAGCTTCTTTTTCAATGTATTTTGATTCAAAAACACGAATAACATCGAATATTTTCTTTCTTAGCTCAAAATTTTCACGAAAAATAAATTTTTTTGGAACATTCTCTGAAACGTTGACTGAACAACGAAGAAAATCGGTTTTCTTATTTCGATATTTCAATTTTTAACGCAATTGCTGCATATTGTATTGCAAGGCTCGAAAAAGTGACTGCCAAATGTCAGTTTTATTCACGACGTAAAATTTTACAATAAAATTACTCATTTGGATATAATTTTATGAATTCGTGCTTCAATACCATTTTTTATTATTCATGTATATGGAAATGACACCAATTTTCTTCTGTATTGCGCGATGATAATTTTCATTCGTAATTTTACGAATTATTATAAAGGAATATAACTTTTTCTCTCTCTCTCTCTCTCTCTCTCTCTGTAAATCTGAGACGAATGCATCATATTCTCAGGTGCGTTCGTAACATAGCAAAAGGAAGATGAAAATTCGTACGTGCTTATGTTGAGAGAAAGAGAGAAAAAGAGAGACAGAGAGACGGACTCACGCACACACAGAGGCAGACGAAGGAAGGCCGTTTACCGCGAACCCGAGGGCCAGCCATGTGTGTCAACCGGCAAGCCTTGTCCGGGGACGAGAACTCTCCGAGGCTGATGTCATACACACCGGTTCGCTATACTCCAGAGAGAACCGAGAAATCCTCTCATTCTCCCTCTTTCTCTTTTTTTTTTATCTCTTTTCTTTCTTCTTCTTCTACCCTTTTTTCGTCTTCCAGCTTTTTCCTCTCGTACTTTTTAACTCTTATTTCTTCTCTCTCCTTTTCGAGAACCTCTTTGCTCGTGTTCCTTTTTTTTTTTTTTTGTATTATTTCTGTCTGTTAACGATCGAGCTAGCACGCACAAAACACGTGCCCGAAAATTGTTTCTACCTGGCGGTCGATCCCCGATGGCTCAAAACACGAGAACATTTTTTTCTTACTCGTAGTTTTAATTGTTCTAAAATTTCTGAAAAATACTTTTCGTCACGTACACAAATTTGTACGTTTTCTTATTTTTTTTTAGGATACTGATACTTGCTTTATCGTCCTATTTTTTGTTTCTCTCCCTCTCTCTCTCTCTCTATTTCTCTGTCTTTGGATAAATGTTTCTATTGGCTGCAAGGAACAGGTGCTTTAAAATTTTTGCGCGGGTCCACGAAATCGGTTTTAAACTCATCCACAAGCTGTTGCCATAAAACTTCCCTTTTCTTTTTGTACCTCGATTTTCACCTTTGTACACACACAAACCTCTCTCCAGACTATCTCAATATACATGAGCCTGTATGAGGACAACATATATATCTAAATATCCTGAATTCCAAGTACTTTTCGAACGTTAAAACGGTTGAAACTTTCCCTCTCTCGATCTCTGTCTCTCTCATTCTCTCTTCAAACTCTTTGTACTACCTGTACTCCCACACCTGCGCCCGCGAGACCTCGATGAACCTTCCCGAAACTTCGTACCGACGTTCGCCACGTATACATACAAAAAGTCAACGTACATAATCCTCAATTCGAATGACGAAAAATATAAAATATCGATATTACTTACGAATTGCAAAGGAATTTGATGTCGCTAATAAAATTCTTTCGAATGATAAACTTTGTTGTTCGTACTTGTTGAAATTCTTCAAAATTTTGGCCATCATTTTTTATTCCGTATAATCATTGTCTCATTTTTTTTCGTCGTAATTCCTGAAGAGTATTTTCTTCGACCTTTTTCCTCTTATAATTCGAGATCCATTGACTTGATTCAAGTGTACTATCGTTACGAAATATTGGAACAAAATCTAAGATACTTAGTTACTTCATAGCTCGTTTAATTATGCAATTATTTTTGTTGTTATTATTTGTCCAACGAATATTTTTTTTTTCCTTTTCGTGCCACAAATGAAAGTTCTTATTCCGCAATCTCGGGATTTATCGTCTTCGTAAAATTTCGCTTGCGACTTTGTAAGTCGATGAGTATAACGAGTTTGCTGCAACAAATTGTGTGGCAGCCAATTAAAAAATAAAAAATAACCTGTAAAAGAGAGCACGCGAACGGTACACACTATTCCTCTCTCGCTCATTTTTTTCTCTCTTTCATCGCATAAAATTCCAATGAGAGTCTGAATAAGCGAGGATTTAGCTGGCACGAGGCAAAGACGAGTCCTTATAAGGACGAGCGTCCTTAACCCGCTTCGGAAGTGCCTTAATGACGACTTCGACATCGCACATAAACTTCACTTACACCATACAAGTATTTTAAATATATATATTAGGACGATGCAAAAAGAACCGATTTTTTCTTCTTCTTAAAGTCACAAGTGTCAATACTTCATGAAAAAGTAATTCTCTTACAATTTGGGCCTTCTAAAAAAATGTTTAGAAGTCGCACTAACGACGTTTAGATATTCTTTTTTTTTTTCAATTTTAGCGAAAAATCTTGATTTAAAAATATCGATTTTGCGGTGTCGTAACAAAAGTTGTTAGTACTTAATAAAAAATTGAATCTCTCAAAATTTGAGTTTAGAAGAAAAAACTAGAGGTCGCCCAGCGGCTTTTCTAATTTTTTTTTTTTTTTTTTTTCATTTTCTTGTAAACATCGTGATATAAAAAATGGTTCTATTTGTGTCGCAGGTTGATACATTAGTATTTCATGGAAAAGTTATTCTCCCAAAACTTGAATGTTCTAAAAAAAATTTTAGAAGTGCCTCCAGTGACGTTTAGATATTTTTTTCATAATTTTGGCTGAAAATGGTGATATTTAAATGTGATTTTGTTTGTGTGGCGACTAAAGATATTAGCACTAAGTAAAACGGTAATTTTTGCAATATTTTGATCTTCTAAAAAAATTTTTAGAGCAAACCCCAGCGACTTTGAGATATTTCTTTCTAATTTCGGCTAAAAACCGTGATATAAAAATTTGATTTTTTCGTGTTGCAAGTAAATGCGTTAGCACTCTATCGAAAACGAATTAAAAAAAAAAAAATCAGTCGTTGGATGTGAATTTGAATAAATTTGTTACTAGGCTCAAAATTTGGGAGAATTACGTTTTCATTATATTCTAGCATTCGATTCACTGAAATTTACTTTTTGATATCACGATTTTTACCTGAAATGATAAAAAAATGTCTAAAAAAGTCACCGGAGGCACCTCTAAAAATTTTTTTTAGAAGATTCAGATTTTGGGAGAATAACTTTTCCATGAAATGCTAACATATCAACCTACGACACAAAGAGAACCATTTTTTTATATCACGATGTTTACGAGAAATTGAAAAAAAAAAAATTAGAAAAGCCGCTGGGGCGACCTCTAACTTTTTTTCTTTTAAACTCGAATTTTGAGAGAATCAATTTTTCATTAAGTACTAATAATTTTTGTTGCGACACCGAAAAATCGATACTTGTATATCATGATGTTTTGCTAAAACTGAAAAAAAATATCGTAACTGGTGCGATCTCTAAACATTTTTTTAGAACGCCCAAATTGTGAGAGAATTACTTTTTCGTGAAGTATTGCACTTGCGACTTTAAGAAAGAAAAAAAGTCGATTTTTTTGCATCCCCCTAATATATATGTATTTATTTATGTATATACGTGCAAAAAAGTACAAAGTATGATAACACGTAACCGTACGCACTAAAAGTAAACATATAACGTTGGTAGCGCCGTTATACGAGAGCGAGAATTATACCCATTTATGGAAAACTCCCGTAAACATCATTCCGTAGCCTGTTGACGATTGGGAAAAAAAATAAGATGAAAAATTCCATTGAAAAGAAAGTCCAAATTTCTCGATCCTGCTTCACGTCGATGTGATTCATTTTTTGATATCTCTCGAATTATTTTCTTCTTCTCACATGAATAATCACGAGACTTTTTCGGGCGAACTTGATTCACTGCAATTTTCAGTATCGAGGCTTCATTTTAGTAAATTTTTTCAGTTTAAATGAGATCCAGAACTATGCCTACGTCTCTTCTTGATTTGTATTACTTACACACCTTGTTATTTAATTGTACCGTGCCGCGTTGAATCCGTAACGCGTATTTCACAATATGAGATTATAATCGCACTGTCGCACAATTATTATTGATCGTATTGATCGCACGCTGTATATACCTGTGTTTTTCTATGCACGTAATCTCAATTGATCGTCCAACCATATATACCTCGATTGGGATAGCTTATCTCTTGCTTCTTTCCCACCCTGTCTAATCGATTCTCACGAACTCTATGCTCTCTCTCTGTACACCCCGATCGTATCGGATTCTTGGCGATGAAAACATCGTCATCCTTAACCGGACACGCTAAAGAGATAGAGAGAGAGAGAGAGAGAGAGAGAGAGAGAGAGAGAGAGAGAGAGAGAGAGAGAGAGAGAGTCGCAGATAATTGTCCTTAGCACAATTCAATAACTCCAATTACTCTTATCGAATCGAATCTCAAAACTATCTCGTCAATTTCTACGAAGCTCCAATATATCGAATTTAGTTTTATGATTGTACTAATTCGTTAATTAATTCATTGATTTGCTTGAATGAACTTGATTGTCAATTTTTTCGTTAAGTTTTATTGTTTCCCTTGAGAAAGTGAAATTTTGACAGCTTTGGGCTTGGAATGAGTTTAAAAAATGAACTGGAATATTATTTGTTTTATTGACGGTCTGATTCATCTTTGAAATGACTCTAAAAAATGGAATAACGATAAATTTATGGCCAGAAAGCTGAGAAACGTCTCGAAATCACTCGTTGCAAATGTGGTGGTGATTTTATTGATTGTAAAATCAAAATAAAAACAAGAAGGAGCAAGGAAAAACAAAATTTTTCTACCATTTCCAGCCCAATAAATGAGCAACCGACGAAATGTACATTCGGGTTATGGATATATACAAGTAAGCTAGGTAGGAATGCCGATTTGGGTTCGACGACACGGAGAACTTTTGGGGGGACCGGTTCTCGGAGACCTTCGGACACAGTCGTGGCCAATTTACAAAAAAAAATCGAGCAAAACAACTCACTCTTACGAACCGCGACCACCACCGTCTTGAAAAACTTTAGGGTACCTTACCGTTTCTTCGCTTTGTATCTCGAAACGCCTTTTCGGTTCTTGGGCCGGGAAACATTCGCTAAATTAGAGTCTTCTTATATTTCGTTGAGTAAAAATTAATTTTTAACGATTTTTCAAAATAATCCTTTTTTATTTTTCCATTATTTTAATCAGTGCAAATTATTTTGGCGAAATTATGTTTTCCAAGTTGTGTAAAACGAAAACAAATATTTGCAGTTTAGCCAGAATTATCGTTCATTTGTTTTTATCCTTTATTTCATTAATTCGTGATGTTTTTTATTAGACTTTGCATTTTATTTTGAAAATGCGTCATAGATTTATGGACGAAATTACCGTTGCATCAATTAAACGGTCAATGGTATTCCCAATGAGGAAAAAGTTAGCGTCTCTTTCTCTCAGGAGGGAGAAAGAAAGGAGAGTATATATCCGTACCTGTGAATGACGAATAAACGTGGAACGTCTCACCTGGGGGAAAGCTAGCTGATGTAGTAGCCCACGATGAATCACGGTTGTAGGAAGCTACGAGCAAAAGAGCGCGGAAACGCGTCAATCGCACGACACACACACACACACACACATACATTCGTGAATGTATGTTTAAATCTCCTTTGTAACGATCTCACCCCGCGCGTAATATAAAACTGCGAGAAGAGTCATCCGGGATTCTCTTTTTTTTGTCCATACATATACCGAGAAATTCCAACGGTTTTTCATCCATGATTTATCAAAAAAGAAACTCAATATCTCATACTTAACCCACGCTATGCAGATAATAATTCTTTTAGCGTACTTTTTTTATTAAATACATTTATTCAACTTCGTAATTGAAGTATTTGTGTTTGGAAATCAAGTTTTTATTTTACTGAATTTTCTGCATTTAAAACAATGTTCGATCAAACCCTTGAGTACAGATTATTTTAATTCATTGTAATATTAAACCATTTACGAAAATAATTCACAGTTGTTATCGCTAAATTTTAAATTGTACATCAAATTTACACCGGAGTTTGATTAAAGTTTATAATTAGTTTGCCAAACGAATAATTTACGTAATAAATATGCAACATTAGTTTTCTTTGTAAATAAAATTATTTATTATTGTTTTGTTGTTTGAAGGCTATGTAAACATTGCAGAGAGGCTTTGGAATGCACACAAATCAATCTTCCTCTCACTCGAGGGCGAGACCTCTCTAATTAAACGAACGAGGGAGAAAGTGAGCATAAATCCATTTACGGATATCGAATACCACTGACTAGTTTTTTCCTTGTTAAAAAAAATGGTAATGTTCGTAATGAAGGATTTTATGGAATTTCGTTGAATTTTGTATTATTTTTGTTTTACAAAATACACTTATGTTTATCCCGAGTGTTTGTATCTTTCGAATGCAATTTATTCTCCTGCATTTCGTAATGGCAACATAAAGTTGAGAGCGACTGTCGTTACTTTTAAGAGATGACCGGTCGATTTCGTCTGCGACGAGCGAGTGAAAACTTGCGAGTTTCCCCTCTTCCTGTAAAAAAAGAAAGAAATAAAAAAAAAAAAGAGAACAAGAATAAAAACTATATATGTGCGTTGTAGCACAAGACAGCCCAACTTTTATTCTCCCTTTATCCGCTTTTATTATCTTCCCCGACGAGATACACGTTACGTCGACTCCTCTCTTTGTAGTCTCCTTCTATCGCTCTGACGATACGAAGGACAAACATTTCAAAGAAAGAAAAAATGAGCTGACGCTGTGATTTTTCTTCTCAATTTATAGTCGAAAAACATTTCTAACGACACTTCGTTTCGGTTTGAATCGTTTAAAAATCCAGTCGAACTTAATGTTGTATCAAAATCTCTGTCATATTTTTACGATTGAAATATTTAAGTTTTTTTTTATCCGAATATATTCAATTCATTTTTTCTAATGAAAATTACTTAGTGCATATTCTTTTCAATTTTATTTCTTCTGACGAAAGATCATAATGTTTACGAATTCGATTATAAATCTTGAATTCTAGCAAAAATCACAGACTAGTCAAAATTCCACGCTTGTTTCGTTCTCGGACGTCTAGGCTCGAAGAAGCATCTTGACACACCCAAATACTAGCTGTTTTCACGTCTCCTGTATGTTTTCTACCTGTGCCAGAGGTTTGGTCACTTCATTCATACCTTGAATTCAAATGAGAATCATGGTTTTCGTTGTTGAACCTTCACTCCGAAACTCCGACAAATTTACTCTCGATCCCTCTGAGTCGCTTTTTTTCCTTCAAGGTGAACTCACTCTCTCGCAACATTCATCGTACACTTCAATATGTATGCAGATTCGAGTCCGCATTTCACTAGAAGCACTATAAATACCAATATATACATGCATTTTTTAGACGAACAAAAAAAAACAAATCCATTGAATCGATAAATAAATTTTGCATTTTTGCGATATTTTCGAGCGAATATTTTTTCCTTCCAATTTAGTAAACTCCAGCAAAATGAATAATTCCGTGAAATTTCGGATATTTTAAAAATTTTATTACCAATTGAATATTACCAATTTACTACCAATTTTTATGTATAAAAATTAAATGAATCGGCAAATAAATTTTGCATTTTTTCAATATTTTTTGCTTCCAATTTAGTAAATTCCAGTAAAATGAATAATTCCGAGGAATTTCGGGTATTTAAAAAAATGTATTACCAATTATATTATTAACTTTTTATCTATATAAAAAAAATTGAATGAATCGGTAAATAAATTTTGCATTTTTTCAATATTTTTGAGCAAATATTTTCTGCTTCCAATTTAGTAAACTTCAGTAAAATGAATAATTCCGAGAAATTTCGGGTATTTTTTTTTACTTTATTAACAATTAATTGGTTAACATTTTATTAATAAAAAAAAAAATAGAATATCAATTTAACACGAGGAATGAGCCAATTTTGTCTCAATTTTTTTTCGTCTTCAGAGTACTCGGGCCTCTCCCCTTTCTCATTCTCCACCTATGGAACGTTCTTACATATAAGCACACGCATATTCGCGTGCGCTTCGTGACGTCATCGAGTTCTGACATTCCACTAAAGACGACGAGTAGAAGTTGGCAATGGATCGCGTACTCACTTGGTCGTTGCACGTCTATGAATTATGCGACCATAAAATTCTGCGAATGCCTATCTCCGTCGACGACGAGGTTCACTCGTGTCACTACGGTGACTGGCCCGGAACTCGATCTTCTCTCATTGTTGCTAATAACGAGAGGGAAAGTTGCGAACTCCAAAGATTCGATGCATTCACAATATGTGTTTGTATGTTTATAAGTGTGGGCAGTCACTCGTATTTACTCATAAATATACATATGAAAAATTATATCAAATGCATTATTCAGCACTTTTCTTCCATGTAATTCCAGCTTCAAGGACTTTATTTGAAAAAAGTTGAAAAAAGAAGAAAAATACTAATATAGATTCAATTTTTGATCATTTTAGGTCACGTCTTTATTGAGGAATAACCAAATAAAAGTTGTGCAATTATTCAATGAAATTCAAAGACATAAGATCATTGAAAATAATGAATTCCGCAATATTGAAACTACCATCACGTCCAACTAAGTTTTAATTGACTTTCTCAGTGATCCTGTAAATTACAAGTTTCATAAACATATGAAGCAAGTATACAGACGATATCTTTGTTTACATTATGTTGACGATTTCGAATAACACGAGATATTGATACATAAAATTAATAACGACTGATTAATGAGCGAAACCATTTTTTTTCATCCTTCCTCCACACTTCTCTCGACTCTAATATCGCAGTCGATTTCTACTTTAGGATCGATGCAAATTGAGCTGTTCGACGACAAGAAAATGAGCATGGAGTATTTATCGATGTATTTCACAGCCTCCAATATCAATAATATTTTCCCTTCATTATCACGTCGTTATCTAATTACGATTTCTTTTTTACTACAGATTAATTTAATTGAATAATATTTAAGTGTTTTTTTTTTTACGATTTCAGACTTACTCAGGTCTTTTCTGCGTCGTTGTTAATCCTTACAAAAGACTGCCGATATACACAGAAAAAATCATGGAAAGGTATAAGGGCATCAAAAGGCACGAAGTTCCACCTCATGTTTTTGCCATTACCGACACTGCATATCGCTCTATGCTTCAAGGTAATAAATATTAATTATAAAAACCTTTTTCTTCACTAGAAAAAAAAAATAAATACATAAACATTGATACCTAAAAAAGAATAAATTGATTTCTTTCTTCCTAATTGATTCATCGCGAAAAAAAATCGTCAAGATAAAATGCATTCGAGGTTTACTTTTGTGTTATTTTCGTGATATTTTCGCGAGTCAGCAAATCTTTTTGTTAAATCAACGGTCACCATAATCCTACTGGAATTCCATCGCTGCGATCGTATCAAGAAATTTCGTAACGTACTACGTTGTGTTCCGTTTGATAAATAAATGTCTCTCTCAATTCTGTTTAATTTCATAATTATATTTATTCACAACCGAGTTTATCGACATTTTTAAATGCTCGAAATAGATGTAAATGTCTTTTTTCTGGGTTAGTAAAAAAAATTTGGAATCTAGTTACACTTTGTGTCACGATTTCGCCATTTTACAGAATTTTTGTTTAGTTCCAACGATGCAAAGATTCTCTAATGATTTCTGTGCACTACGAAATTTGTAACACGCGAGAAAATTAGACGAGAAATATATATCGTGATATAACTCAATGACGTATGGTGATTCTTTTAGAGCCTGGTGGGTGGCTCGTATCTATTGTACGAGCAACAAATCATCTATATACGAATGCGGGCACGTTCCATTTTTTTCTCTCGTCAATTTTTCTTTACAGTCGCGTTGATCGCACAATGAGTTAAAAAAAACTCAATCGCACGAGTTTAAAAGAAAAATGAATCAAATCGAAATAAATTTTAACTCAAAAATATGTAACTGTCATTTTTTTTATTGAGTATCCAAAAAAATTACATTTATTTGTATTGTAAAAACTAAATCGGCAAAAAAAATTGGTAATTTTCTAAAATTTAAAGGTTTGTTAAACAAAATTTATGATACTCGTTACTTTTATACGATAAAAGTTGAAAAATGTCAATCGTCATGTTTAATAAAAAAATTGTCATGTTGATTTTTCGTATAAATGACTGGAATTTATTGATGACGAAATTGAACGAATTTCAGATCGCGAGGATCAGTCGATTCTTTGTACCGGAGAGTCTGGCGCCGGTAAAACGGAGAATACGAAGAAAGTCATACAGTATTTGGCCTACGTGGCAGCGTCGAAACCAAAATCAAACGCTGTGAGTTGATTGTTTTTATTTCTATATTTTTATTTTTTTAATTTTACACTCGCAACAATCGTCGACGATTTAAAAGAACCGAGATTGGCGAAGTTGAATATCGCTCCGCTCGACTTGAAAAATGTCAAGATCAGCGGATCTCATTAGCGGCGAACAGCTGACGCGTTGAATTATCCGAGCCTCAGGCAGCTCGCAATTTGAGAACGTGTTTTAATAACTTTACACTCATTTTTATTCCCTCGTATTTTTCTATACGTATCGTTGATCGTATTAACGAGGCCACGAACGTTTTGCGAAATCTTTTCAATCCTTTTTCTTTCCCTCTCTCTCTCTCTCTCTCTCTCTCTCTCATTATTCATACCATTTCGGTGATTTTTGCGGTCGTAAATAAAAACTACATCCGTTTGACCAAACAATCGGAAATTCGTTAACCACAATTTCCAGCTATAGCTATTTCGAACTTTCAAACTCTCAAATTTCATAATTGCAGTATTTCTTCATTCACTTTCAATCCTCAATATTTTTTTCAATTACTTTCAAACGTTTTTAGAAACCAATCGAATAAATTTGCCAATAAAGATGATTCAACAACGTGAACAATTACAGAATAAAGAAAAATCTTTCCATAAAAACGCAAATGTCAATACTACAGAATTTGTTCAGTGCTAAAAAATACAAATTCCAATAATAACTGGAAGTAGAAAAATAAATAAAGTTTTTCAACTAATGAGTAAAATGGATTTTTAATTATTGAATTTTTTTAGAAATAAATTAATAAATATTCAGTCATATTTTTTTAACACGTTGAATAAATTTTCGTTGATATTCAAAGATTTCACGGATACGAAGGAACGTTTGAAATTTCCACATAAATAGTAGCGCGTTGAATTGAGACCCAATCTCTGTATTTTACGCTGGTTGCTTGTATTAGCTCTCCTTAGTTCGCAAGATTACGAAATAAAGTGGCTTCGTCCGGACGCGCGTGGACGAGAAGGGCCTTATTCGGACGAGCCTCGTGAGTAAGACGTTCACATCTCGTCGTGTTTGAACGATCGAGTGAGTCAAACGCCAAAAAAAGCTCTGTACTTCTTTGGGAGGTTGCTATTTTTTTATCCTCCTTATTTTCTCCCCCCCGAGATAAACGCTCCCTCGCTCAAGTATCTGTGGCGCACCATTAAATCAATTATCTTGCCGTAGTCGCGAAATGTTCGAAGCCTTTGTTTTTCTCTTCTACAATAGAGACGACAACAATAACTCGTGGATATGGACTTTGCCGAGTGCGATAAGAATTTTTATTTTATTGTTGTTAAACGTGACCAGTTACTCGGTCGATTTATCCAGCAGGAATTCAACGATTATGCATCAAACTCGTCATTTATTCATTCGAATTGAAAAATTAGTCAATTCATTATCTCATTTATTTCATCTTTTTTGTCTTCATTCGAAACTTCATAAACTTACGATAAAAATTGATTTTTTTTTCGGTGCTGATTACTACGGACACCATCTAGACTCCAAGTCCAGCCTTAATAATTGTAAGTTCGATGAAACTCTTTGAAGAGCTTTGACATGTTCGTGAATCGTTTTTTGTTGGTTTTCAATGTTTATTCGATAATTTAAATTTTGCATTGTGCTTAAGGAATGATTCAATGTCTTTTTTGTTTCCATTTGATTACGAGATATTTCACGTTACTCGAATTACGTAAAGAAAAATTGATTGTGTTTTATTACAAAGTAATAATTTCAAAAATTCGCCTTATGGTATTTTTTCCATTCGTCACGTGAAATAGCTCATTTGTGTCAATGCTTAAACTAACCGAAAAATGCAAATGTTCACTAACATATCCTAATGTGTTTTTCTACTACTTGCCGATCCAGGGATCTGGGAACACCTCCGAAAAATTTGCGGTAATGACCGAAATAATATTTATGTGCGTGAATGAATATTAAAAAACGGGTAGTGCGAGTTACATTTTAATGCATTACGTCATGGATGCTTTGGAAGAGTTATTTTTGGAGTATTACAAAATTCAGTTCGTTCAATTACGTTATGAGTGATAAAAAAAAAAGATGTCGCATAGAATGCTTCAATTTATCGCTTGAATAAAATGAAAATTGCAAATTTATTTATTCAGTAATAGATCAATTCAATTTTGTCCTTTTGTAATTATTATTCGTCATTTACCGTTGAAATTAATTGTTTTTATTCCTTTTCTCTCAGGGTGAACTCGAGCAGCAACTTTTGCAGGCGAATCCCATACTCGAGGCGTTTGGTAACGCGAAAACAGTGAAGAACGACAATTCATCTCGTTTCGTAAGTCTACAAATTTCTTATAACAAACACGAAAACATTTTAAAGGAAATTTAAAAAAATGTTACTCTTTTTTTTTTGTTTTTTCAACACAGGGAAAATTTATCAGGATTAATTTCGATGCTTCGGGCTATATTGCGGGTGCAAATATCGAAACGTACCTTCTCGAAAAATCAAGAGCCATTCGTCAGGCTAAGGATGAGAGAACTTTCCACATATTTTATCAATTGTTGGCTGGAGCATCTCCGGAACAGAAGAGTAATTATATTTTTTACAGCATATCGAAAAAAAGAAACAAAAACTGTTTTTTGTTACAAGAAACTGGAAAAAATAAGCAAAACTCTAATGTTTTTTTTGTTTTCAGAGGAATTTATTCTCGAAGATCCAAAAAATTATCCGTTTTTATCGAACGGAGCATTGCCAGTGCCAGGAGTGGACGATAACGCGGAATTCGCATCGACCGTTAAATCGATGAACATAATGGGAATGACGAACGAAGATTTTGCCTCGATATTTCGAATCGTATCGGCGGTGATGTTGTTCGGTTCGATGCAATTCCGCCAAGAGAGAAATTCCGATCAGGCGACATTACCAGACAACACAGTGGCGCAAAAGATATCGCATCTTTTGGGTTTGAGTGTGACGGAAATGACGAAAGCTTTTCTCAAGCCACGTATCAAAGTGGGTCGTGATTTTGTGACGAAAGCACAGACGAAAGAACAGGTTGAATTCGCGGTTGAGGCCATATCGAAAGCTTGTTACGAGCGAATGTTTCGTTGGCTCGTTAATCGCATAAATCGTTCTCTCGATCGCACAAAAAGGCAAGGCGCAAGTTTTATCGGAATTCTCGATATGGCAGGCTTCGAAATATTCGAGCTCAATTCGTTCGAGCAACTTTGCATCAATTACACGAACGAAAAATTGCAACAATTGTTCAATCACACGATGTTCATCCTGGAACAAGAGGAATATCAAAGGGAGGGAATCGAATGGAAATTTATCGATTTCGGATTGGATCTACAACCGACGATAGATCTTATCGACAAACCGATGGGCATAATGGCGTTGTTGGACGAAGAATGTTGGTTCCCGAAGGCAAACGACAAAACATTCGTCGAAAAATTAGTCGGTGCCCACAGCGTTCATCCGAAATTTATGAAAACAGATTTTCGCGGTGTCGCCGATTTTGCGATCATCCATTACGCTGGCAAAGTCGATTATTCGGCGGCTAAATGGCTCATGAAGAACATGGATCCTTTGAACGAGAACGTCGTGAGTTTATTGCAAGCTTCGCAGGATCCTTTCATCTGTCACATTTGGAAAGATGCTGAAATCGTTGGCATGGCACAGCAGGCACTTACCGACACTCAATTCGGTGCTAGAACTAGAAAAGGAATGTTCCGCACCGTTTCCCAACTTTACAAGGAACAATTAGCCAAATTGATGGTTACGCTCCGTAATACTAATCCTAATTTCGTAAGATGTATCATACCGAATCACGAGAAAAGAGCTGGTAAAATTGACGCTCCGTTGGTACTCGATCAATTGAGATGCAACGGTGTCCTCGAGGGAATACGTATTTGTCGACAGGGCTTCCCGAATCGCATACCTTTCCAAGAATTCCGTCAACGCTACGAATTACTCACGCCTAATGTTATTCCCAAGGGTTTTATGGACGGAAAGAAAGCTTGCGAAAAGATGATCCAAGCTCTCGAGCTCGACCCAAATCTTTATCGCGTTGGTCAGTCAAAAATATTCTTCAGAGCTGGAGTTCTCGCCCATTTGGAAGAAGAACGTGACTACAAGATCACCGATCTTATCGTGAACTTCCAAGCTTTCTGTCGCGGCTTTCTGGCGCGAAGAAACTATCAAAAACGCTTGCAACAGCTCAACGCTATACGCATAATCCAGAGAAATTGCGCCGCTTATCTGAAACTTCGAAACTGGCAATGGTGGCGTTTGTACACTAAAGTAAAACCGCTTTTGGAAGTTACGAAACAGGAAGAAAAATTGACGCAGAAGGAGGACGAGCTTAAGCAAGTCCGCGACAAACTGGAAATGCAGCTACACTCCGCACAGGAATACGAGAGAAAATATCAACAAGCGATCGAGGAAAAAACGATGTTGGCTGAACAACTGCAAGCCGAAGTGGAACTCTGTGCCGAAGCTGAAGAAATGCGCGCTCGCTTAGCTGCCAGGAAGCAAGAATTGGAAGAAATTCTTCACGATTTAGAGGCGAGAATCGAGGAAGAGGAAGAACGAAGTACCGCGCTGAATCAAGAGAAAAAAAAGTTGCAGCTCAACATAAGCGACCTCGAGGAACAGCTGGAAGAAGAAGAAGCGGCTCGCCAAAAACTTCAGTTGGAGAAAGTTCAGTGCGATGGTAAAATCAAAAAACTCGAGGAAGACCTCGCTCTTTCAGAAGATACCAATCAAAAATTGCTCAAGGAGAAAAAGATTCTGGAGGAAAGAGCAAACGACTTGTCGCAGACGCTCGCTGAGGAAGAAGAGAAAGCTAAACATTTGGCTAAATTGAAAGCTAAACACGAAGCTACGATAGCTGATCTCGAAGAGAGATTGCTCAAGGATCATCAACAACGTCAGGAAGTTGATAGATCGAAGAGAAAGGTAGAGACCGAAGTTTCCGATTTGAAAGAACAGATTCAAGAGCGCAAAGCTCAGGTTGAAGAATTGCAGCTGCAATTAGGTAAACGGGAGGAGGAATTGAACCAAGTGATGTTGAAGATCGACGACGAAGCAGCGGCGAAAGCGCAAGCACAAAAAGCACTTCGAGAACTCGAATCTCAATTGGCCGAACTGCAGGAAGATCTCGAGGCTGAAAAAGCCGCGAGAAGCAAAGCTGAAAAACACAAGCGCGATTTGAGCGAGGAACTCGAAGCGCTGAAGAACGAATTGCTTGATTCGCTGGACACGACCGCGGCTCAGCAAGAATTGCGCAGCAAAAGGGAACAAGAATTGGCCACGTTGAAGAAAAATCTTGAAGAAGAAACTTCCGTGCATGAGGGCACGCTCGCTGATATGCGCCACAAACATACCCAAGAACTTACCGCCCTCAACGAACAATTGGACGCACTGAAGAAAACGAAAGCTAGTTTGGAAAAATCGAAGAGTACCCTCGAAGCCGAGGGCGCCGATTTGGCGACGGAATTACGCTCTGTCGTGGCGAGCAAACAAGAATCTGATCGTCGTCGTAAACAAGCGGAACAACAGCTCGCTGAAGTCACTGCTAAATTGACCGAAGTCGAGAGTTCCAAGCAAGAAATTTTCGAGAGAGTTTCGAAACTCCAACAAGAATCCGAGAGCATGTCTCAACAATTGGAAACCGCGGAACTTCGAGCTGCGGCCGCTATCAAAGCATCAACCACTTTTGAGTCACAATTCAACGAAATGCAACAACAACTCGAGGAAGAGACCAAACAAAAACTTGCTCTTAGCTCCAAATTACGCGCTATCGAGAGCGAAAAAGATGCTCTTCACGATCAACTCGAAGAAGAGGAAGAATCTAAACGCGCCTTGGAAAAACAATTGCAAACCTTGATCGTCCAACTGGCCGAAGCTAAAAAACGCGGCGATGACGAAGCCGAAGCCGCTGCCGCACTCGAGGAAGCGAGAAAACGGATCATGAAAGATATGGAAGCTTTGATGAGACAAGTCGAAGAACTCAAAGCCGCCAACGACAAACTCGACAAATCGAAGAAGAAAATTCAGGCTGAACTCGAGGACAGCACAATCGAGCTTGAGGTTTGTAGTATTTAAATGGCTTTGTCTTTTAAATATCAGTTCATATAAATCTTGTAATTATTTTTATTTGGGGGTCATACGTCTAAAAAGGGGAAAAAGTCATCGAAAATATATTTTTCCCTGGCAAAGTATTGGAGCAATTTGATCAGAGTTTCCCGAGGTTAAAAACATACATTGAAGATCGCTTACAATTCTTTTAATTAATGAAAAATTTTAACACAGCTGTGATACAGGTTTAGGCAGAAAAACAAATAAAAATCTTCAGAAATCGTTTTTTTTTTATATGAAAGTTCACCATTTTCTCAAAAATCAATCCTTTTAAAATTCTTTATAACACACGAAAGATATTAATTAATATGTAGTTTAATATCTAACTCCATTTTTCTGTCAGTTGATTTTTGAAAATTGATGAAAAAAATTGTAAATGTTTCACAAAAGATATTTTTCCAACCACGAAAAGACTTCATCCGATTATTCGAATGTAAAACAAATTTTTTTCTTCAAAATACTCGTAGTTAATGCTTCTAAGTGTGTCTTCGTAATTTTTTACAAGTCTTTATCCGAATAAAAAAGGAGTAACAAAAATAATGGAAAAATTGTTGTTGACAGGTACAACGTTCGAAAGTGATCGAGCTCGAGAAGAAACAGAAGAATTTCGATAAAGTATTGGCCGAGGAGAAGGCGGTTTCGGAAAAATTCGCTGAGCTTCGAGATGCGGCGGAGAGAGAAGCTCGCGAGAAGGAGACAAAAGTATTGTCATTGACGCGAGAATTGGACGAGTTGAACGACAAAGTCGAAGAATTGGAACGTGGCAGGCGTGGATTACAGGCGGAATTGGATGAGCTCGTGAATAATCAAGGCACAGCGGACAAGAACGTGCACGAGTTGGAAAAAGCGAAACGAGTATTGGAACAACAATTGGCCGAGCAAAGATCACAAGTTGAAGAGCTCGAGGATGAGTTGCAGTGTACGGAAGACGCGAAATTGCGACTGGAAGTGAATATGCAAGCATTGAAGGCGCAATTCGATCGCGAATTGCAAGCGAAAGAGGAACAGGCGGAGGAAAAACGTCGTGGTCTTGTGAAACAATTGAGAGATTTGGAAGCCGAGCTCGAAGACGAGAGAAAACAAAGAGCTGCCGCGATAGCTGCGCGTAAAAAGATTGAAGCTGATTATAAGGACATGGAACAACAGCTGGAAATGCACAACAAAGTGAAAGAGGACGCTTTGAAACAATTGAAAAAATTACAATTGCAGATTAAAGATTGTACGAGAGAGACCGAGGAAGCGCGAGCTGCCAGGGACGAATTGGCTGCTGGAGCCAAAGAAGCCGAACGCAAGGTTAAAAGCCTCGAAGCTGATCTTCTCCAAATGACCGAAGATTTGGCAAGTAGCGAGAGAGCGAAACGCGTCGCTGAAAATGAGCGGGACGAGCTCCAAGAAGAAGTTAATAATAATGCGAATAAAGGGACTCTAATGCTCGATGAAAAACGTCGACTCGAAGCCAGAATCGCTACTCTCGAGGAAGAACTCGAGGAGGAACAATCGAACGGCGAAATTCTCACTGATCGTGCACGCAAGAGTCAAATAACCGTTGAACAATTGACCACCGATTTAGCCACCGAAAGAACAGCCACTCAAAAACTTGAATCACAGAGACTTTTGCTCGAACGACAAAACAAAGAATTGAAGGCTAAACTTGCCGAACTCGAAACCAATCAACGCGCTAAAACTAAAGCCACGATACAAGCACTCGAATCCAAAATATCGAACCTCGACGAACAACTCGAAACCGAAGCTAAAGAACGCCTTGCCCAACAAAAAATCAATCGCAAATTGGACAAAAAGCTTAAAGAACTCGGCCTACAGCTCGAGGATGAGAGAAGAAATGCCGAACAGTTCAAGGAACAAGTTGAAAAGGCTAACATCAGAGTTAAAACCCTCAAGAGACAACTCGACGAAACCGAGGAAGAACTCAGCACGCACAAGGTTCTCAAACGAAAAGCCAAGAGAGAATATGAAGAAATGGTCGAATCGAACGAGAATTTGACTCGTGAAGTTGCCAATCTCAAAACCAAGCTTAGGTGAGCTTTTATTTTTTTGAAAAATTCAACAATTTATCCTGAAAATATTCATGAACAAATAATCCTTGACACAAAAGTGATACAAAATAACACTAATCAAAAAATCCATTATTTCATCTTTGAAAATTCCTTTATTTATTTTTTTTTACGTTTACAATTCCGAGCAAAAATAGTTCTTAAAATTTGATGAAAAGAACTTTTTTTCATAATTTTCAAAATTTTTTACATTTTTCTAATTTCTAATTAATAATCCCAATATCAGGAATCGAAGAAGAAAGATCGAAACCTTTCCCACGTGAAAACTGTCCTTTCCCTCATCCGCATGTATAATGTGACGAATTTTCGTTGTAGAGGTAAAAATTAAGATTCTTCCAAATGTTGACGTGCCTCAAATTAAAAAATGAGGAAAAACAAATAAATTCTTGGCCATTTTCAGACGTGGCGGAGCTCCGATAAGTTTGAGTACGACGAGGCTTACGAAGCGAGGATCAGTTCAAACCGGTGGTTCGGGCGACGATTTGACAGTGCAAGATGACAGCATGGACGGTGACGAGAGCGTGAACTGAATAAAAGCGCCTATTATATATGCAACATTAACTTTTATAACGCATAATAGAAAGGTCTAATTAACGTGATTTAAAAAAGGAAATCGGGCAACAAGAAAAAGCACGAGTCGTTGGCGATGTTTCAAATACCCGAACAAAACAAAACAAAACAAACGAAGTATAAAATGGATCGCCAGCGAAGTCGTACCGAAATGAAAACGATCGGTTGTTCGAAGATAGACGAAAACAAAACGTTGTTGATCTTAAATTCGATGATAACGCGAATCTTCCAAATGTTGCGTGGTGGCGCGACGAAACGAGCAAATAAAGCGATTATTTCTTTTTTTATTATTTTATTTTTTTTTATTATTATTTTCAAGTGGATATATATGAAATACATAGATATATATTTAACCACTTCCCACAAGATGCCATCAAGAAGAAAGTGTTGAAAGAATGTGTACATAACTTTACAGCTTACTAACTAACCGCCGAGCGGTTCTAATGCAACAAAAAAAGAAACAAGAAATCGAGAAAAAAAACAAAAACAATAAAGGAAAAAAGCTGCGATTGAATTTGTAAATGCGATTCGGGAATTGTTGAGCGCGCGCGGGTGAGAGGAAAAACGATAGTGAAGAAAAAAGAATACAAAAAAGACAAACGAAATGAAATACAAAGAAAAATGAGCATGGGCAGGTCGCTGCATAATTAAGATTACACGAATAACACACTTAGGTACATCGTAAGGACATTAACGTTTATTATAATATTATTTTATTACTATACTATATATTGCAAAAAAAGCATCAATCCCGCTATACATACTATTACGATAATCGTTAATTATTTTAATAATTAACTCATTATACACGAAAAATAAGAGAGACAGCACGGAGACAAGAAGGAGAGCAAAAAACAAACAAACAAAAAGCAACAACAAATCTTAACGATTATTTACCCAGTTGAATCTTTTTTTTCCTTTTTAACAAAACGTTTTTACATTTTACGATTTATAGTTTCTCCCAGTATTTCTTTTTTCTTTCCAATACGTTATAAGAAACATTCTTATTTTATGTTTCGTTTTTTTATGTCAAATACCATGGTTCTTCGAGATGTTAAAAAAAAGTTGATAAAAAAAAGAAAAAAAAAACAAATTTAACGTTCTTTTATATGATGTACCCGCACATGCATTTATATACATATTTTTTGGCATTATATATAATATATATATATTTAATTGAACATAGAAACTAAGCTTTCCTCTTCTCCAATTTATACATTGCATTTGAGGACAAACAAGAATTAATAATAAAACAAAAAAATGACTCCAATATTTTCAATCATTATTATTATTTTCTTTTTCTCTGACATTGTACTTAAAGTATTGCCATTTTGTTTCATTATTATACGTTATTTTTTTTTCTTTTCGTTCTCCTCGATTTCGTTTGTGCCAATTTTTGGTGATAGACAATTTTCAATCCTGAACTCGCGCGTCGAATGAACTTTTTTTTTTCTTACAAACGTGATCGAATTGGGCCTTTTTTAAGTTAAATGAACTGACTGTCGTGAAATATTGTTGATCAATTATGCAATATACCGAGTGGAAAACGATACGAAATCATTGACTTGTTTAACGAATATACAATGTAGAAAAAATCAAGTGAGAACAAAAAAGATACGAAATTTTGTACGTGCATTTTTGTAAACATTTTATGAAAACAAACAAAAAATGAAAAAAATGAGACAAAAAAATGGAAAATTTGTATCCTCGTGGCATTTTTACGTGAAACAATGCGAGAACTGGTATATTTTTCAAGAACGAAAAACTTAGAGCGCATGAGTATACAAATATTAACGTATATAGATGAATTATATATTATATACTTAATAGGCCTTTGCAACGAGGAATACAAAAATCATATGAATTAAACAAAGAAGAAACAAATCGAATAATTTGTGAATCACGAAATAATCGAAGAACAGATTTCTTTTTGTTATCGCGGAATTCGATGTATCAGGTGGAAAAGATACGATAGGCTGAAGAAAAGGGAGAAAGCAAGAAAACGCGTGAATTATATTCTCAACAAAATCAAAAAATAATAAAACAAATGGAAAAAAAAGCGACACTCACCTGTGCTCCAATTTGCCTTGACTTTCATCAATTATTTAGCAAATTTCGCGAATTTCGGGTGTACATAAGACGAAATGAAGGATCGCATTTCGACGTACCCGTCGAGAAATTTCCATTATTTGCGACGCAAACAAAGACGAAGAAATACGAATAAAGAACCTCAAGTTTCGCATCAAACGAACGAGGGACGAGTACGAAGAGCGAGGAAAGGCATTTTTCTTTGTAACGACGCGAGGACGAGGGAATAGTGAGAAATGTATATATATATATACTTTTGTGTATATATATATAAATCGATTGAGGAGTTTGTGAAAAAAAACGGTGCGAAGAGCGAAGTTTTGATACGTTTTTATATGGATTGAACATAATGATCGATTGCGTATATAGATATAGAAAAAAACTACAATAAACAATGGAAATCGTAAATTGTTGTGTTAAGTAGTGTCACTTGATTAATTTGTTTTGTTTTTTTTGTTTCTCTCTCTTTTTTCTCTCTCTCCTTTTTGTTTTCTTTCTTCTTTTCAGCCGTTGTTTTACCCCATCTTGGCCTTGATCTCCCAAATTTGACGAGCCAATGTCGGATTCGCCAATTCCAATGGTGATTTACGCTCTTTGTTCAACATTTCGATGTTCGCACCGTTGAATACAAGCAGCTTGGCCACTTCGCAACGATCCTCCTCGCAAGCCAAATGCAGTGCTGAATTCCCATACATGTCGGTTTGATCTACACAGAATAACGGTTCACTTAGTGACGAAGTATAAATCTGTGTGAGAAAGAAATAGAATCGGAGACAATTATGAAAATTTGACTTTCAATTATTAAATTCCAGTAACTTCGCTCTTTAAGAATGCCACCCATTTTTGGGATTTTTACAAAAGAGATAATTTAATATTCCAATTAGTAATAATGAATTTAATTGCTCGTGATACTTATTACTAAAAATAATTTCAATTGAAGTTATTGTCTCGTTACAATCATGTTGAAAAATTCCTTACAGGAATGTAAAAACTTATAAAGTATTGGCACAAATGCCTGATTAAAATTTTGCAGCTTCAGAAATAACAACGAAACTAAACAAACAAAATCCTTATTTTTTTTTTTGACAAACTTCGTCATATGTTTTTCTGTAATTGAGAATTTTCTATAAAAAAATCTGTAGGAACGTTTCGAAACTATTGGAAAAATTGTGATATTTTTAATTGCTCTTTTATAGGAAACATCTTAAATTCGAAACGTTGATTCCTTTTAAAAAATGGCACGAAATCGCATCGTAGTGTCCTGAATATGTTCTTTAAATTTTGTAAAATTTTATAGAAAAACTTTAAATTTTTTAATTCAAAATTAAACAACTTTTTCACAGGGAATTTTTTGTCATTATTCTTAGTTTTTAAAAATTGAGATCAGAGATTTTAGTGACGAAATAAGTATGGGACCCAGTACAACTTCGTTTGGGTTCGTTGCATTTTTATTCTCCTTGATTAGCTCAAGTATAAATAAAAAAAGAATAATCAAAAAGATTCATTGTTTTGTAACCTTTACAAAAATAGTTCTCTAATGACCCCATTATTAACAACGAGTCTCCAACAAATTTTCCGGTGAGAATAACGTTGCGATTTAAATGAAATTCAAGCAAAGAAAAAACTGTCAAGAATAATTATTCTTAACAGTTATTGCTTGAATTTCATTTAAATCGCAACGTTATTTTCACCGGAAAATTTGTATCATTATTTGAAATAATTTTTCTTAATTGCAATGCAATCAGAAGAATTTCAAAGACAAAATAATGAGTGAAGGAAATTATGATTATATATATATATTTTTTTTCAGGTTGATTGGCTCGAGAAGTGGTTAAGAAAAGGATCGCGACGGCTCCATTGTTTTTAGCTTCGATAATGATAGGTACGGGGTCGGTGTACGGCTCCAGCGGTCTCCTATTTTTCTCGCGTCCATTACGTGGATGAGTAACCGTCGAGTCGGCAGCCGTATCGATCGGCGAGCGGGTCGCAGCTTTTCCTAAAAGCCCTGCTCGCACCCCCGCACACCGAATCTTTACTCCCATAGGACCAAAAAAATTAAGAAAAATCTTGCCAAACGCTTCTCCTCAAAAATTTCCTCGTATTCTCACGAAATAAAATAAACACATTAATTCCGTGAGACATAAACATAAATGTTGCGAGAATCAATGCAAATTCATTTAGAGTCGTGAAGTTGCGATGGAAAATATTTATTTTTTTTTTTATATTCTTACCTCAAACTTTTCCGATTATGATTTTTTTTACTACGAAAATAGTGCAAAATATTTTTTTTTTCTGGAATATTCATCAAAATTTCTGGGATCAAAACAGTGCAGATTTTGAGCTTTTTAGAACCCTGGAAAATTGTTGGAAACAAATAAAAGTAATAATAAAAATTTGTTAATCTTACTACAATTTTTAAACGACTAAAAAACGAGAATCAAAAATGGGATATGAAATTATGCTGAAAATGTAATTACCAATGTTAAGTCGTTTTCCATGCTCGAGCAACATCTTAACGATGGTCAAATTTCCCTTGGATGCGGCTCGATGAAGCGGAGTAGCGCCTCGCTTGTCAGTGATGTTGATATCGGCATCTTTTTCCATCAAATAGGCGCAGACGGTAGCCCAATTTTTGCTGGCAGCGTATTGCAAAGCCGAGTGACCATCGTCAGTTTTTTCGTTCGGGTTGGCACCTTCGTTCAATAACAATTTCACGACCTTCTCATGACCCGCGGACGAAGCCAAGATGAGGGGAGTCATGTTCGTCTAAAAAAAGGGTGGATTTCCTTTTTTTAGAGGCATTTTACGAAAAATTACTTTTTTTTCATATTTAATTACGAAAAAATTTGACATTTGACAGTTTGACAAAATGTCGAATACTTTGGTTGATTAAAAATTGTAAAAAAGAAAAAAAAACAGTTTTCGCCTTTTAACGATACCATGAGTTTTCGTGGCTTTTATTTTAAAGGGAATTCTATGGGGAGAGGTGGGGGGCAGACACTGCGGTGTGGGGTCGAGGGCGGTGTTCGCGGTATCATTGGAGAATCACGGGGCGCTGAGCCCAGTGCATCCAGCTATAGTTATAAGTATACACTTCCATTGTTGATAGCTTCTCGGAACATCTGGTTTTTCATGGATTTAGAAACACGTAAAATTCATAAATATTTTCGTTATCGCGTAACCAGACATTTTCCAACAGAGTTAAAAAAAATTATGAATATAAAATTTTTAATTTAATTTAATTTCTCATTTCAAACATCGTCCAACGTCAACGAATAAAAGTAAATAAAGAATGCGGTATATTTACAGTTTCTGAAGCTTTTATTCCCCGAAATGTCAACAATTGTCAAAAATCATTTTATCGGGTAAATTTTTATTTAAATATTAATTGCTATAATAATAATTACATGCATAAATAATTATTAATTAAATCGTAATAAATAACGTATAGATTGTGGTCAATTATCGGTAATATTCATGCATTGCTATGAAAACATTTGGAAGATAATTATTGTAATTATATAAGAATTAAGTAGAATCAATAATTGAATTTAACAATGTTTCGATTAATTTTTCGAAATTCAATTTAATCAATTCGATCTGATTCAACGAATATGATGTAAAAATGAAATAAATAAATCGTTCTTTGTTCCATTATTTTATCTTCGGTAAAATGTATGAATTTGAAAGCGCCATGACAGTTTGAGTGAGAGACAAGTTCTCCGCCATTGGTAATTTGACTTGCGAATATCACCCAATAAAAAGCATTTACGAGTCAATTCCAAAAGCATTTGCGTACTTAAACAATAATAATAATAAATCTAGGCGTAATGCGGTGCGCATATATATTCGCGCATGTACACAAAAACTGTAGTATAATGACAGGGAGTGAGAGGACGCCCAGCCATGGCTGTGGCGACTCCAGCCAATACACAGCGAAAACGATAGACCGGTATAATTTGACGGAAAGAAAAATCACATGCATATAATTACATCGTCTGGTGGATCAGCGGGGACTCCAAGAGAGAGCAGATAACGAATAAGATCATCGTGTCCTCCGAGAGCTGCCCAATGCGACAGCATACGTCCATTCTGTGAAAATAAATGAATATTTTGAGTGAAAAAAAGCTCTTTTGTATAGTTTGAAAATGGATAAAACGAGAAAAAATAATACCCACAGGATCAGTTTGAGTCTTCAATTTTTCATTCTCGTTGATGAGAATTGCAATAGCCGCGGTTTGTCCACGATAAGCAAGATCGTAGACAGTCGGTTCACCTCTCGGTGCCATTGTACTCTCTTCTTTTACGCGATGATTTTGTACAATTGACAAACGCGCCGGAACACTAAAACGCTTTCGATCAGAGAGCAACGCTGGAGCTCCTCAATCCTTTTTTCTTTTACTCTTTTTAATCCTTTTCTTTTTTCTGCGACAAGCGCCAAGCGCCCTCTCTTGAGAGTGAATACACCACTCCCTTCTCTTCTCGCGACTTGGGAACACTCCGATGGATTTTATATGCATGCGCGGAATATTTCGCCCGTACTGTTCTGCCCTCTAGACTCCGCCACGCTTTTTGCGACGAACTAAAATATATATGGATTACTGACCCGGCGTCCCGTCACTCGCTATAAACGAGTCTCCTTCGCGTCGGTACGAAAGTTCGCGAAGTTTTATCGATTTTTTTGCTACGAGACTCGAGTCTCCATGGCTCAATGAATTTTTTATTTTTATTTTTTTACTTTATTCTTTCGGGAATTATAATCAGATATCGAAAAAAAAACATGAATAATTCATTATTCTTTTTTTTTATCATAAAATATATCAATGATTTAGTTATTGTTGAGTCGTTTCCGGCAAAAATTTCAATTATTTTATTAAAATTAATTAATCAATCAAAGTTGATAGTAAAAAAAAGGTTTAACCAAAAAATCAACAACTCTACAACGAAAAGTTCATTTTTACATAAAGTTGATTGCACATTTTTTTCTTTTTCAAAAGTTTAACTCAAACAGATATCAGATGGCGCAACGCGAGAGCCTGAGCGCCAGGTCAGAGGTCAGAAAGGTTAAAAATGAAAATTCTAATTGATCGATCTTTGGACAGGCGTTTTTAATAAATTCAAAAATAAGTCTCTCGAAATATGGTCTCATTTGACCGCTTTTAAAATGAAAATAGGACATTTTGATTTGCTCGAGAAAAACAGCTGGAAAAATGTGGCTGTCTCGAGTGTGACACAGTTACACATGATCTTTTGCTGGATTTCTAGTGGGAGGGTTGCTAGGCAACGAAAAAAAAACAGTCCTCATGCTGCTTCCGAAACTGCACTGACAGATTTTTCTGTCAGTATTATTGTACATACAGTTCTGTATATTTTCAGTCTTGATTGAATTTTTAACATTATTTATTCACGTTATTCCATCACAATGATTATCAAATATTTAGGATCTATTTTATCTGCTAGTGTAAGTGTCGAATATATTTGTACGTCAATGTATAATAACATTGAAATCACGTAAAAAAGAGTGTGAAGAATGAACACAGAATCCCCATCTGTCTTTGTTTCGTCTGTATTTTTTTTTTATCGACAATCTTCCGCAAATCTTTGTTCAATGATCAATCATTTATTGCCCTGTAATATTTACCTAAAAAATATACAAAAACATCAATGTGTTCATTCTCTTCACTATAACTCGATTTTCATTGAAATTCACGTGATGATTGATGCTGCAAACAACGTTGCAGGATTCCGAAAATCGTGTCGTTGGAATCACATGGTCGCCGAACAATTTGAAACTTGCAGTTGCACTGACTGATAGATCGATTTATCTTTTTGATGAAACGGGTACAAAAAAAGACAGGTTTCAAACGAAACCTGTCGACGCTAAGGTAAATATACCATTTTCATTTTAATCGTTGTAGTTAATAAAATATTCAATAATCAATCCTAGCTACACACTATAACTTTTAGTACCTTACTTACACACTATCGGTCTATTGAAGCGACGACTTTTATTGATCTATAACATTGTAACAAATGCGTTTGTTAAGGTTTAATTGTAATGAAATCGAAACGCCAGACTCCGACCGATTCGAAGAAGCAATCAGTAAAGCCAAAAAGTCGTTTGATAAAAAGTTATAACGTTTATGAAAAGGCGTGTGGTGAAAAAAAAGTGAAAATGTAGTGTTGCTGTCGGTCCATTGGACCCCGTAATGTGTAGCTAGGGTTAATTTATAAAAAATGAAAAAGTAACAATTTTTAAAAAATTATGTTTTGTGGAATATCTCGAAAAATATTTTTATCCACTGTCGATATTATCATAATGCAACAAAAATTTTGGAATGTTTTTAAAAATTGACGAATCATAGCGTTTTAATTGTTAAAATGTTTTTGTCTTTCGTTAAACAGTATGGAAAAAAAAGTTATCTCATAAAGGCCATTGCATTTTCGCCGGATTCAACGAAAATAGCAGTTGGACAAACTGACAATATAGTTTACGTTTATAAAATCGGGGAGGACTGGGGCGAGAAAAAAGTAATATGCAACAAATTCGGCCAAAGCTCAGCGGTGACTTGTATGGTTTGGCCTATCGATGGACCCATCATCGTTGGATTAGCTGATGGAAAAGTTCGAGTTGCCATGATGAAATCTCACAAAGCTCAGACACTTTACACCGCCGATGCTATGACAATTGCTCTAGCCATGAAGTAAATACAAAATCACTTCCGCCAATTTAGAAATAAGACAATTATTATTTATTTCGGGTCTTAAAACATTCTCGACCAATCTGGAAAATATAAAAAAAAAATTTCAAGTCACTCGTCTCGAAAAAACGTCATATTTTTATTATTTTCCCAATACTCGTAGAATTTCTGGACCAATTTAAAAAATTCAATCCAATCGTTTTTAATATTTTTATTACACCTCTCTTAAAAGTTCAAAAATATTCTCAGTCCAAATAAAAAGTATGTTTTTGAATAATCTTTCCAATTGCTTAGACAAAAGCTTGTAAAATTACGAAACCATTTTTTTAAAATTAATCGGATCACTCGCAATGTTTTTATTTATTATTCCTTCAAAATTACAAGTTGAAAAATATTCCCTGTGTTTGATAATTATTGTCTCGGCCTGCATAAATTTTTGGTAGCTTTAATATTAGCATGAGCATTAATTCCAAGAAAACCTCATTAAAAATGCAGACCCAATTTTTTTTCGATGGCTCAAAACAACGAATGGAATCGCTTTTTATTTCTATTCTTTATTTTCCTGTAGAAATTTCAACTCGAAAAATATTCCCAGTGCGAATAATCATTGCTTCGATTTGCACAAATTTTCGATTGCATCACAACGCAACGACCCCAATTTTTTTAATGAAAAAAAACTTCTTTCTTCCATTTTTTCGAAACTTTTTTTCAATTTACAGAGTTTTCGTCACTAAATGTACACCAAACGCCACTTTATCATACTCCATTCTCTTCGTTATAAAAAAACCAACAAAATCGTGTACAATTAAATTTTATTATCGCATACGAGGAACGTTTTATGCTAAAGAGAAGATTGGGTTCGTTTTCGACCCCATTGTTAGGGCTTACGTTATAATAAATAAATAATATAAAATAATAATAATAAAGAATAATGAAAATAACTTATAATAATGAAGAAAATGTCAAAACGCTTCTACCGACAGCGATGGGTGCGCGGTTGGTGTGTGGCTCCGACGATCACCAAAGTTAAGCAGCCTCAGGCGAGGCCAACACTTGGTTGGATGACCGCTTAGCCATGCACCGGCTCGCGCATCAATCGTTGAGCGGGAGGCAGTTTTTCTGAGTTTATGATGTCGCTAATCAATCGAAACTCAATAAAAATATAGCAGCCTGTATCGGCCGGGTTTCCCACAGTTTCCTTTAGCCCTCGTGCAAATGCCATACAGTAGTCCATTAGGAAAGAGTGGCTATGGGTCTCTCAGGAACATGGAAATTAGGAAAATTGGAAATTAGTAAGGAGGGAGGTTAAAGTGACGGGATTGGCTCGTAAAACCTCGCGAGGGTATATACAGAAATAATAAAAAAAAATTTTTAAACGCCTATGAATCATTGCAGTATTCGAGGAACAGGTTTTCTGTCGAGTCATGCAGACGGAAGTATAATAAGGTACTACATGAAGGAGGATGGTAGCAGCGAAGCATCGGGAAGATTTTTAACGCACGGAGTGCCAGCCTACGCTTTAGCATGGACGCAAAACCACATAGTGGCAGGTGGTTGTGACAAGAAATTGACGTTTTATGAGAACAATGCGCGAGTCTCAAAAATCTTCGACTACAGTAGAGACGCGAAGGAGAAAGAGTTTTCGGTGGCGTGTTGCAGTCCAAGCGGTCAAAGCGTGGCGATAGGTTCGTGGAGCAGATTGAGAATATTCGACTGGACGCCGAGACGTTCGATTTGGGAGGAATCGAACAATCGTGATTTGCCAAACGTTTATACACTGACATCGATGTGTTGGCGAAGGGACGGTTCGAGATTGGTGATCGGCGGTTTGTGCGGAGCTGTTGAGCAGTTCGAGACGATATTACGACGTGCGATGGTCCGTGGAAGTCACGAAATAGTCTACGTCGGTCCGAGCCAAGTAGTAGTTCGTTCTCTGCAAACAAAAACACGTCCAGTGATAATAAAATCGCAAACAGGAAGCGAAATCGAAGACGTGCGAGTTTTGGGTCGCAGTGACAATCACATTGTAGCACGTACGAGCAAAACACTTTTGATATGTGACATAGAACTGAATTTAATGAGCGAAATAATGTGGGAAATAAGGACCGGAAACGAAAAGTTCTTCTTCGAATATCCGGGAGTATGCTTGATATTTAATTCCGGTGAATTGAGCATTGTTGAATATGGGAAAAACGATATTCTCGGCTCGGTCAGAACCGAAGCTGTCAATCCTCACGTTGTTAGCGTTAGAATAAACGAACGTCACGTGCCTGGAATGCCGGACAATAAGAGACTCGCTTACTTGCTTGATCCGCGAACTGTCAGAGTCATCGATTTGATCAGTGGCTCAACGATCAGTATGATAAGCCACGATTCCAGGGTCGATTGGTTGGAGCTCAGCGAAACTGGACACAGACTTTTGTCCAGGGATAAACGTGGTAGATTGTGGTTGAGCGACGATCGAGGCGAGAGAACGTTGCTGCTCGCTGGCACGAGCTTCGCCTCGTGGGTTCCAGGCAGCGACGTTGCTGTGGCTCAGTCCAATCAGTCTCTCGCTGTTTGGTATAATGTCGACGCACCGGAAGCGGCCACGGTTGTTCCCATTCGCGGTGATGCTATTGATATTATTCGTGAAAATGGTCAAACGATGGTAATCGTTGAGGAACAACCTGCTGGACGTGTTTCTTACCTTTTGGACGAGGGTCTGATCGAGTTTGGGACTGCACTTCACGACAACGACTTCGGTCGAGTCGTTCTGTTCCTCGAGGAACTTGGAGACCGTCCACAAACGGAAGCGATGTGGGAAAACGTGGCTGGCAATGCAATGTCGACTCGTCGATTACTCATCGCTGCGAGATGTTACGCTGCGCTCGGTGACGTAGCTTGTTCCACTTCTCTGAAAGATATTGCCAAAGAAGCGGATTCTTATGCGAGGGAGACTGGAAACGATCCTTTGAACGATCCCGACAGCTGGGCGAAACTCGCGATCCTCAATGGCGAACTCAAAACCGCCGAAGCTATTTATCTCGAACAAAACGAGCTGGAAAAAGCCCTGGAGATGTACCAGAAATATTGGCACTGGGAGGACGCTTTGAACCTTGCGGAATCGCGAAATTGGTCCGGTACCAACGTACTCAGGGACAAACATTTGGCTTGGCTGCTCGAAAGTGGACAAGCTTCGAGAGCTGCGGCTATCATTGAAAAAGACAATCCGAGAAGAGCCATTAAACTTTTCCTTGAAGCTCGACGGGCTGGCAGAGCTGCCAGACTCTTGTTAACCAACGAATCACTCCTGGAAGACGCTTCGATCGTTGCTGAAGTCGTCAAGATCCTCAGAGCTACAGATTTGATGGAACTGGCTGGTGAAATTCTGGAGAAAACGTCAGATTTCTCCGGAGCTATCGAGTGCTATGGCAAAGCTGGTGTTTTCGCGAGAGCCCTGGATCTTGCTCGTGAAGTTGAGCCTGATCGAGTAGTCAAATTGGAGAAAGAATGGGGTCACCATTTGTCAAAAGTCGGTCATTACGACGCTGCCATTTATCGATTCATTCAAGCCGGTGAAAACGAGTTGGCTTTCGATTGCGCTATAAACGCAAGGCAGTGGAGCAAAGCTTTGGAACTGGTTCGTGTTATCGAGCCGAAAAATCCGGAGATTCGTAAACAGTGCGTTAAATTAGCCGAGTATTACGCCTCGGTCGGTAACGCTAATTTGGCTGAAGAACTTTTTCTCCGTGTGGACGATGCCAAAAATGCCGTCGAGGTACACGTTCGAGCTGGCAATTGGCTGAAAGCTCATGAAGTTGCCGTTGAATTTATGAGTCCTGAGGAAGCCAAAGAAATTCTTTCGGAACACGCTGTTAAATTAATCGAATCCGGAGATTATCGACACGCTGAATCTTTGCTGATTGCCATCGAGGATTACGACGCTGCCATCGCGATGTATCGGAAAGCTGGGCATCGAAACGACATGATTAGACTCGTCAGCCTTTACAGACCTGATCTTCTCAAAACCACTCACTCACATCTCGCTCGTGAACTCGAAGCTGCTGGCAAACCTCGCGAAGCTGAGGAACATTTTCTCGGCGCCGAAGACTGGCGCAGCGCTGTCGCCGCCTACAGAGCTTCAAATATGTGGGAAGATGCTCTCAGAGTCGCTAAGAAATCTTCCGGCGACAAAGCTGGCCAACAAGTTGCTCTTCTTTGGGCTCGCACTATGGCACCTGAATTAGGAGCTCGCCTGCTTCAACGTCTCAATTATCTCGACGATTGTCTTCAACTCGCCTGCGAAGCCAGCCTCTTCGATTGGGCTCTCGAAGTCGTCAAATACGCGAATCCTGAACAACAGAAAGAAGTTTTTTATAAACATGCCATGGCGCTCGAAGACGAAGGCAAATTCGCTCAAGCTGAAAAAGAATTCATTAGAGCTGGCAAAGCCTACGAAGCTGTACAAATGTATATACACACCAGAGACTGGGAAGCTGCTGAAGAAGTCGCTGAATCACTCAACCTCGAAGCTGTCTCACAAGTTCTCGTTGCCAGAGCAGCTGAAGCTGCCTCCAATCAGAATTATGGACTGGCTGAAACGCTTCTTCTTCGTGCTCATAAACCTGATATCATTGTCGAACATTATAAGGTAAAAAGTGCACAGAATTATTGATAATGATTTTTAAAAAATTTTTTTAGACAATTCAACACTCGAGTGCAATATTTAATTTTTTAATTATCTTCGTACTTTATAAACAAAAATTATTTAATGTGCCAAATTTTCGCCGATATAATTTATGCTGAAATACTTTAATTAATAATTACATTTAATGATTTCAAGGGAAAATTCTTATCACGAACTTCAAAAAAGTCTATCATGTTTTTTTAATTGCTACTTTATGCCTTTAGAATATTGCGTTCTTATAATTGATAACTAAACTTTTTGGCTATTTGAAAAGTTATAATGAAAAAAAATATTTTAATGCGTTTTTCTCACAACTTTGTTTCTGAAATCGGTGCCAGCGATTTAAAATACTCATCCGAATTGAAAAACTTATTTGCACAGTGTTAGTTATTATATTTTTTAGTCCTTCGTCCAGAACGAGCCCTCCATATTCATATTTGACTCTTTTTTTCGCTCTTAAAAGTAGAAAAGTTTTTTTTTACCATTTTTTAAGCTTATTTTTCAAAACTCGTGTAATTTTTTTATTTTTTAATTCAAAGTAGACGAAAGACTAGTTTTGTGCAATCTGTTTTAAAACTCCATTTGATTTTTCACGAAAATGAAATTATAATTGGAAATCATGAAACGTTTTAATAACAAAAAAAAATGATTAAAAAGTGCTAAATGTTCACCATCGTCATGGGAATTCCTTTCAATACCTGTTGATACTTATTTTCTTCTCTCACAGAAAGCCGGTATGTGGTCAGACGCGATGAGAGTGTGTAGAGAATATTTGCCGAGTCAAGAAGCTGCTTTACGTCGTGAATTGAGTCAAAAAAGTTCTGGTTTGGATGCTGGCGATAGTTTAGCTGAGGCGAGGCGTTGGTTGATCATCGGTGAAACGAGAACAGCCCTTGATATTTTGATGGTCGATCCAAACGCGACGAGGCCGGTGCTTCTTCAAGCTGCGGATATTCTTATAAATCAAGCTGATTCGGAAACCACTTTGCAAGTTGGTGAAGAGTTGGGCAAGCGGTTGATGGCTATTGATGAAAATGCTCTGGCTGCACAGGTAAAAAAAAAACGTTAAATTTTGATTATTTAATAGAATATCACTGTTCGTAAAAATGGTCCGAAAAATTCGAGTTTTTTTGGTCACACAATTCTTGCAATGTTCAATTCCCATTTTCACAGGTTTATCTTCAAGCGGATCGATTAAAAGAAGCAGTAAACGCTCTCATTGGAATAGGAGAATGGAATCGTGCCCGTCGAATAGTCGAAGAATTGGCACCAGAGTTAGAAACTTACTTGGAAGAAAAATATCGTGAGGCGATGATGAGAGAAGGAAATCCAGAGAGATTGCTCGAGGTCGATGGGAACAGTGGATTGGAAGTGATGGCCCGAAAAGGCCAATGGACGCAATTGTTCGAAGCAGCGAGTGCTCAAGGATCCGAAGTTTTGCACAAATATGTAGCCCAAAGATCGGCTCAGTTGATGAAATCCGGTTCCCCCGAGCAAGCGTTACAATTGTACATTCAATTCGGAGCTCCGAATGTTCCGCAGTATAAAAATCTCTACTGTCGTTTGGCTCAAATGATTCTCACGATGAACGACGAAGCTCCGGACATTCGTTATAAGCGTTTAGCGCAATTGAGAAATTTGCTTCTCAGCTTGACACGCAACGAGGAAACTTCGGACGGAGACGATACGATCGAGAAACTTCTCAATGTTGCACATTTCTCGGCGCTGCGATGTGGATGCAGATCTTTTCCCTCGCTCCTTGATCTCGTAGTCAAAGCTTCCGTGACGCTTTTACGTTACACGGACATTCTTCCCGCTGATCTTTGCTACTACGAGGCAGGAATCGACAAACGTTCGGCCGGCTCGAACAGCGAAGCTTTTATCTTTCTCAATCATTTTCTCGACCTCGAAGAATGCATCGAGGACGGCGAAGCCGGCGGCATTCTCGATGTCGATGATCTACGAGTCACCGATTTTCCTCTCGAAGTTCCTCTCCCAGATTCACTCGCTGTTGACGGCGAAAAACGCGAAGAAGCCAGAGAATGGGTTCTCGCTATTTCCATGGATCAAAGAGTCGAACAAGGTCTTCCCCTCGATCAACGTGGCATTTACGTCGGTTCTCTCACCAGTCCCAACTACGATTCCAATCCTCTCGAAGAATGCGTCATCACCGGTGCACCCATACGCGGACCTGTCATTCGCTTCGACGAAAGTGGACGTGCCGCTGATCGCAACGATTGGAACAAACTGTTAAACGCCGCCAGACAAGCCACCACCGAATCTCCCATCAACGATATTCTCGTTTTTATTCAAGAATGGTGCGGCGTTATTCCTAGTTATACTTTTTGAAGCCACGATCTTCACCAAACGATTCAGCTTCTCCCTCCTGCAATTTCATTTCGTGAAATTAAGAAATAGTCTTGATAATCGAAATTTTGTGTAATTTTTCGTGCAATTCTTTTTTTTAAGAGTCGTAACGTTCAGTTTTTGAATATTATGTTTGTTTTTCAAATTATTAAATAGCCACAAATAAGATTTTATTTTAAATCTTTAAAAATAAAAAATCTCATCTCACCTCTGGTTTTTACCACGTATCGATTCTTATCCAAAAACTGTGAGCGAATACGAGAAGTGATGTATTTAATAAATTAGCTCAATGTATAAATAAATCCATACGATTTTTTAATGCTGCGATTCCTTTTTAATTAAATAAAATTATTCGAGACAGAATATGAGGCAATTGCAATAAACAAGGTAATTTTCTATGTAAATTGTTAGTTATTTATCTTTTTCTATGTTCAATATACATTGGACCGAACAGAAGATGAAGTAGCGTTTACTTGCTTATTGGAAAGTTATAAAAATACTTTTTTTTAACATTTACTATTTTTTAAAAAAGAATGTATATTCAATACATCCGCGTGAAATTAAACGCTATTGATTTTAAACAATTTGCAAACGAAATTGCGGACGAAAATGTTGCACAATGAAAATTGATCTTTTCTTGTATTGAAAAGTAAAATAACTGTTATAACTTTAAGTACTTTTGATAGTTTGATGAATTTTTCCTCAACAAGAAAAGTGTATCGATTTTTTTATATTCGTTTTACGTGGGAAAAAAAAAACATTTTTTTAATTACACATACATTACCGACACAAAGTTTTCGGACAAAATTACGACAATGTCTCGGAGCCATTTTTGATGTCATTTCGCCGGCAGTATACATAAACGAATTTAGTGGATGGCGTTTTAAAGAGGAGGAATTCCGCTTCATTTCGCTTTTTTTCAAAATTACCTATGATATTTTTTGCATCCAGTACGTTATTTTGAAAATGAACGTTTTTCGCTTTTTTATTTTACCTCTACTAATGGACCGCGTTTTCAAAAGGAGTTTTTTAAGTTAGCTTTTCGAACCAAAATCTCAAAAAGGGCAGCTCAAGCTTGAATTTTGTTTTTTAAAAAGTTTTGGGAGATTTTTTTCGCATAGTTATTCCGTTTTTAGCGAAAAAAGACCAAATTTAGAATATGCCGCGTAACACGAGAACTATTAGGTTTAAAAGAAAATGTCAAGAAAGTAAAAAACTGCGTCCGTTTTTGTTGAATTGACTAGAATTCCTTCAGATTTTTTTTTTTATTTTTTTTAAATCATGTTTGGTCAAAACTCTGATAAACTGATCGCTGTAACTCAAAATCTATGAAATATTTGATAAAATACCAATGAAAGAAAAAGCTGTATTTTTCCATTCCAAACACGGTGACATTTTTCAGATTTTTTTTCAAAAACTTTTTTTCACCTTTCAATTTTATTAGTCAGAAAAAATGTTTGGACAAAAATATAAAAAAATTCTAAAGCGTTCAAGACTAAAAAGTAAAACTTTTTTCCCTCATGGTATTTTATCACAAACCCCATAGTTGTCAAGGTATGACGATCAATTAGTCAGAGTTTTGACCAAAAATGGTTAAACAAAAAAAATATTCGTAAAACAATTTTGAAAAAATTCTTCCGAAATCGAGAAAAACGAACGCAATTTTTTACTTTCCTGAAATTTTCTTCCAAACCCACGAGTTCTCGTGTTACGCGGCATTTTCTAAATTCGGTCTTTTTTCGCCAAAAATGGAATAACTATGCGAAAAAAAATCGCACAAAACTTTTTAAAAAACGACATTAAAACTTAAGCTGTCCTCTTTGAAATTTTGGTTAAAGGAACTCATTTAAAAAATTCCTCCTGAAAATGCGGTCGAACTGTAGAGGTAAAATAAAACGCGAAAAATATTCATTTTCAAAATAACGTACCGGACGTAAAAAATATCGTAAAAAATTTTCCAAAAGAGTAAAGTGAAGCTAAATTCATCTCCTTTCAAATGCCGTTCACTAAATTTGACTATGTCCATTGCCGGGGAAATGGCATAAAAAATGGCTTCGAGACGTTTTCGTTTGTCTGGAAACTTTTTGCCGGTAGTATATATTCATGCCAATCATGTTTTTCCATACAAATTTCATTGCAAACATTGGTACGCAATAATAAAATTATCAAAAAATTATTAACAAATTGTTAGAAAAAATAATTGTTCGAAAAATAATCTTTTCTAGAATACTTTTGAAATTTTTCGGTATTTTTTCTTTTTTTTCCTTCCGATATTTTTTGGAGACGATATTTGACAAACTTTTCATACGATTCGTTGAAAATTTTGTAAATATGATTTTGAATATTTTTACGAAAACATGTGAAACTTTGTCATTTTTTATAATTTTTTGGAATAATCTAAAAAAAGGGATATTCTAAACGAATTCATATGCATTTAGAAAAATGTCCAAACTCATTCATCGTAACGAAAACAAAAAATTTTCTCATTATTTATTGAAAAATATTTCGTTTGAACAATATGTTAATAACTTTTTAGAATGATTTATTATTGAAAATCAATGTTTCCAAAGCTTCGAGGATGGCTGAAGTTTCAAAGTTGTGATCTAACAAAAATTTTGGTTGAGAAACATGAGTAATTCATCCTTAAGATATAATTTAAAAAAGTTAATCAGTTAATCAAGAGCTGCAAAATATACTGCGCATAAAAATAAAATTCCTCAATGAAAACATATGATTGGTGATTTTAATGACTTTCCAAGCTGCTCCTCCAAAAAATCCTTAAGTTTATTAAATAAATTTGTTCCTAGATGAATTTCTCGAGTCCGTGTATCCCGGATTGTTTTTTTTCTTTTCCTTTTAATATAAATTACAATTTAGTAAATATATAATACATAAAATGTGTAGAATTTCTACATTTTTTGATTAGATTTAAAAATCTAAGATTATCATGTTTCTCATTGAATAACCGTTTCGTATTGTTTTTTTTTTTTTAATTTTTTTTCATTGCCACTACACTGTAAGAATTTTTGCTATAAATTTTTCTTAGACTTTACTTGAATTTAACGATTAACGAGAGGTTTTTGTTTTCCTATTTGTTTTTCGAAGTCTGAAAAAAACGAAAAAAAAGTCCAAAAGGTGTTTCGCGCATTCGGGGCCACACGCTAGGGGGAGCAAAAAAACACCGTCAATTAAACACACGATCCTCGTGTACTCTTTCAATTTCGCACAAGTTTAAATTTCATCGATTCTACGTATAACAAAAACCAAGTCAAGATTGACAGAGTTACCGGCTACGTCATCCCAATTTCTTATTTTTGTTTCTCTTCTTTTCGTTGCGCTATTTTCACACGTTTCATTATTTTTTTCGGCTCACTTGATTGATCTATCTATTTTGAAAAACATCGTGTTGTCTATTAATCGACTATGTATAATATTTATATATTTATTTATATATATATATAATTTGTGTTTAATGATATAAATCGGATCGTAATAATAGTACAAGTTTCGCTGAATGACCGATTGCATATTCCATCTCTCCCCCTCACATGATTAATTTAAATTGAAGGAAAAAGTAAAAGTCACACTTGTGTTGTTTACTGTTGCGTGATCCTGAATACGGGGCCAATTCTCAAAAAGAAACGTCGCAGTACAGATCGCGGTTCGGGTTTAAGATCGAAACACATGATTTCGCACAAAAACGGATAGCAAATAGCGGCGTGTATGGCAAAACGTTGGTCGCACATTTTCAATATTCTCGTAAGTAACAACAAGAGTATCGGCGTCCAAGCGTCACGATGAACCTCGTTCGAGAGAGCGAGAAAATACTCAAGGCCCTCGCGCGTAACTTCCTCGAGTCTCGTTTCGATCGACGGCCAATTTGACCGGTGTGTTTCGTCGTTGTACATTTTGAAGAGCACCCGAAGCGCGCAAGCCAAAGATTGAGTCTCTTGATTCATAAGATTCGGTTTAGCGGTACCGCGGAAACCAGCTTTCCACAATAAATTACGTTGCTCATTATTGACGTTGAAACTTTTGGCGAAACGGTGAGATCGCAACAGGCAATCGACCAGTTCGAGAAGATTTCTCGTGTCGAGAGCGCAGTACATTCCTTGTTCCTCTTTTTGCTGATCTACTGTACAATCGTCGCTCGTGTCTAACAATTTACCGTTCAACATGTCGGCTTGGGCGAGTGCGAGATTCTCCTGATCCTCTTTTCTCGACGTCGCCGGATAAAAAACGACGTTGTCTATCGTCTGTATCAACTCCAGTTGAACTACGCATTTGATCATGAGCGCTGAGAAAAGTTTGGTCTTGCTGGTATCACAATTGTTCGCGAGACTCTGTGTGCTGTTGGTTCTTTTCAAAATTCCAATGTGCCCATCACTCTCACCGGTTATAACGTCAAGATCGGATTCTTTATTGGCTGATTGTGGTTTCCACGTGAGCAGCGCCGTGGGTATCGTACTTTGAAATATTTCGAGTACGCAATTGGTGGTTTTAGCCCATGTCTCTTTGTCGAATTTGACGCCGTTGCTTATAACCAAATTTTCCAAACAATTGGTCCCAGAACGTGCCAATTGTTCATTATCCTGTTGAACGCACCAGAGCAATTGCGAATAGAGTTGTCCGAGCAAAAGAGGTCCGAGGATATCGTAGAATTGTGAAAATACATCGACTATCGCGTAAAGAGCGTGATTACACGTCGTCGTCATCCATTCCGCTTTCTCCGTGTGTTGTTCCGGCAACTTCATGTTATCAAAGATTCTGAAGAGTACCTGGAACAGATCTTTCCACCAATGGGGCTTGAATGAGGAACCGTGGGTTTTTACGACGTCAAAAAGTACCGTGAGCGCTCGGGTCCTCACGTCCAATTTGCAGCGACTCACGACGCACGATAATTCGAAGAGAAGTGGAAACCAGCCTCGCACCCAAGCACGATCTTCCTCCGAAACCATTCCACTGTCATCCATCATACCTTCCGCAAACATTTGTGGATTAGCATCGATGTAAGAGGCACTCGAACGTATGAGTCTTATCGCTTCCATGCTGGTGTCCGGGAAGGAAGAATTACAGGCAAATTCGCTGAGGCACTTGACGGCGTCTTGAAAAGAATCGACCATTATACTGAAGTCTTCGGCGTAAAGCTCGTTTATTATTTTTCCAGTCATCGAGAACGCCAGAGCGACGACCGACTCGTCTCGATCGCTCGCCGCATGGTGAAACACGCTAAATATATTTTTCCATCCGGATCGTATGTTCGGCGCTTGAGAGTGCACGATTTGAGCCACGCAACGTACAACCATGTCCCGTATTATTGGCGAACGATTTTTCTTCATTATGTGCTCGAAAGGACGGAGAAATTCTTTTTGGAAACGAAAGTTAGCGAATTCACCCTTCTCGATAAACTTCGTTGCTAATTGACGCAACGAGTCCACCGCGAAAAACGCTATATTCTGCCGTGGACTGCAGCCAACTCGATCGAAATGGTCACCCAGCACTTGCCATATTCGCGACCATTGCAATCTTATTCGACCCATGTTATAGTACGATATCTCAACTATTTTCGTCAACGAAAACATTCGCGGCTGCGTCGGATGCGATAATTCCTCGAGGGATACTTGACACAACGCTTTTACGAACTCCACGATCGCGTCACCGTCCAGCCTCGTCGAACCTGTGAATATTCTGTCGACTGCAACAACTACGCTCTGCGAACTTGTCTCACCGATCGATTCCTTTACGCTTGCTGTAAATAATAATTGCAACAATTAGTCACAGCTGTTCGCAGTTTCTTTGGGGGATTCCCGATCAGCAATACAGCGCGATCAATCTGATTTGAAAATTAACACTCGTAATTTTAGAGAAATATTTGGAACGATTAAAAAATTTCGGTGGTTCCAACTTTTGTTAAAAGTTTGAAATTTATCATTTTTTTTGCATGCTTTTCTTTATGGATTGGAACCAAAAATTAAAGAGAACGATTTTTTTCTTGGATTTGTTATTTTGTGAATTTTCTAAATCATCCCAGTATTTTGCAAATTTGGTATTTGAGTTTTGGAGAAAATTTCGACTAACTTTCGCAGTCTAAAGTCGCAAAGAAATCTTGGGCGCAGCTGGAAAAAAGAAAAACATTGTACTTACGATCTAACGAACTGAGGTTCATCGAACTGAGACTGTTCGATTGATGAAGATTGTTGTGTGCAAGACTCGTGAAGTTGGTAAGCGGCGATGGAAAATGAGGTTTTGATGTTGGACCGAGAAGTTGAGGTCGAACACCAGTGCCAATAAGTTGAGCGAGCTCGAGCTGCGATATGCATTTGACAACGTCGAGCCACGAGCTACCGAGATAATTTCCATCGGTGTGTGCAATTGTAATGAGAGTTTTGATCGTGTCGATGTTCTTGGCTTTCATCTCGGTTATCGGTGAATTTGCTGTGAGAAGAGTGAATCTCGCGAGTGCTTGGACATAAGCATCGCGTTCCAACTGCAAAGATCAATCAATTCATCAATTTATATACATGTCAAAAATGCAGAAAATTTCTCATTTATGTTTACTGAAAATATCTACAAAAATGTACTGTATCACACATATTCCCAAAGTTTAGTTTACAGAGAATAACAAAAAAAAAATATTTGTAATCGCCAAATTTAATACAATTTCTGAACGCAACATTCGAAAATTCAAAAAGGCGGATTCAAAAAAGGAATTGTTAGTTTAGATCTCTATTTTTATAATTGTATCTCTATTTTTTTTTTTAACAAAAACAACAAAACGAGAAATTTTGAAAAAATTCTGTAAAATACTTTGGGGTGTATCAAGTTCGTACAAAAATTTCCAGATCGATTTTCCAAATGGATCATTAGAAAATGCATTTTTTAACGAAAAAGTAACGAATTTCGACGATTTGTTTATCTATGGTATTTTTGCAATCAACAAATGACTGTTCCTATATTTTTGCACTTGTGAATGTTCTAAGGGCCATTCAGAAACGACCAACCCGGTATTTGTTGTTAAAAAGTAGTTTACTAAATTAAAAAGTGCAAAAAAAGGTTAATATTTACCGTCATGTGAAAAATACATGCAATCCGTATCGCGCAACGTATTCCGTCTAAACAGAGTGAGGCAATTTCCGGATCGTCGCAGTCCTGCAGACCAACACTAAAAGCTGCTAGGAATGGTGTCCAAGCCATTTTGAACATTGGGCGTACATGCTCCAAGTGTTTTGCAGTTGTAAAAGGCGCTTGAACGTGCGATACCGATTCCATTAAGTTTTTCGCTGCGGTCGATATCACTTCCATTTCCATGTTCCACAAAAGTCGCCTTTTTTTCTCGCTCGATATAACTGTAAATAAAAAAGTCCAGTAAATTAGTAAAAGAAATCTCTTCGCTATCGAATCGCGATTCGTTATTCGTTTATTTAATTTAACCTGAGCGTTTTTTTAAGAAGCTCACCTTGTTTTCCCGGTCGATTCGGATGTGCCTTCATCTTGATTTCATTACCCGCAATTTCATCATAAATTTTGGACAAATACTCTTCCGGTAAATCCTCATTGTCGCTAATATGTCTATTTAATTTGATATACTGCTCCTTTGTCATTTTATTCTTAACCTGTGGCGAATGCAGATCGGTCGTTAACATTATGATGGAAAATACGAGAACGTACGCCGTGTCAGCGCTCGTGAATAAACCATTGCTGCGAAAAAGTAAATATTCATGAATAATGTGTAAAAATAATAATTTTTTTTGGTGTACGAATTTAAAAAGAATATTTTTTAATGTTAACTTACTTTGGATTGCATTCGCAATATCGACTCGCGAATTTCTCCATCAAACGATCAATCTTTTGGGCTTCGCCAGGGAGTCTGAAACCCTCGAGAAAGTATCTTAGTGCCGTAACCAGATCGCGATTCGCAAAATCCATTTGATCTATGTAATTGTACATGACTTGATTGTGATTGTGATCACCGAGGAAATCCCCGATCGCTGTTTTGTCCAATCTCTCATCAGTGTGGAGCCAACGAGCTACGTCTTCCACCGAATTCCCGAGGAGGCCCTGTTCTTGAAGATACTGAACGCCTTTGCTGGGTTTACGATTGAAACTGCGGACCAAGAAAATCGTGTGATAAAATGATTAACAAAATGAATGGAGAAACGAGAAAAATCGTGAAATTATTTCATTATTCTCACGTATCAATTCCTGCTTCCCAAACTTCCTTCTGTTGCTTCTGAACTTCATACTGTTCCGGAGAATCGGGAACTTCCTTATTGCCTACGAGACTAGAATTAGCCGATGACAAACTTCCGGCGCTTCCGTACCGCGGCAAAGCCGCTTCTACGGGAGGATCCGGTGGCTCAGTTGGAATTTGATGATCAGTCGGTATGCTCGGATTAACGTAGAGATCTCGACTCCACTCGACCATACATTTTAATATTGAAACGAGACACTCGAGACCACGTATGCGCATCGATTTTTCTTGATTCGGTGATGCCCCCAATTCCAGTGCGTGTCGACCTTGAGCAATCTTTGACAAGTCGTTGACGAGCCTGTTGGAAACCAAAATATATTATTTATACAGTTTTCAAGTAATAGACACAATGAGTGAAGTTTTTATGCAATTTCACTATTTTTTCCAATTTTCTGTACATCAAGGCTACAAAAATCAATGAAATTTGAAAAAATGCCATTTCAAATGTGACGGGAATTAAAACTGTAAAAAATCATTCAAATTCTTTTTAAAAACTCGAAATTGGTGTCTGAATTAGTGTTGAAAATTTGTTAAAATTTGCAAAAAATCATAATGGTCGTGTTAATTATAATTGCAAAGATTACTTCGTTGTTAAAAGATTGTTATAAATGAAAAAAAGGAAAATAGTTGCTGTAAAAATGGTTACAATTTTTGTTATTATTATTAATTGTTTTTGCTCTTTAGGCCAATCTCACCTTTCGAAAAGATTAGCCGCGGAAAGATCGCAGTCATAATTTACGTATATATCAACGACACTCTGTGCGTCGGCACAAATACGAGTTAAAGCGTGAATGACCATCCACTTGTGCTCGAAAGAACTGCTCGACGTTTCGAGTATGTTCATAAAGATTTCTTTGAAAAATACTTCGATCTGCATCTTCAAATGTACTTTAAAACGTGCCAATAGAGCGAGAAACAGTGCCAACGAAAGTTCAAAAACTTCAGGCACCGAAGAAACACCGTTTTTCGAGAGAGCCACGCAGAGATATTGTTTTATGGCTATTACGAACATTTCGTTCGAGCGTAATATTGGTCCGGCGTTTTGTAATATTCCGAGAAGTAATTGTAACGATAAAATTTTTGAACGCAGCTCGTGAGATCTGAAATATAAAATAATAAAAGCCGTTAATTAAATTTTAAATAATTTTTACGAAGTTCTAGAAAATTTGGCATGGAATAATTTACTGAGATTTATTAAGGGGTTTTTCTACGGTTCTTGAAAAAAGAGAACCCTTTTTTTCGTCGAAAGGTGCAGAAATCTTAATCAAATCAAATTTATGTCCATTTTTGGAAAAATTTTCTCATAATGAATGAATAATTTACTACAATTATAGAGCAACAATCTTACTTCGGATCTGGGGTGCCATCGGGTAGCGGTTTCATCGAAAGTTTACAAAGAGCTCGAAAAACGAGGAAAGCGTCTTTCTGAAGTACGTGAGTGAATTTAGCAGTGACCATGTTGTCATTCTCGCCTGTTGTTTCGTCAGTATTGTCGTCGGTTGGTACTTGTTCAAGGCTGTGCTCCCCCGAGGGCGTTGTAGCTGGGGGAACTTCTTCGGGTACAACGCTGTTTACAATGTCGTCCAAAATCGTTTTTACCACGATATTTGCATCGGTGGCCGAATCCGGTGGTGGATCTTGATTATTCGTTTGTTCAATCTCGCCCTCAGACTTCTGTGTTTCTTGGGACGTTTCCAGTTGTTCGGACGTTTCACCACGAGCAATGAGATCTTCCTGTTTTTCAAATAATTCCAGATATATCGTTTGCTGACAAATTCAATTTATTATTATTTTAAATAATTTACGTAATATAAACTAAATTTGGAAGAAAACGATTGGACGATTTAAAAACATAAAAAATTGATAAATAAGAAAAATCTAGAGTATAAAAAATTTACGTCATATAAACTAAATTTGGAAGAAAACGATCGGACGATTTAAAAACATAAAAAGTTGATTATTAAGAAAAATCTAGTCTAAACAATTTACGTCATACGAAATTTGGAAGAAAACGATTGGACGATTTAAAAAAATAAAAAATTGATAAATAAGAAAAATCTAGTCTAAAAAATGTACGTCATATAAACTAAATTTGGAAAAAAACATTTGGACGATTTAAAAACATAAATAGTTCATACATAAAAAAAATCTAGTCCAAAAAATTTACGTCATATAAACTAAATTTAGAAAAAAACGATCAGACGATTTAAAAACAAGAAGTTGATGAATAAGAAACATCTAGAGACTAAAAAATTTAGGTCGAATAAACCAAATTTGGAAGAAAACGATTGGACAATTTACAAACATAAAAAGTTGTTATATAAAAAAAATCTAGTCTAAAAAATTTACGTCATATAAACTAAATTTGGAAGAAAACGATTGGGTGATTTAAAAAGTCAAAAAGTTGTTAAATAAGAAAAATTTAGTCTAAAATATTGAACTTCCAAATTGCTGTTTTTTAAATATTTTTTCAACTCCAATCTTATAATGAGGAAATCGAAAAAAAAACTTACCGCTTGTGTTTCCATACGAGCGAATATCACGTTGATCATTTGCGTGAGAGTGGCTCGTGCTGTCGTTTGATTGACCAAATTTCTGGATGCTAGATAAACGTTATATACAGTACGTATAGTCAGTAGGACTGTTCCCTCGTGAACTTCGACATGTTGACTGGTCATGACGGTCAACAGAGCTTTTATTATTTGCAGCTGAACTCCTTCGTCCGTTTGTGGACCCATGAAACATCCGCATATTGTTTCGACGATACGAACTATGAGAAGTTTGTTCGGTTCTGTAGAGTCCGGTACATTCCCTGTTAAATGTCCATACGCGATCAATTTCTGCAGACAATCCAATGCTGTTACCACTATCCTCGGCGATTTGCTCTGACACGCAAGCTCAAACGGTAGGAAATATTTTTCTGCCGATATGACGTTGGAATCACTCTTTGGCTGGGGCAAAGCATTGGAAATTCCTTCATCCGCTTGATTATTAGGAACTTCTTTGATCTCATTTCGCAAATCATCTGTAAAATTTTTTAATGTTAACATGTTGCAAATTTACTCGGCTTTTTATGATTTTTTAAAGACAACTTAAATATCAAACAAATTATTTGATACGATCAATCCATTTTTAAATTATTTATAACTCGTTTGAAATAAACAATTAACATTATTTATTACAGACTTCTTAAAAGAAATCATTTCATATTAAACAATTGGTTTATTTGATTCAAATAAAATTTCAGATTTTAAACAGCAATCAACATTGAATACAAAATTATATAAACTTTAAATTTGATTACTACGGAAAGAAAAAATCAACCGTCCCCCAATTCTATTATAAAACATTTTATAATGGGATTTGTCAAATATAATCGAAAGGAGTAGCTCCGACATTTTCTGTACGACTGAATTTTCAATAAAAAGTCTGCCATTATATAAAAAAATATTTTATCCATAATTGTGACATTCTACGACGAGGAGTTGAAAAAATAATATTCCCTAACATGCCTTAAAATCGACAATAAAGACAATATTTAAAGTTAATGTTAAAAGGAAATTACATAAAAAGTGACAGCTGTCAAGAATTTTTCGAAGAAACATTCCGAACTTCCGTCATTGAAACAATGACATCAAAATAGAAACAAAAAAGCGATGCAATATTTCCGAAGTTTGCAGAGAGCGTGCAGCAGACGAATGAAATTTGCGAAGTAACGTAATTTTGTTTTACAAGTTGGAACTGAATTTCGAAAGTACGAAATAATGAAAAGGTGAAAAAAAAAAAATAAGTGCGGGAATGTTATTTCGATCAGTCACTCACCAAGTGCCGATTCACACGATTTTCGAAGTTGGGACAGATGCGATCGTTTGACATCTTTGTCGGCGAGGATCTTTTCCAGTGCTCTTACTATAAACATTTCTCTGGTTTTTGAATTATTTTGCATCGTCGACGGAATAATCGATGGAAGGCGCCGATACCCAGAGATCGATGAGCCTCAAATTTCTATCGTTTTATTATTTGTGTCTTAATTTTTTTTGCTTTTAAAACGTTATCACTGATAGAACATGGTAACATACTCGAGATAAGCGTAACGAAAGGTTATAGTTGTGAAAGTATATTGACGTAAGCATTTTCTCCTGGGCTTAACGAAGTATGTGAATTAAAGCCGAGGCAGCCCAGGAACTCGTCATTAAAAATGTGAAAAAGTCAAATATGCACGAATTTAGTCTAGTTTTGTGGCAACTTTTTTCTTCTCAAGACAACCACGAAAGATACACTTGTTTGATACACCGTAAAAAATAAAATGTTTTTTTTTCGTTTTCTTTTTTTTAATAATCTATAATTCCTAACCACAAACGAAAGATTGATAAAAATTGATAGTATGTTGTACGAATATTGGCACGCCGCTCTCTGCCCGATGGACACATCGAATTTTTTTTTCAAGCCTCGTATAGTCGCAATGTGTAGTACGATGTGTGACGTGAAAACAGGTACATCGTATCACAAAGTTGGCGGAATAAAAAAAAAGTGAGGTTGGTGGCGGATGACGGGGATATGGGAAAAGGTGTATACAGCGTATTAAACGCCATCTTACGGATGAGTCAGATAAATTTTTGACGTTACGAAAATAATCGCATATAATTGTTTATTTCAAGGTTATTTATATTCTCAGCCACTTATCACATTTTATTACAAACATTTAAAAATATTTTCTTACGACTCTGAAATTTTAATTTATGAATTATGTCTAATGTCTCCTCGCTTAGCCCTACTTATGTTGTAATAACACGTTTACATTCCGTCCTTATCAGAATTGCAGTTTTACCGAAGATATATAAATATTCGATCGCTGGTAACTGTCACAAGGCTACTTTAAATATGTCATCTGACGGTAATTAATATCTTCACCCATTCTGTTCAATATTATGCAAAAATTAATCGACTGAGCTCTGCACGTGTTTAACTCTCTGTTCACACGCGCTATGAGCGAAACGCCGAATTTTTTGCTTTTTCATTAATCAACAAAAATTGGTGAATGATATATACTTTTGCGACAATTTAGCTGTTCCTGCATTATTATTATTAGAATGCAATGAAACAGAAAATCATACGATAATTTTCAATTTATATTTTATAAATAATATTTAACATAAGTGCAAGAAATGCGGCGTTTCCCCGCTAGCGCGTGTAGAGTCGTACATATGATTTTTACGTTCGACATTGCCATATCTAGTACTGAACACTTGAGCACCAACGGCGCGTGTTGCTCGTACTCGTAAGAACGATATGGCAACGTTGTAAAGCTCAAAAGCATTGCGCCGATTCCCCGCGATGCGCGTGCAACGATGTTTGGAATTCTATCGCGTGTGACGGAGGGTTAATTCATAAATATTTCTTTTCTTCTACAGCTTTTGTTATTCATTTTTATATTAATATTTTTATTGAAGTAAACAGAACTTCAGTAAGATTAACAAAATTATATCGCCAACAACACGTTTTGTACTTTTGACAGATAATTTTTTTCTGAAAAATGCTCCGCTGCGCTTATATTCAATCCTATATACGGGGTCCAATGGACCGACAGCAACACTACATTTTTACCTTTTTTTCACCGCACCCCTTTTCATAAACATTATAACTTTTTATCAAACGACTTCTTGGCTTTACTGATTGCTTCTCCGGATTGGTCGGAGTCTGGCGTTTCGATTTCACTACAATTAAACTTCAATAGACGCGTTTGTTACAATTTTATATAGCAATAAAAGTTGTCGGTCCAATAGACCGATAGTGTGTAAGTAAGGTACTAAAAGTTATAGTGTGTAGCCAGAGACTAGGAGGGAGATCTCCGAAGACGGGGTTTTTGGGGCGGCAATAGTAAGGGCGCTATTTCGTAGCGGTCAACTCGGGAAGTATGAGTTTATCCTACGGAACTCGGCCAAGCCTGCAGATTCTTACTCTACTGCAAACGGTCGATATAACAGGCTTATCCTACGCAATCCGGCAGAGTTCATATTTTTATCCCATTCAGCTCGGCCAATACGACCGAGGTGGATGGGATAAAAATATGGTGGGACCGACCAATGCTCCTGCGATGGGTTACTTTTTTAATTTTTTTTTCTTGCATTGAACCGATATTATGAATTTCATACCGTTCTCCATTGTCTGCATTCTCGATAAATTTCCGTACTCTATTTTTTAGTTTTATATTTATGCTTAGTATACTATATACAGTACAATAATCATTTAGCGACGAAGTAGCGTTTTTTTTGCAGCATCTCCAAAATAGGCACTAGGCAAATGAATTATTACTATGGTTGAACACTTATTAATAAACAATCTATTTAGTTCAATAAATTTCGAATAATTTTCTAACTTGTTTGCGTCTCAATTCTAATATCTGTGGATTCGATGCAAATTTCCACGTATTCTCAAAAGCTGTGAGCGACTCGTTAAAAAAAGGACGTAATTTTGCTATGCCTCTATATATAACGGCTGGTGGCAGAAGGTTGTCGAAGAGGAGATGGGAGAAAAAAACAAGGCGATTAGATGAAGCGCACAATATATTCTTTGTGTTTTATTTTTAATTTTCCGAACATGTTACATAACGATAACATTAATTATAGAAAAAAGTAAAGAAATGAAAGAGTGTAAATTGTACCTACAATTCAATAAAGCCAAACTGATTCTCCTGCAACGTATTGATGAAAACAACGTTTTTAATTTAACATCCTGTTTTCTGCGACTTCCTCAAGCAACAACGACTTAATTGACGCAACATGTATTTTTATTCAATGCGTAAATGAAAGTAGCTTCGTCTGCAGTAAATTCAACTCAAATAATTTGAATTGCTCAAGCCAAAAAGTTTTTTTAATAGTGTAAGATCTTTGAAGTGTAAACAAACTATGGACACAAAAAAATAATATGTAAACAGCGCGTATAAAGGAACGTTAGCTCGACCAAAACAAAGAGCTGAAAGCACACAATCCCCTCTTACCAGTGCTTTAGTACAACAATAAGAGACGTTGATGAAAGACGCTGTACTGAAATAAGTTTCACTTCGCACGTTCATTGCATAATCTGAATTATTTAAAGTAAATGCTTATGGTTTATGCCAAAATATTATTGATTTTTTTAATCCAAATTAATTATGGGGAATAAAAAAAAAGGCAGAATCACTGATTTTTGTCAATACAAAGGTTGCCAAAACGGGCGTTTTACAACGAATTCGCGTTTGTATTATTTTCCAGCAGCGAATGATCCTCGGTATGATTATTGGATACAACATACAGGTATTGTATATTACTTATTACATTAAAAAAAATATATACAGAAAAGCTTTTACTTGACTATTCAATATAGATACTTGTAAAAAATCGAAAGCGTTCGGCGCTCCAACAACCACAGTATTTTTTACAGGTTAATATGTAGAATTTTTCAACGATTAGTGCTCGTTAGAAGTCCCTTGGCTATTTTTTGCATTTTTCCTCCATTATGCGTTTATCTGATTTTAATTTCGTACAAAAGTTCAATTTATTCATAAATCTGTAACCCCTTGCAAAATGGAACAAACTGAATATCGGTTCAGACCGGTTACGAGATGGTTAAGAGAAGATAAACTTTTCTTTGGAGATGTTCTTTTTCTTCGAAATATATATGAGTTATTCATTATCGGGAAGATGCGTAAAACAATATATCACAACATGAATAAAAACGGAGGTGAACACCGTTTTCTGAAGGTTTACCGAGAAAAATCCTTGAAAGTTAACTCTAGATTCACAGTACAATTTCTACCACCTTACTCACACCCTATCGGTCAGTAGACTGACGATTTTATCGCTCTATTACATTGTAACAAGCGCGTCTATTGAGATTTAATGGCATTGAAAATGAAACGCCAAATTCCGACCAATCCAGAAAAGGTAGAACCAAAAAGTCGTTTCGTGATCACCAAAAGACATGCGTTGAACTAAAGATGAAAATGTAGTATTTGACCGTAGAAATGATCAAATCTTTTCTTTAATAAATAGCAATATAGGGGGGGGGGGGAAGTGGGACACTCCTTGCAAAATGAAAATGAAAAAAAACGAATTTGTCGGGAAACGAAATTTTATATATTACATTAGCAAAAGAACACTATGAACAGTACTGTGAATATGTTCGGACATTACTAATTTTTTATTGAGGCTTTATAATTACCAATGATTTAACAGTAGAAAATCTATTATTATTATGAATTATAGAAAATAAATCCACAAAAAAAGAGTTTCAATTATAATATAAGTCTGCACACCGACAAACACATAAAAATTTTTAAAACATTTGTTACTTATTTCTAAATTATTATTTTTTAGTCACACTACAGGAAACAATAGATGAACAAAAAAATTTAATGAATTTTTCAGTGTTTTTTCATAGGCAGTGAAAAAGTGTCGCTTTGAAATGAAAAAAAGTATTACGAAGCTTGAAGTTTCGAGTTTTAAGATCTTTCGACAATATTTTTTTTTTTAAGCTACGGTTATAGAGGAATCAACAAACATACCTGGAGGAATTAAAAAAATTCCAATTTTTTTTTTCACCAATGTTCACGAACTCAGAAATTTGTTTTCATATTTAATCAATGCATAGGTCAGATAACTTGTTTATTCAGCTTTAATTTGCTCATTTAAAGGTCTCCGTACGACTATTGGTTACTAAAATATTGATAGTCAAATAAAAGATAATACTTTTGTCTTCAATCATCGATATCTCATCAACAAAATGTCTCACAGTGAATTCAAGGACGGTTTTGATAGCTTGAAAAAATTGAATTGAAAGAATATTGAAAAACTGACTTTTGCGAAATCGATTGATCGAAGAAGGGGCCATGAAAACATTATTATTTTTTTTTCTTACTCATACAGGTTTTATTTAAATTTCTTACAGGCAATCCAGCGGTTAAAAGTATGCCTCCAGGTACATTACGCGGAGCCGGTATATGCGAATCGCATTTCGACGCTAGCTGTTTTAAACCAAATGGGAATTTGATAAGGAACTCGATTCCCCGACCATTTTATGATGCTGATCCGTATGAAGAAGGAAATGTAGGTACGAGTGCCACGACAAGTGAAATTCCCGTACAGGTACAAGACATTGGAAATAGCGCAGCAGTAGAACAGCCTGATGATGATCATGTCAATAGTCGTTCCTTCATTAGTCAATCTCCGATACTGTTAGATTGTCATAATAATCGCGATCTGACCCAAAATCTGAAAGAAAAAGAAAATGAAAGGAATGAAAACCCATTGGTTGTATGCCCTAAAAGAACATACAGTGTTCCAAAACTCCATTTCACCGAGGACGATGAAGTCATGGAGTGGACATCGATTGAGCCGGAAAATGGACGGAACGGATTGAGCCCATCCGCGAACATTACAAAAAATGAAGTTGAAACTCTACGAGATGAGGTGAAAACCTTACGCGCGGAAAATTTGGAGTTACGTAAATTGAATTCGCAGTTAAGACGAGAAGCTGCTCGCTATTATCAACGAGTTAGGCAGTATGGGAAAAAGTTCTCAAAAATGTCGCAGCGTGTGAAGACAATGCAAGAAAAATCAAAAAAAGAAAGTTTGGATCAATTCTTGAACCGAAATAATTGTGTGGAACCAGTAGCACGAACGATGATTAAACTTCAGCTGCACAGCAGGAATTCACGGTATAGCAAAGAAGAAAAGGATTTATCGAAACAGTTATTTTATTATTCAGCATCAGCATATACACGATTACGCAATGCTGGATGCACCTTCCCAGCAGAAAGCACTGTTCGATCTTGGATAGCAGAAATTGAAATCAAACCCGGTTTCTGTGACGACATTTTCCGAAAGTTGAAAGAAAAACTAGCAACTATGCCTACGGAAGAGAGAGTTTGTTGTTTAAAATGGGATGAAATGAGTATCAAAAGTTTTGAACAATACTCGAAAAAATTTGATTACATAGAAGGTCTTGTCGATTTGGGTCCTTTGGGGCGCCGAAACGAGCGAGCACGATACGTATTTGCATTCTGCCTCGACGGCTTGAACGCCAAAAATGCTTGGCGTCAGCCATTGGCTTTTTTCTTTTCGGCTAATGGGTTGAAAGCAGATGAAATTTATGCGTTACTCAAGGAGTGTTTGGAAAAGTTGTATGAAGTTGGTGCAGAAGTAAAATTACTTACTTGCAACCAAGGGCCAAGCAACCAATCGCTATATTCATCATTCGGCATATCGGAGAAAAATCCTACAGTTAAGATAAACAACCGTCACTACTTCGCTGCCTCCGATTTCCCTCATCTTATTAAGAGGTTAATTAGTACCATGAGGAAATACAATACACTGTATTGTGACGGCAAGGTGATTGCTGCGTACAGTGATTTCATAGAGACTTGGCGACATGACGCTGAGAGTACAACTTCACGATTGCTTTCGCATATTACGGAAGTGCATTTGTTCCCGAATTCATTCGAAACAATGAATGTAAAACGAGCGTTTCAATTACTGAGCCACCGTTATGCAGCAGCGATTAGACTGGCCGGAGCGGATCCGAACGGATTGAAAAGTTTAACTTGGGAAGCTACAGCAGCATTCGCGGAGCGAATGAACGCGGTCATAGATGCATGCAATGCGTATGGGTTATTTTCTAGCAATCCTGCTAAGCGACCTCTTTCCGACAAGAATCCAAACGTAGAAGAAATAATGATCGATTTCGTAATTTGGTCATCGAGGTGGAGCGTTGCAATAAACCCAATGTGCCCTGCTGGAACGATGAAGATACTTCCATGTTTGCGAGAGTTGCCGTTCACAGTACAATCGATATTGAACGTATATCATGACATTCGCAACAGTTATCCGGACTTTGAATTGGCAGCGGGCCTTTGCAATCAAGATTCCGTCGAACATCTGTTTTCAAAATTTCGGGGACGAGGAGGTTTCAACCCAAACCCAACCCCGCAAGGTATTCGGCTTTCGTGGCGACATATTGTGTCAACCGGCTATATTGGTACGAGTACAAAAGGAAATGTACAAGCCCCAAACGGAGTTGCTTTGGTGAATCCTGCCAGCAGAGTAACAAAAATATTCGAACAAGCGAATGATGATTCCCCAATCCTTTGCGAACTCGACGAAGATGTAGATGCTTTGGATATCGAAAAGGCGGCAGAGACTATTGATTTGTTTACGGAAGATCTAGACAATAATAACACAAGTAACCGTACCACGAGCGTATACGAAAAAAATGCTATCGCTTTTTTTGCAGGTTACATAGCATATCGATGTTTGATAAAAAACCCGTGCGATAGATGCCGAGATGACATCTTAAAAAGTCCGATGGATTCCATGACCTCCGCCGACATGTACATCGAGTACAGAGAATACGAAAATGTTGACATTGATGCTCCACCAATTACAAAGTTAAAACGTCCGACTGAAACTTTCGCCGCCATTGTTGAGAATCAATTAAACGCATTCAGTGGAATCGTCGACGAGTACTGGCACTGTGAAGGATTGTTACAAAAATTGAAAGAAAGTATTGTAAAGACTACGATGAAATCCTATCCTACTTGGTTTGACGATGATCATCCCTGCAAGGCGCACAGACTACAATTTTTATCGTTCATGCTAAGAGTAAAACTATTTGCTGAAACAAAATACCACAATGCTGCAGCACGGAAATCAAACTCTAGTCAAACGAATCGTACACACAATTCTAAATTGAAAAAGTTTCAAAATATTTGAATTATTCTGTATAGTAGTCGAATAGTTGAGGTAAAATCTCTCCGATATTCGGTTAGAGATAGTTCAACTTGTTACGCGAAAGCTTTATTCTGATCATCCCCACACACGCCCGAAAAGCTCTAAATTGTGATCTTGTTTCTTAATTTTTCATAGTGAATATTGTCCTCGGTTGTCACCCCGTGTTTCACTGACACGGTGAATAAATGTGAAACAACGCACGAACTATATGCATGTATTAAATTTGGTAACGATATATTGATTGCTGTTGTAATTTCATTTCTTCACATTTTCTGACGTGCTTTTTTTGAAATGAAGGCTATGTGAGTTGTGAGTCTGGAAATTTGCTTCAGTTGTTGTTCACAATTATTAACAAATGCAGGTTGTGATTCTGAACCTGTACTCTTTTCGTAGTCACCACATACTTATACTTGGAGGCTTTTCGAGCTCACTCTGAGGCTGTGCTTTTGATGTCACCCCCACATATTTACAAATAGAGGTTTGTAGTGACTCCGCGAATAGCAATCTCAATAATTTCATCTACTTCCAACTCCATAGTATTCAATGATAGTTTTTTTGTAAAGTCAATAATTCAATTTCAGTGCAGAAAAATTGTTCAACACCTACTTCCACTTTTCACCTTCATTTATTGATTGGATACATTCATATTCATTTATTTCAATTTCGGGGTTACTGAATGAGATTTTCCCGCTTAAAGACAATTAATTCTTACATAATACTGGACCGTCTCAATTTTCTTGTACTTTGTCTCATTGTCAGAGCAAACTGTTCACTTTTTTCACTTCTTAGCCGATTTTGGTTAAGCTGACTTTTTGTGAGTTCAGGCATTCTCACACCTTGACCAAATGTACACGTGACGACGTGGTTGCAGTCAAGCAGATGGTGACAATTTTAAACCTGCAAACAACGAAGGGCATAACAGTCGGTTCAGATTTCAGTGATTATAACTAATAAACGGTTTGACTGAAGTGTTTGGCTCTAATTACTTTTTTGGAAGGAATTTTATTCTCCATAAAAATATGGCAGCACCATGTTCTTGAAATTCCTCCTTCAGTGGATGTGAAACTATATCTACGGGAGTTTTTTCTGTTATTCTTATAGAAAATCAACGCATGAGGTGGGATGACCCAGATAATATAATTCCGAGCTTTCCTTCTGGGTAGCTTCGTCATTTGGCATAATGCGATGATTCTGATTTTTTTCGATATACCCTGGTCCACTTACATTTTAAATCAGTTCAAAAGGAACAACATGTTACATCACTTTTCAATGCAAAATTAGTAAATATATAAACCACCAAATGTTGTAACATCTGGTAGGTTCAAGTGTATAGAGTGAAGTCTCTATGAATAATATTGAAAAATGGGCTGCGTACAGTAATAATTCATTTGCCTAGTGCCTATTTTGCAGATGCTACAAAAAACGCTACTTCGTCGCTAAATGATTATTATACTGTATATAGTATACATATAAGCATAATATAAAACTAAAAAATAGAGTACGGAAATTTATCAAGAATGCAGACGATGGAGAACGGTATGAAATTCATAATATCGGTTCGATGAAAGAAAAAAAAAAGAAAAAAGTAATCCTTCGCAGGAGTAGCGTTTGAACGCTCGACCCTCGCATTGGCGACTCACAGCGTGTCGCACTACGCTAGAACGATCGATTAGTTTATTAGCTATTACTGGTATTTTAATTGTATGCTATTTTTTTCGCAGTTCATTAATTATAAAGCGGATACCAAATAAGCACCAACACAACTCAGCCTTGTTCTGTTGAATAATAATTTCAATGATAATTTCCTCACCAAGCTTTCATTTATGTATTTTGAGCGCGTTCCCCTTTTCACGCCTCAATCCGCTAGTCGACGGTACGTCGTATTGGCCGAGCTGGATGGGATAAAAATATGAACTCTGCCGAATTGCGTAGGATAAGCCTGTTATATCGACCGTTTGCAGTAGAGTAAGAATCTGCAGGCTTGGCCGAGTTCCGTAGGATAAACTCATACTTCCCGAGTTGACTGCTACGAGAAAGCGCCCTTACTACTGCCGCCCCAAAAACCCCGTCTTCGGAGATCTCCCTCCTAGTCTCTGGTGTAGCTATAGGGTTAAAAAAACAATTGTTATACAAGAGACGAGATATTTCGATAATAACAATTCAAACGCTCTTTTAAATGCAATCTTATCGAAGCGATAAATTTCGTTTAAAAAATTAGTCGAATTAAACCAGTTTTCGAAGAACATTCATTTATCGCGGCTTTGGTCATCATACGTTTTAATATATATATATATACTTTGTAGCAGTTAATTGCGACTAATTTTCAATACTGGTATTGTGGGAAGGAAAGCCTATTATAATCAGTGACAGGCGTTGCATCTTTGTTTTTTATTTTTTATCGCAATCAATTTGAGTAAACGATAGTGATGCACCGATGTTTGCAGTACTGACAGTTGATAATTCTCTCGCGTGTATATAGTTTATTATTATACATATACGTAAGCACGGCCATCATGTGTCAAATGTAATTAAATGGCGGAATGACGTTATATACAGAACGGAGAGAGTAGTGTGCGTATATGTCATACGCGACGACGTCGAGCTGCTTTAACAAATATCAACCTTTTTTTGTTTTCGCTTTGGTCCAAAAGTCTTTCTTTTTATCGTATAAAGCTTAACAATTATGGAAAAACAACCGTTGAATCAAAACAGTGATAAACCTCCACCGTACTCGGCCGCAACTGCACCGTCTCAAGGTAAATAACTAAATTCATCAGAAATCGAAATCGCACGATTTTTTTTTTGTAACATAGGTTATCCAATTATTTCGTCATTTCGTGATCGTCAAATCATGAAATTACGTTTGAATACAATGAACGATCATTCGTTTGGTTCCGTGATACAGAAATTAAAAACGAACGTCAATTAATGAAACAAATCCTTCTTTTATTTTTTCATTCTCTTGACAAGTAAAATTTTTTTTAATACATTTGATTGCGACATTGTTTAGAACATTGTTTATCTTCGAAAATGATAAAATCTTTTGTTTTACAAACTTCCCATTGTTTTGCATTCCGAGACACTCAGATTTTATTTATTATGAAAACTTTCACGAAACTGTCAGTCCTGTCATAGATTAAAAAGTGAAGTTTCAGGATATCCTTCGTGGCAACCACCGCCAGGCTATTATCCTACCAGCGGAGCACCAAATCCGAGTCAGCAAATTCCATCCTATGGTTCTACCGCTCCATTGACAACTGTCATTGTTCCAGAGATTATTCTCGTTGGCGCTTGTCCTGCTTGTCGAGTGAGTAGAAATTGACAACAATTTAACAGTTTTAATGGTTCTTTATTCTTAAAAAACAACACTTTGCATATTTAAGTACTATTTTTTTAGTATATTCCATTTTTTTATATCATCTTTGTTTTTGTATTTATCTTTTGACATTATTTATTTTTCGTATTTTCAAAATTGTAGTTGAAACAATTCGTGAAAAAACTGTTTTTTTTTCCAGGTCGGAGTCCTGGAGGACGATTACACTTGCATGGGTCTTCTCTGTGCAATATTTTTCTTCCCTTTTGGTATCCTCTGCTGTCTGTTGTTGAAAAATCGACGCTGCTCTAACTGCGGAGCATACTTTGGCTGATTTGTCGATCGGGCAGTTGCGATGAGAGGAGTTTGGTTTTGTAAATAATATATACGTTGAAAGGCTGTGGTGTCGGATATAATGTTTCATAGTGAAAATTCGTTAGATGTTATTACGCAGCGATTATAAAAATCTTCAATTCTATCGGATAAATTCAAACATAAAGAAATGATGTATTGTGTAAAAAACAATATGCGAAATTCGATTTGAGAAAAACGTGATAATTTGTGCTTTCTCGATAAATCGAATGGCCTCGAAGAGAATCAAACATTTTTAAGGGGTATTCCAAGTAGAGTAGAACAATTTTTGGCCAAAACGATTTTTAGAAAATTAACATCTCTTAATGATCGATTAAAAAATTATCCAAAAATTGGTTATCTTCACTTGGAACGCCCTGCAATTACGAACCAAAATACGAGTGCTTTGAGAGCAATTATCCATTATTTTCGACTTTCCACTACGAAAGTCAATCTTTTTCTCATGGTTGAAGGATCTGCCGATACTCTATGGAGAATATTTATATCAGAATTGAAATTAGTTCAAAAATACCCAAAATCTTTTTTCGAAGACAAACAAATATTACCCAGAAGTTATAACGTAATTCTTAAGACTTTCACATTTCCTGAATGTTGTAACGGTTACACATTATGTTTGTAATAATATCAGAGTAAAAATCGTTGAAGTTTAAACATCGTTATATTTTTTTTAACGTGAAAATAGCCCAGAAAGTTTTTATTTTTTACACGAGGAATTTTCTTCGTTAACTTCGTTGACCCTACTGCAATTAATTAAGTTGTGGCACACTAGAAAAGTTTCAAGGTCATTCACTCATTAGTCATTTTACTGAATAATTTAGGAATCTAATCAAATATTTCTTTAATCCAATAAAAAATGATTGAACTCTCGATATTCTGGATAAATTGTCGAATGAGTCATTCATAAAAACTAGATGACCTTTTGTGAAGTATTAACTTTTAATTTGTACTTCCCTCGTTGATTAACGTTTCATTACATCCGACATACGATATAGATACGTCCCGACGTCCCATTATTATTACCGTTAATTGATCCTCTTGTTCCCCAATTTAATGTTAATTCAGGAAAACGTTGCAATAATTTACGAACGCCATACGATTAATGCGAAAAAATCTAATCATTTCTTGCGATCATGACTTTTATTTAAATACGAAAACTTACAAAGAGAAATTTTTCATGCCTTGTTATTAGTGAGAAAAAAATAGATTCCCATTTGAATGAAATATTTCAGTTTTATAATTAACTCACAATAAAATCGTAACTCCAACATTTTTCACCCGAAAAAGGACAGTTTGACGTAAAAATGTGTTTTTGATTAAAATAGTCAAATTTTTCCATTCACAAAAATACTATAATGGCTAAAAAAATGATGACATAAAAACTTTTTTTTTTATGATGTACTTCAAAAAAATTCTTTTAGTTTCTTTCTCAGGTACAAAATTTCGGAGTTACGATGATTTCTCTACGGGATCACGCGTCTATACAGTGTATTGTTTATTAAAACTCAATTGAAAACACCTGAAACTATCAAATTAAAAATAAATTTATGTACTTAAAAAAAAACCAAAATTCGATGAAAAAATAATGGTCAAACTTTGCTTTAATTTTACTGCCCCAAGGTTTATGTAGCCCCTTAATTAGTTTTTCATTAATACTTCAATCATTACAACGAAAATTGTCAGGTTTACCTTTTTACATATTACTGAAGTTGTCAGTGTCTGCTTGAGTGATAAACGTCAAGTTTGTGCACGATATCCTTTCTCTCGATGGATTAATGATCCCTGCTCAATTTTTATTCTACACTACGAATTATTGGCCTATAATTACATTAGGTATGTGCTAATGGCGCGCCTGCGAGGTATATTTCATTTTTGCATGAATAAAACGCCTCATTTGAATGAGATTTTCCGAATAAAAATTCAGACTTGGTAATGAACAGTAGCAATATGAAAAAAAGTATATTTTTTGAACGAAGAAAACAAATGGTTTAGTTACATCTTTAATTTGAAAAAAAAAAAAAATCTGTTACCGTTATAATGATAACGATCGTTTATTATTATTCACAAAAAAGTAAAATGTTCGAAAATTTGTCACACGTTCTAAACATAGAACATTTGTAGCCCATTCGAAAAGATCTGACCTTGGATTTTTATGGTATCTTTCCTGATTTTTTTTCGCTGTGTAGAAAGGAATTGAAAATGAATGTAAAGTTACTACGTGGACATTCTTATTAATTCGAATGAGTATCGATGAAATTATCAAAAATAGAAGTGTTTGCCTTTTGATTAGAATGGTTTTTATACTCCATTGGATTATTCACAGAGCGTGAAGGACGACTAATTTTGCAAGCATCGTTATCGTATTTGAGGACCGGAAAAGTATGTCGGGAAGTGAAATAAAGAAACTTATAAAGGACGCAATTGCGAATGAGGTGTAAGTCGCGAAGACACGGACAATATCCGCGTCTTATTCGAAGGTTTTTCTGCAATGTCAACGTTTTTATGCCTGGGCTTCCCCACAGGATTTTTTATTCCTCTCTCTTTTCATCAAACGACAAAATCCACGGTTTCCAGGAAATTGCTCAAGCGGCATTGACTAAACCGGTAACCTTCTTATTCATTATAATCGTTTTAGATTGGGAGGCTATTTATTTTTTTTACTAATTTTTTTTTACGTTTCATTAGGCACGAAATATGCGATGATTATATTCTAATCTCAATACTCATATTACATCGAGAGCCTTTATTTTATTTTTATTTTATTTCTTTCCGATTCGGTAAATATTTGACAATCGAATTTGAATTTAATTTTTAATATTTTTTGCACCTAAATAAAATCCGTACAATGAGTCACCCGTTGACGACATGGAATGGAGTACGAACGTCAAACTGGAGAATTTTAATAAATCCCCGAATTTGTAATTGCGCTGAGGAAAAGTATGGGGTTATGACGCAGGCTATTTACTCAGAAGTACTCTCATTTCAGATATCCTTTTTTTCCTACAAAAAGCATGAATGAAAAAGTTGAGCTCCCAAAAATTCGTTTTATGATTGTTTATTAGCAAAGGGAATGAGGGCTTTTTCGACTCGAACAGGATTCCTTTGAAACGTGTAGAGTTCCTCACTAACTTGAATATGAAAACTTACTTTTTACGGTGTTGAGACTTTCTGCAGAAATGACAAACTTATTTGAGAATTAAAATCAATTTAGAAACAACATTTTAGACAAGTAAAAAAATGATAAATTGAGTAAAAGCAAATTGAATTTTTGAATAAAGACTGGGGGATTTTCATCCGCGTCTCTTCCATGAGAAAATTGTCATAGGATGTGGAACGCATAACGAAAAACGATAAGAAAGCAAGTGTGAAATTGCTTGTATTTCTCACAGTTAGAGAAAGAAGAAATAAAGAAGAAAAAATTCCAATGAATGACTGATAGGTAGACGTGTGTCAAAGTTGTGACTGTGTCGTGATACGATTTAATAACACAGACGAGAAAATATATAGATCGAGAAGGGGAATTCTAAGAGCGAAATCGCGTGGAGGGGTTTCCGAGAGAGATTTTGTCCTTGATGAAACGTTTTAGCGTATAAAGTAGGCTGCGTGATCATTTGTAGGGCCAGACCGAGCCGAGACATCGTTCTCGTTGGTGCGAGGAGTGCGAGATAAGAGGAAGTAACAAAACAAACACAATGACAACAATAACAGAAGAAAAAAGGATCAGCATGCCTCGCCACGAGGGTGTATTGTCAGAAGAATTTGAAAAGAATCAATGTCTCGAAGTTCTTCACGACGTACTGAAAATTCCGTCGATCATTGATGAGAAAAAGCCTTCGAAAGTTTTCATGGAAAATTCAAAATCATTGTCCGAGTCTTCTTATCGGAGCGCACCCTCGAGAGAACATCACGAAAAATTGCTTCGTGATTTCTTCGAGATAATCCTCGACGAAGCTGTTTTCAAGGTCAGTGAAAAAATTTCATTTTCTCTCATATCTGATGCAATCCTCTTCTACGATATCGTTCGGTCGTTCCTGCAAGAGAAAAAAAAAACAAAAATCCATTATGGATAATTCCGATAACTCGTTTGTGTGCGAAATTATTCCAACAATTATGTTCGTCAAAAAAAATAATAGAAAAGAAACTGGACTGCGAATATGCAGCGGACTTTGTGTTGCAACATTTTTTTTCCTCCGTTGTAATTTACGTTTATCGGTCGTAAATTCCTGAGTGAAGCAATGTAGACGTTTGAAAATGGGTATATAACTTCATAACTGAGCTGTAGTAGAAAATTCTTTGTCGCTTTGTACTTGATTCACAGGTTTTCAAGGACACGCGTTTTTTTTCCATGTTCTGAATCGTTGAATTTCTAATTCACGTTTTTTTCCCTCTGCAACAATGTAAGAAAAACTAATGTTTTTTGTATTCATTATTCCACTCTTGAAATCCACTTAAGAATTCTGCTTGTTGAGAAATCTTTATTCGTACTTTAAGAAAAAGCTTCAGGCAACAAAAATTTGACTTTGAGGCTACGTTTTGTCGGTTTCTCTTGACGAGGGGATAATTTATCGGAATTTTGTTTCAGGGCACGTCTCGCGAAGGTAAAGTCGTCGAATGGGTTGAACCATCGAAATTGCGCGATCTCGTAGATCTCGAAGTTCCAAAAACGGGCGTATCCCACGAGGATTTACTGATGCTGGCACGAAAGGTCGTGAAATTCAGTGTGAAAACAGGACATCCGCATTTCGTGAACCAATTATTTTCGAGCGTAGATCCGTACGGTTTGATGGGTCAATGGTTGACGGACGCGTTGAATCCTTCGGTGTACACGTACGAAGTTTCTCCGGTATTTTCGTTGATGGAGGAGGAAGTACTTCGAGAAATGCGTCGAATAATTGGTTGGCCGGAAGGCGGAGGTGACGGGATATTTTGTCCGGGTGGTTCGATGGCGAATGGTTACGCAATAAATTTGGCGCGACATCACAAATTTCCAAAAATAAAGGAAACCGGTTTGTCCGAATTGCCAAGGCTGGTGGTTTTCACATCGGAAGACGCTCATTATTCGGTTAAAAAATTAGCGGCTTTCCTGGGAATCGGTACGAACAACGTCGTCTGCGTCGACGTTGACAACCGAGGAAAAATGTTGATGAGTGATCTCGAGGTAAAAATCGCTCAAGTTCTTGAAGAAGGAGCTGTGCCGTTGATGGTTTCCGCGACTGCTGGAACGACGGTTTTAGGCGCGTTCGATCCACTCCGTGAAATCGATCAAATATGTCGAAAGTATTCAATGTGGTTCCACATCGATGCTGCCTGGGGTGGCGGCGCTCTCGTCTCCACGAAATATCGAAATCTTCTCGACGGCATCGAACTCGCTGACTCAGTGACCTGGAACCCACACAAATTATTAGCTGCGCCACAACAATGCTCGGCGCTTCTTGTGCGCCACGAAAAACTGCTGGAATCGGCTCACAGCTCGAGAGCGAGTTATCTATTTCAACCTGACAAATTTTACGATACTTCGTATGATTCCGGCGACAAACACGTCCAGTGCGGACGGAGAGCTGACGTATTGAAATTCTGGTTCATGTGGAAAGCCAAAGGTACGAGCGGCTTGGAAAAACACGTTGACAAAGTTTTTCAACTATCGGAATACTTCACGAGTCTCGTACGCAATCGACCTGGTTGGCAATTGTTGCAACAACCCGAATGCACCAATGTTTGCTTTTGGTACGTTCCCGAATCCAAACGACATTTAAAAGGCGATCAACTCACCGAAGCCCTCCACAAAATTGCACCTGTCGTTAAAGAACGCATGGTACGAAATGGCAGCATGCTCGTTACTTATCAACCTCTTCGAGGACGTCCCAATTTCTTCAGACTCGTATTGCAAAATTCTTCTCTCAATGAAACTGACATGAGGTACTTCGTTGAGGAAATCGAAAGGCTTTCCAATGACGCGTGAACTCGGAAACCCGTTGTGAATAAAAAATAAAACAAGGAAATTGTAAATTAGTTCGTTGAGATCAAGTAGTTGATTGTATTAAAGTTCAAATCGTTGAAATCCAGCGAATTCTTTTTTCTTAGTTTTTTTATTTTTGAAACTTGATTGAAATGTATTAATATTTGTACGAAAAAAAAACAACGTTGAATTCATTTGCAATATTGAAAAAATAATCAAACAACTAAATAAACGACGATTACAGAAGTTCAAGAACTGAAGTTGAATATGTTGCTATAAATTCGAATAAATGATCACGTAGATTTTGTAGTTCGAATTTTTTCATTTTGGCGCGGCTCTGGAAATTTTATTGCTCGCTGAAAAATACAAAACGAGTGCCAAAAATTACTTCGCGAGCGATTTGTTCTGAGAGCGAGAAAAAAAACGATTTTCTCATTATTTCATTGAATTCGCTTAAAAAATTAGATTTAGTATAAAAATATTATTATTGATTCGTATGTAAAATCGATGTATTAATTTATACGTATTGATATTACAGGTACAATTAAAATGAAATTATACTGGGAAAATAATCGTGAAAATCGAAATGATTCTTAATAAAAAAAGGTAATATTTCAAATTCGTTAACAATTTTTCTCCTGCGCGTAAAATAGTTGTAAAACTAACCTCAGTGTGATAACGTAAGATTAATAATTAAATGGAAGAAATGGCTTTGAAAAAAAAGATATTGTGCGGCGTGGACGTACTTAATAGTTATATTTATTGTAAAATGAGTAACAATTTAAACGTTCTCAATCCGTCACGTATGACAGTGATGTTTTCTATATATCGTGCTATTTACAAATCAAGGCGCAAAAAAACTACTAGAAAAAAATTAGCTCGAGCGATCAACGCTCTGCTTTACGAAAAAAAAAAAATAATACAAACGAAAATTTCATACAACGAATCTCTTTTAAAGATTAATAGGGACCGTGCGTGAGCTATAGAGAGCGGCACCACCGCCGATGTGGGCGCTCTCTCATGTCTGAATGTGCAATTTGTGCGGTGTTATTTTGGCTTTGAATGATAGGAATACAGACAAATTTTACTATTAATAATGTTAAAAATGAGCAATTAAGGTTTTCTGCTCGTGATTAATAATCGTGCTCGGGGCTAAAATTATATAAATATAAAAAAAAAATGGGGCTCAAGATATATTTCAAATGTCGTAGAAACACAAAGTATGGGCGACGAATCGGCCATATAATTCATTCCGTTTGTTTCTCGCTCTTTCATGTGAAATGGACAGCGCTCTCGGGAAAAGAATAGTATTTCAAAAATGGTCAATCTTCTCGAAACCAAAGTGGTGTGTGAAAACTGCCCTGCATTTACCAATGTCTTTTTGATGAAGAAAAACAAACAAATCAATTTTGTATCGTAAATCAATTAAAAAATTTTGCCACCCGCGTATACGTGCTTGATTACTTAGCACCTAGCTAATGTAGAAATTGCCCACTTCGTGGCGTTGTAAGCGCCACGCACGGTCCCTATTATCATTGCGGTGATTATAAAACGTTGAAATAATTCGACGATCCATTGGTCAGTAAGAAATCTAACGAGCATTTTTTAGCGAAGATACGTGACAATTCGTTAAAAAAAATTGCAACGTATCTCGGAAAATAAAAAGAACAAAAATAGTGTTAAAAATAGCAGCTATCTTCGTTTTGCACTGGTGAATGTTTTACATTCACTTAACTGAACTCTTTGAGGAACTTTTCGTGAAATTGCTTCAAGCTATTGAGCATCGTTACGATTTTTTCCTTCTGAGGTAAAATCGTCGTACGGAAATGATAAGTTCCAGGCCTTTGACCGAAACCAGAACCGGCGATAACGCAGATTCCCGTTGCCTCGAGGAGTTTAAACGCGTAAAAAACGTCCGGTTCTTTGCCTTCGGCTTTCGCGGCTTTTATCGCTTTTTCCGGAAGGTCCAGACGCGGAAATACGTACATCGCACCCATCGATGGGTTACACTGTAACAAAAAAATGTGTAAATACAAATTTAAAATTGTATGTGTTAAAAACTTGAATTTTGAAATAAATTGTTATTTTTCCAACGCAACAGAATTGTCGTTATTAGTTTATATCCACATAAAAATTCACATTCAAGTAGGCAATTGAAAAAGCTATTTGAGATTGTTTTGAATTTAAGAAAAATTTGAAATCAGAATTTCTGCAATTTGACGAAAATATAAAAAAAATGCTTAGTATTTTATGTTGATTTTTAAAAACAAAAAAAAACTTTATAGAAATACATTTTTCTATTATTAAAAATTGGAAAATAAAAATTTGTTGAATTCTTAACAATTCATTCTCGTTCTAATTTTCTTTATTCAAAATTGAAAAATGTATCAACGATTACCTTGAAGCCTGGAATACTGTTGAGAGTATCGACAACGAGACGAGATCGTTCAGCCAATGAATCCAATACTTGGGTTTTTTCTTTGATGAATAAATCGTAAGAAGGATCACCGGGTTTTGGTGGACTTACGACGGCCGCCATTGCTACTTGTCCCAGAACAGTTGGGCACAACATTGCCGATATCGATTTAGAAAGTATCGCCATTACTTTGGGATCCATGTTTACGTATTCGCCGTAACCACCGCGAAGTCCGCACTCCCCCATGTATCCTGTTAAAATGAGTAAAAACATTTAAAAAAGTTGATTTGTATATAAAATTTTTTTTTTTTTTTTTAATTGGAAGTCTTGTTTCGAGTCGCCACCGCGACTCTTAATGTTATTTTCAGATTTTTAGCCAAATAGAACCAATAAATTCAGGAAAAAGAAAAATTCATTGAAATTTGATTAAACAATTTACAAAAATTACTGTGTTACATATTTCTGTCGGATTACGTCAAGCGTTTTCGTTCTATTTGCAGCGTATCACAGTAAAAAAATTGAAACCCCTACCAACGAAAGTGCTTCGATGATTTGCCTCGTAATTCGGTCAACAGAGCCGTCAAAAACAGAAAACAACAAAAAAGCGACAAAGTTTTATAATATGACTGAATAACATTGTAAAATTACGATGTTTCTCTATATATTTTCATAAATTTAAAATGGAATATTTGTAAACTTGAAAATTCACTATTTCGGAATTTTCGTATTTCTATTTTGAAAAATTACTGTTGACAAAAAATTACTGTTGTAAGTTTGAACACTCACTATTTCTGAATTTTCGTATTTCTATTTTGAAAAATTACTGTTAAAAACATGTAAAAAATACAATAAAACGGTAATTTTTGTCGTTTTTTTTTTAATATAGTGCGACGAAAGTGTGGGAACGCAGTAAACGTTCAAGGAAAATTCTTTCCGTGAACCTGTTCATAATGATACGAAAATTTGAAGCGGCTCCACGAAATTTTGGCAATAACATTGAAGTTTTTTTCTAAATCTCATTAAAAATATGATTTAATGGATAATTGTTTTCCTCGTTATACACTCTTCACAGAGTATAAGCAAAATGTGGGAATTTTGCGATTTCATGACGCGTAGATTTGAACATAAATTTATTTTGCTCTATTAGTTATACAAGACTTAAGGTTCTCGGTAGTATAGTGGTCAGTATCCTCACAAGTGGACAAATTCGGTGATCACAGATTAGACAACAAATACTTTTGGTTAGATAATACAGCCGTACACATAAATGAATTGAGATTAAGACTGAGCATAGCGGATATACGACCTCACAGAAAAAAAAGAGAAGAAAAAGAAGGTTGTCAACACCAAATCACGAGATTGAAAAAAATAACCGAGCAATTGAAGTCGGCTAAGAATACCACGACTTAACGAGATCTTGTAAAACAAAAAAAAAAAAACCAATCAAATGTAAATACTTACACTATATACCCTACCAATAATTTTAAGCTTACTATAAGTTACCCCTAATCTTATGGAAACACATCCTGATGATGCTGTTTGTATTAATTATAAGAAGCAACTCGAGCGTGATTTTTGTATAGCCAACATTTCGTTCTTTTTTTCCACGCAAAACAAAACTGTGATATTACGCACTTTAATAACTAAGAAACACAGATATATTTTTTGTTACACACCATCAAAATATTTATTAAAACTTAGAGATGTTGATAACCAGCCTAAAGTTTAAAAAAATATACCTAGAAGAAGATACGCTTTGTTTGTAAAGTTTGGAAGTGCGTAAGTTAACCAAAAACTGTATGGCAATTTATAGTTAATAAAAAAAACTTTAATAAAAAAAAAGTTAGTATCCCCGCGTGTCACGCGGGAGACCGGGGTCGCTTCTCCGCCAGGGAGAACATTTTATTCGTTCTTTTTTCCCAAATTTGACTAAATTTTTAACAAAAAATCATAAAAAAATGGTTTGGAAAAACGGTAATTCAACAAATAATTAAACGACTTTTTTCCCGTCGTATGAAATGAATTTGTTGATTTTCTAGAATACTTCCGAATTTTGTCTCTTCTTTTTGAAATTTTTTTTTCCCACTCTTTCTGGAAACGGTCAGAAATCTCGTAAGCTAAATGTTGAATCTTTTTAGAAACACATATGCAAAATTCTCGATTTTTTTTATTGATTTTTTTGAGCGCTTATGGAAAAATCTTAAATTAAGGAAACATGCTAGAAAAATTCGTACTTATTCGTAAAAATCATTAAACTCTTTTCGCGTAACGAAATTTTCTTGTTTCTGATTATCTATTGGAAAATATTTTGTTTAAACGATGTGTCACTAGCTTTTTGGAATGATTATTACTGAAAATCGACGCTTTAGTTTGAAAGATTATTTTTTTGGGGATTTTTGTCGAATTGTGAAATTTTCATATTCTGACCAAATAAATATTTATTAATTCGTTTTTTAAATAATTTTTTAAAGTTCTAATTACCTTTTGACACGGACATGTACGAAGCAAGTTCCATGTTAGCATAAGGCGCGCCCATTTCGGTCATAACTTTTTTGAACGAGTGAAAAGCGCTGTTCTTGTCGTAAACGTTATCTTGATAGACTTCGTCAGCGAGTAGATAGAGGCGATGTTCGTGAGCGAATTTGATGATGTTCTCGATATTTTCTCTCGTCAATACTTGACCGGTTGGATTGCCAGGATTAATTACAACGAGTACACGGGGATTGCACGTTTTTAAGGACTCTTTGTAGGATCGTTCCAATTCACTGATGTCAAGAGCCCATTTATTTTCCTCGTTGAGATAATAACCAACTTGTGAGAGACCAAATTCGGCAAGGGCAGCCGAGTAGAGAGGATATTGCGGTATGGGAATCATCACACCCGAAGGTTTGCCATTTAAATGTTCGTTGAAAAGTTTGAGAAATGACTGAAAAAAATGAAAATTGTTAAAAACCTCTCAAATTATAAATAAATTCATTAAAATATTTTACAAAGCCTTTTTTACCTTGATTCCATCGGATGCTCCATTGGAAAGAATGATGTTATTATGATCACTGGGAATACCGTCTCGCTTGTGAATATAATTGGCCACATGCTTGCGAATAATTTCAATACCCGTAGACTCCGAATACGAACCAACGCTGCAACCTTTACAACCACCCAATACCTGATGAGCATGATTTTTAACATCCTCTGGATAGCGAGGGTCATCCATAAGTTCAGGGGAGACCGTAAGCGCTAATACTTGTCGAAGAAAGGTGATTGGCCTCTGACCCATCGCATGGGCATCACCAATGTTCGCTTTTATCACCTCCTTGAATGGCTTTTGAACTCCCTGAAGATAGAAAAAAAATTATTTTATCAGAGTTTATTTAATCATAAACTTTATTCGATCAACGATTTCAACTGAATAGAAAATTTTTTAAATCATGACACTTAATTATAGAGTGTATTTCAATTACGATAAATGAAAGAAATTTCACATGAAATTAATTGAATATTTGAATTTATGGATTAAATTATCAAATCATTCGAGTGATAAAAATCGTTTTCTCTCAGTCTAAGTACTTTCATATTCTCTGAGCAGAATTTAACAAGGTTTCATGATACGATACACAAGAAATTGCAACGCAGGTTTATCTTCATGATTTTTAGGTGTCACAGAATGGCTAGGAAAAAGACATTTAATCTCTAGTTGCAAGGTCTAATCGAGTGTGTGTTACATGCTCCAGGAAAAACATTGTTACGTAAGACAACACATCGTTATGACTCACTAATTTTCATTGCGAGCAGCAAATATTCAAAGCTATTTATGAATGATTTAATCGTTTAGGATCATTTATTTTTTATTTGGTTTGTGTCAAATTTAGGATTGAAAACTTTTTCATTGAAATTCACACAAAGAATAGTTACGAAAAAAATTTCTAATCTGTTTGTGTTCGTTAGAAATGAAAACATTTTTATGTACAAAAGGAGAAAATTTCGCCAATAACTTTTAATGGAAACAATACAACTGAATGATTCCTTTTGCTTTATCTGATTTTTATTTTAGTTTTAAGAGCATAATTTGATTAATTAACAATAATCTAGTTTGTAATTCATAGTTTAATTTTCTTAATAAATTATCATTCCAATAAAATTCATTAGAAAATTATGAATCGAACAAATATTATTTTATTTATAATTCAGGTTAATTTCGATAAAATTCGATACTAAATTATCAATTGAATAAAAATTTGGGTTATTTACAGTTCATAGTATAAATTTCAAGTTCAACCGGTTGTGGGAAAGCTGCACAGGAAATAATCAATTGACGTTATACACGTAGACTCGAGCTATAGGCAAACGTAATTTAATGCTTGAGTGTGCGAGTTGCATACATGCCCAAAGGAAAGGGTAAAATAACGCTTCAAATTTGAATTTCGACACGTATGCGGACATTGCCGGTATTTCATCAATCAATTGATAAAAACGAATAAAACGGTCGTTGCGTTTGAGGAACGATGTTTGTATCCTACAAATGTGAATTTCTCTTTAGAATTATACCCATTTTTATAATAAAATATACATGTATATATAAATAGATGTAGGGGTCACGTATTTCTACAAGGTCAGTCATCGACCAAAGTTCATTTGTCCAAAGTCGTTTTCTATATCGCGATAATCATATTTACAATAATATTGACCTTATTCTTAATTATCAAATTAATAGACAAGGAATGATCAATAATAACGAACGTTTAATTAAAATGATAAAAATCACTTTTTAACGATTGTAATATGGGTAATTGTGCTACATTTCAATATTCAAATTACAGTATTCCTTTTTCTTTATGTAATTCACATCGTAAAAATGATCTTTTGTCTGTGGAAAATTATTCTTTTTTTTTTCAAATGTTTCCATCGGAAAATCGTTCCCGTTATCGCCGTTATCTGCCGCTGACATAATCTTCACGTTTCGAAAATATGTCAATCGTAAGGTGTTAATATCATAAGCAAATATGATATAGACGAGTTGCCCATAAGTCGACGAATAGATGAACGTATATACATATATATATGCGGTAAAAAATGACGCAGTTAATTATCACGCTCCACCACCTGATGAGTCTCATTGGCACGAGTTACAGTCTCTCACGATCAACAGTTATTCTGACCGCGCTATTATCCGAAAAAAATGACAAAACTATAAGATATTCATGATAAAAAAATAATCGTAAGAATTTGGGAACACATCTGTATCATTTTCATATTTTTAAAATTGTGCCAGAAAATCGAAACTGAGCCGTCTAAAAATAATAATCCGGACAAAAAGAATTCTTTAAAAATCTTGAAATTCGTTTCGTGTTTTGATTCGTGCCTTTTACTAACTACAAGATTAATAAAAAATCGCCAGCGTACTTTCAAATCGCTCGGTACCAAAACAAAGAATTTGAAAATAAAAGAAAATTGAGTCGGCGCTCTACAAAACGCGTGAAAAAAATGCACGTAGAAACAACGCCCTCTTTGTACGTTGTTTACACTCAATTCTGCAATCGGATAATTTTTATGTTTCTAAAAAGTAGTAAAAGTTTCTAATAGAAGTATCTGTCACGATAAAATGAACGAGATTTCTTTTAAAATGGATTGGGGAAATTGGAATTAGAAGTTGGAAAGAACTAGTTCGAAAGATCGAAAAGTACAATGTCCAAAACGAGTATTTCAGTTGAAAAAAAAATATAAACAGCACAAAGTAGGACGTTTATTTGGGTTTTGTTTTGCCCCACACGCCAAGACACTTACCTTTTGAAGTTCCTTTTCGATCTCAAGGGCTCGCAAAAGAAGAGGACCTCGTACCGCATATTCCATACGTCGTAAATTCGAATAAACATTGTCCTCTGTCAAAGTTCTGTCAGACGATGATGAAGACATGGTGCGTTTGGAGACGTTACATACGCCGGTCAACAGTTGAACTAGGGACGTGGAATTGGCTCCAGTGTTCTCGAGTCCCCTTGAACAACCAGCTGCATTGCTTATTACCCCCGCTGTGCCAACAGCGTAAGGCCTACCACCGTGCTCCCAGGCACGTGAAATTCCGCCTACCATAGCGGCGCTTCGTAATCTAGCATGCGACATTGCCGTTCGGAGAGTTTTTTCAAATTGGTAGTAATAATAGCAAAAAAAAAAAAAAGGTGCTAAAATATCCACGTCACGAATAAACACTCAGAGGTATATAATAAACGGCCTCTGGTACGATCGAAGATTTGAGCTTTGCCTTTATTTCTATTTTTACATTTAGAACATTTGATTTTTTAATATTTTTATTTTTACGATTATGAACACGGAGAAAATGTATACATTTATATAGGGGCGCGTTTAGTGCGGGTGTCTCACGCGACTTGAAATCGAACGATTATTTTTTTGTTTTTTCTTTAAAAAAAAGGTGTTTTCTCTCTTTCTCTTTTCGAGTCTAGCGGACGACGCCAGATAAAGATGTTCCACGACGAACCTCGTCGCTCGGCTTTCGGCGACTTACTCACGAGAGAGAGAGGAATTATTGTCAAGATCAACGCGATACAAAATAGCCGAAGAATTATTAGTAGGGATGTTTGGTTACGAGAGAATTTTCTTATTGTGGAATATGGGACACCCGGGGTCAACACACAAATGCATGTCATATCGATATAATTATTTTTGTGGACTGTAGATGGCGCTATGTGATGTTTGAACGAGAGCAAAAAAATAAGCTCTGCGCACGGCTTCAGCAAAATCTGCAAGGGAAGAGCTCGTGTAATTGCATGCGTGGGGTTGAAGTTTGCGCGCGCACTTTACCTCGAGTATCGTAACTAAACAACTGAATTACCATAATCGGTAACACGTACAATTTCAAGCATTGTTACACGCAACTCGCGAAATTTTGATCTTTCGAATTTTTCGAAAACTTTCCACATTAAGACGCGTTCACAACGTTCAAAAAATTCTTATGGGAATTGACAATTGCCGGAATTTGTGTCACTTCATTGTGTATGGGAACGATGCTGAATACATGGATAAAAATCTGGAAAATTGTGCAATTTTTATTTATACAGAATAACAGAATCCTAAATCATAATACACTAGTTTTTTTTTCAAGTATCCCTTGTATCACGCGGCTGGAAATACTGGAAATGTCTCTTGCAAAAAAAGTACAGTACGAAAATACGCGTAATTGTTCTAAAATAAATATAATAATTGGGTTAATAAAAATAATTTTGGGTTTTGCAATCATATAGTTTCAAAAAATTTGTCATCGGTACATTCGTGTGTATTTTTACCGACAGATTTGAAGAAGCCTTGTAGCGATTGTCGGTAAAAAGATAACTCTTCTTACCGACAATACTCTGACTTCGAGAACTTTCTCGAAACCACATTTTTTCTAAGTCACCTGACTGATATCCCCGCCACTGTCTTGGCGTAGGAGTTTTGAGAACTAAAATTTACCTTACTTGCTTCTCTGACTTGGACCCGTCATGTTGCAGTCCCGAACAAATAAATCTTTATTAAAAGTTAAATAAATACACAAAATATTATAGACGATGTGAGGTGAAGTTATTTTTACTCCTTATTCCCTATAGCCTTGTAGAGCCGTGCGCTATCTAGCGGTTATATTTCGAATTCGCGGAATTTTGCGGGAAAAAGTTTAGATACTTAGGATTAACGTCAAAATAAAATTGATATTATTAATGTTATCGAAACTACAATTTCTCTTATTTATAAAAATACACAGATTTTCCATAAAGTTGGTGAACTGACTCAAAAATGGAGTTAAAATGATGGGACGAGTTCGGAACAGCTCGAAAAATAAACATAAATTGAATTTATAGAAAATTTATCAATTTTATTACTCGAAGTATGACTTTTTGTTTTAAAAAATGTTAGAAAAGCCGAAAATAAACATAAATTAAATTTGCACAAAATCCATTAATTTTGTTACTCGAAAAATGGCTTTTTGTCTGTTCGAACAATGTTCGAATGTTTTGCACATGCATTTTCAGCGAAACACTTCATTCAAAGGACTGAAATTTTGATTATGAAATTCTTCGTTATATTTTTTCTATGCATCAATATCGCACACGATCAATCCATCGTGTTTTACGAATTACGAAGGATTAAGGTAAATCGGTGAATTTGAGCGATCCAAGATGAAGGGCTGACAATTTTTGTAGTTACACATAAATACGGGATGAATTGATATTTGCAATTTGAACGCTATCTAGTTTAGTAGTAATTAATTCGTAAATATATCGACTGTTTCCAGACACATCCCTACGAGCATAGAAGAATCGTATGCACGTCAAGAATTATTGAATTTTTACATTCGGTGTTTCCAAGATTTCGTAATAAAAAATTGATCACTGTATTCCGCGAATATTCCTGAATATAAAAGTGCTTGGGTTTTTGAACATTACCGTTAAAAATCGACTGAAAAATAAAAAATTATTCGTTGTAAAATGACAGATTTCCACAGGAATGACACGGGAGAGAGCGCGAGGGCGCTTAGCAATTCTGTATTCAGCTAGAACCTGCTAGAACATGCCTTCAGACGTGACAGTTTGCCAGTTTGACTGTTTTTCTTTCCTGTTTTTGAATGTTTTTACCGTATTTGATAAATATCGATAGAATTAATGGTAATATAGGTAAACTGACAAGATCTCTGCCGTTGCGTAATTCCTTTGTGTAAATACACTATATAGGTTATAAAAAAAAATTAGTTTCTATTATTAAACATTGTAAACATTTTTTGAACAATAAAATCATATAAAAATATCCATTCTCCGCTGTTTATATTTCGAAAATAATAACATTATAATTTCAAAGTCAATTTTGCATTTGTGAACTTTGGTCTACAATAGATACTGCAAAGATCACGTAACCGTCACCGATCTATCTTAAGTGAAATGCCAACAACTCGATGTGGGGCGTTTATAAAAAAAAGTGTAAATGCCGTATTAGTACGACGGTATTTAATCCCGATCACGAAACATTGTACAAAGGAAAGCCAAGGATGTAAAAAGAGGATAATAAATATTAAGAGTGCAAAAAACAGCTCGGCTCGTACATTTTACCATTTACAAACAAAAAGCACACATTTCGAGATAAGATAAATGTTCCATGGACTCAATGAAAATCCGTCAGATTGTCGTGGCAGACATGATGCGAATCAAATTATAAACTTCTCGTTAAAATCTCGTGCAAATGTGCATACATTTATTTACATTGTTTTTTTTCTTCAATTTATATTGATAAGAAATCGACGATAATTTATTATTATTATTATTATTAAAAGTATTATTTTCAATTAAAATTTATTTCAGGATGTTGCCATGTTTTTTTTTCATTTTTCAATAAAAAAAATGTGAAAAACGTTTGCTCTTGAGTTTCACAAAAGAATCTTTGAATTGAGATTAAAAATATTGCACTCTATTTTTTTTCTGCACTTTTATTTGATCAAAAAATCATGTAGAATTGCTCCACGTTCTTTGTTGGGAATTTATTTTGAAGAATTCTTGTTTCGACGATGATGAAAAAATAAAATCGACGAATTAAAAAACTAACGAAGTAATGAAGCAGCTAATTGTCGTAATTAAATTACTATTACGATTTAATTATTCGTAATTTTTGACACATTGTCAGACTACTGAAAAATCATTTATTTCAAAGAAGTAAAAGAAATTAGCATGTGCAACAACATCTCGATTGCAACGAGTTTATAAAAACAACCTTGAGTTAAAGAAGGGCCTGAGAATCTTGCTTGCGGGTGAAAGTCTCGCTTATATACACAGTTTGTCCAGATAAATCCAGTGGTAACCGGTAAATGGTTCTTGTATCTATTCGCAATAATCCGTCACCCGCACGTTTTAAAATGGTAATTGAGAAAAAAAATTGTTTACAAATTTGGTCTCTTTTTTCCCTGAATGTTTTTTTTCTTTCGTATTTTGCATGAGAATGAAGAGAGCGAAGAGCAAAATGAAAAATAACACCTGGCGCAACGTGGTCTCATAACTTTTTAACGATGGGAGACCCTATGGAGTCTACTAAATATTAAGGTGTGTTCTATTTCGTGACATCAGCGTTAATTTCGTATATTCGAGGCTTTTGACCCCAGCTTATTGGAATATTCCGAAAATAATATATTTATTCGAAAAAATGATATTAGAGGCAATTCTTTGATTAAACATTAAAAATCAACTTTTTTATTACGAATTGAAGCTCTAAAAAAAGTTTTGTAAAGTTTAAAACGTTTGTTCAAAATTTCGTACATAAAAAGTGCTATTTAAAAAAAAAGTGCGTCATTTTTTGAACTAGTTCGTGTAAAAGTGAGAATTTACAATTGGATGAACTTGCGATTAAAATTCTAATCGAATGGAATTTTGAAAACTTACGAAAGCAACTTTTACGATCGATAATAAATCATTTTGATAAATCGATTAACTTTAAAAACGCCTTCCAACGAATTATTTGAGTGGCCTGAACGAAGTTATTCAATAATTGCACAAAAATATTATTATAAAAATAAAAATAAATAAATGTGTCATGATATAATAAATAATTGAGTAACTCTCGTCTGATTTCATGAAAAATACATCAGGAACATCGTGTGATAAATGTACTGTCAAAAATAGACATTTCCGTGTATCATTCGTTGAATAATGTTTTACACGGTCAATAAATTAAAAAACTGAAGGATTTTATGCCCAAGGAATGATATCCGCGGTGTCTGAATAGGATCTGTCACAATATTTAAAATTTCGATGACACTTGGTTTCATTGTTGGCTTTAAAAATAAAAATTTCTCGGTTCCGAGAGGATAATTTATCAAGTGTTACAATTCTATCTGATGTTGGAATGAAAAAGTTCTGGTAACGGCGTTAATTCCAGCAAGGGAAAGAACAATGAACGAAAGAGCGAGCGGATGTAAAACGAGAAGTAACGAAAAAAAATCGTGCGAAATAAAAGCCTCGGGGATCGAACCTGAGCGATTTCTCATTAGCCGGACGTGACCAACTTTAAGAGCTGTCAGTTCTTCATATCCTAACAAAAAATGAATACGACTGGCGAAAAAATAAAACATTAAAAACGAAAGAAAAAATGCTTCAAAGTGTAAAAAAGCGACAACGTAATTAATTTATGTCTGAAACGCGAGGTAGAAAATTATGGCTACTTTTGATAATATGAAAATTGCGTCATCGACAACCTTAATAGGGCGAATAGAAAACAGGTGAAATAAATACGTATGAAAAAAAAAAACTAAAAAGAATAATACTTGGCGAATCTGAAAAACGATCGTCCGGCACGAGTGAAAGGTTATTCACCAACTCTTCCTACGCCACCGTATATTCCTAATTTCAACACGAAAAGAATTCTTCAAACCTCGCGATTCATTTCTTTTTACGAGATTTCGTCGCTGATTGCTCCCCACAATAGTGGTAACGGTTCGTAAACCACTATATGATTATCGTGTCATTTGTTCCTCGCTCAATTAAACACAAAAAAATGTAATGAAAATACCACCATAAATCTTTGACATTTGTTTCCAATTTCCGAGGTCGTGTCTCTTTTTTTCAGAATTTTATCAAAAATCTTCGCGTATAGGCTATGTCAAAGAACTCAGACGTATAATATAGAACAGGTCTTATGGGCTGACTTTTGGGGGGTCTTGGAAGCTTCTACCCCCCAACCACCAGGAGCGCTACGGGCATTACGTGTCGTGGGCATGCACACATGCACAATGCTTGTACATGCACACAGCGGTGCTTACACTATGAGGACGGAGCGCTCAAAGCGACGTTTTCGCAAACTAAAAATCTGGCTTCAACATTACACAGGACTTTTTCTTCTGTATACGCCTGAGTTCTTTGGCTATGTGCAACTGTCCTCGTGGCGCCGCCAGATGGCCATGTTTGAAAACGGCTGCTGGTTTCTTTGTACGGTGCCTCACGGTGTAAATAATATATTATTTAATTGCCCAGTGAATTATTGGTAAATGATTGAATCCTTTTTATAAATGCAAGGTAAGTTCCCATTATTTTTTAATGTCAATTTTAATCAGGCGTTACTTAAGGGGTATACCCTAATTAGACGGGCAAAAAAAAATACTATTTTCACGAATTTTTTTGACCGGTATAAATTATAAATATGGATATAAAAAGTGTTAGGCCTAAAAAATATACTCTTAAAATACACAAAAAAAAATTTTTCATATTTATTTCACTCAGTTTTTGTACACAAAAATGGGGGAGAAGACAGGTCCAAAAAAAAAGATGGGTGTGCACCGTTGATGAAATCTCTGGAATGGATGATCTGGGGGAAAAAAATGGTTTTAGATTCATTAGGTAAATGGCTATAGCGCATATCATACGATTTTTGATTTTTTCAAAAATGACAAAACGGCGGCCATTTTTTCAAAAACTACGAAAAATCACGGTTTTTTTCATCGTTTTTTGAAAAAAAAAAATAGTTACACTCAAAATTTCAAAATTCGTATGATATGCGCTATAGCTATAGTCATAAAGAACATGTGGTAAAATTTTGATGAGGGTCAGTTGAATAGTTTCGGAGATTTTATCAACAAGCCGTCCAAATACGTCATTTTGAGAAAAACGCGTTTAAAGTTTTCTTTAACGAAAAATCGTGAAAAAATCTTACCTACGTCTAATCAGCGATGCCTGCACCATACATTATGCCTTCAGTTTCTTCATAGTGCCCATTCTCATCCAAAATAGCCTGCCTTCGTTTCGTTCTGGCTTCCTTAGAGGCATCGCTGCTGCGGCGGTTCGCAACTTGTATACGTGTTCTGTCACGGTCAGCGACGAACTGCACGGTGGTCGGGCCGATTTTGACGCCCATTTACTTCCAAGATTTTTAATACTGGCTGTAATCCCTCGTTAAAAATACAAGAAGCTGTTCGACACGCTATTTCAACAATTTTTTTTCCGCTAAATATGTGTTTGGGAGCCATTGACCAGACGCAGTTGTTGAAAGATTCGTTATTATTCTGCGTGTTTCGGCCGAGGCATCTTTCAAGTAGTTCTTGCGTTGTCAAATCATCGTAGATCGGTTTTAAAACTTCTTGAACATCTTTAGCGAGAGCAGGAGGATGTTTGAACTTATGAACAGAATTATTTTTTACAGCTTTCTTGTATTTACACCAGGATTCAGAACAGTACGAATGCTGTGGATTGCTGTCAGTTGAAATCTTATGATAAAATCCTACCCAGATCTCCTTGCGCATTTCTTCCACGGAATCGGAATGTCTTTGAATTGCTAAAACCATAGTTTTTTGACAGTTCTTTCATTAATTTGATCGTTAAATCCTGAGTTTTTACAACCGGAACTTTTTTAACGACGTTTTTTTTCTTTTTCGCGACAACTGTTCGTGCTGCACTTATTTTCGCTGGGGTTTTTTTCTCGTCCTTCTTTGCAGCTTTTTGTGCCTGTGTAAGAATTTTTTTAGCTTCACTAGCACGCTTGAAAATTCTTTTTGCAACGTGTAAGACGCACTCTAACTTTTTTACGATAAAATCTTCGCCATATGGTTGTGCATTGAGCAGGATTTTGAAAGTTTTCATGTCAAAAGTACCCTCAAAAGTACACGTAGACTGCTAGGATCATCATAAAATTTTAGTATGATACTTTTAAATATGTATACTTTCGAAAAATGCAATAAAAAAAAAATCGATTTTTTGAAAATTCTAATTAGGGTAGACCCCTTAATCTAGATTGCTGCAAATTTAAATTACAAGATGATGTGACAGACTAAGCTTTCGTTTTTTCATACGTCAAATTTTGTTTATTTACAGAACGCTCCGATTTGATACACTTTTTGGTTATGTCATGTACTATTAGTTGCGCTGCGATTCCGATTGCTCGCCTGTATGTCAGAATTTTTCCGTAAACAAAATACTTGTATAATAAAAATGTTAACAATTGGTGAACCTCCTTGATGTCAATAATAATTTTTTTTACCACGATTACACGTGATATTTACAACTGATATATAAGAACTGAGTTTAAGAGTATGGGTCAGTCGGTATCTCGTCACCGTGAGTGCGAGAGAGATAGCTGCAAATTTCAAAAGTGAAATTCTTCGACACGGTTTGACCGATTACAAAAAGGCCCTGTCAGCGGATTTTTGCCATCGTTCCGTGTCCGCTGACACAGCTTTTTTGTATTCGGTCTAACTGTGTCGAAGAATTTCAATTTCGAAAATTCGAGGTGAGGTTAGGTGACTGATCCATACTCTTAAACAGACGAGACAGGACTGCAGCCGTTTCTTTATTTCGCCACCGCGAGCGTTTCAGTCGAAAAATATTTAGCCCCGCCCACACGCACATAGCCCGTAGAAAAAAATTCCTTCGCCTCATGTCCTTCGTCACATTTTCAACCGGTGCGAACTGGTTGAAATCGTTCAGCGTATCTACGCCTTATTTTACGCGTATGTGGAAGTATTTTTTTCCCCCCGTTTTTCCTCGAAATATCAAAACACGTTAAGAAAATGGATTTTAGCGTTTCGTCAAAATTCAAACCTTTATGCAAATTTTGTACTGTGCCAACGTTATTCGTCAATGTCAGAAAACGTGCGTGCGTGTTTTTTTTTTTTTTTGGTGATTTATCCGATCAGTGCAAAACGATCATTTTGAAATTACGGTGAACCAAATTCCGCAGGCTTATTAAGAATGATTTAAACAAATATTCATGATCGAAAATTTGACATTTGATTGAATTCAGCAGCTGAGATTTAAAAAAACGTTATGAAGAAGAAGTGGAGCATGCCATAAATTGCAATCATCGTTCAGATAATGTTTTCACTCAGTAAAAAATTGTAAACAAAAAATCTTCGGCTGAATGACTTTTTGCAGGATTGTTTAACCCTGCAAATTGGCAATGAAAAAAAAATACATGAACATTTCTACGTACGTTCGAAGTATGATTAAAATTTGTCTGTTATGCCAAGACGACGTGTCTAATCATCGTGTATCATAAGTTCCATTACTGACATATTCACACGAAACCCTGAATTTATTCTTCAACGTCTCATTTGTATCGTTCGTAACGTGCCTGCAGAAAAGAAACACGTACGAAAAATTGTGAACTTAATTCCAATAATGCATTTAATTAAACTATTTCTTTGTTGAAACTTAAATTACAAATTGCTTTTGTAAAAATGATGAGTTTTCGTTTAATGAGAAAAAACAAATGAGTTTCGTATTTTTAGCAATTTTTACGAGGTGAAAAAGTAATTAATGTTTTTGTTTTCACTGCTCATTTTTTAATTCGTTCTCGAATTCGTGCTTTTCGTTCGATCAAAAAGAAAAATTCTTCTTTTGTTTTAATAACGATTTTATAATGAGAAATAAATAGCGCGGACTTGATGAATGATTTTGATTGTACAATAAACTATCACTTCGTATCTATGATCATTAATGCCGCTAATGGGAAATAAGCATATAATACGACAATTTGAAAGTAAGTATAGATAACGGTTCATAAACGAGTTAAGAGTTGTATAGAGAGAGTATAAATCAGCTTCATTGTACTTTCTCTTATTTGTTATTGTTCGTAGATCGCTACTTATTCTCGAATTTGAAACAGAATGCTCCTTTTCTCAATCCCATAAAACGCTATGATAATTTCGTAATATACTAAAACTTCGAGCTTACAATTTAATCTCGTACAGAAAGGAGGCAAGTGAAATTTGTAATATTCGATCGAAAAGAGTTCAAAATGATTATTCTCAATTAATTGAGAATTATATGAAAAATTTTGAATTTCTCATACTATGCTCAAAGAAAATTTGAATTTTTTTTTTTCTAATAAATTCTGGTGAATGATGAATGAAAAAAATGAAGAAAAAAAGAAAAAAGTTGAGAATTATGTGAGAAAAAAAAGAGAAAAGAAGAAAATGAAAGAATACAAGAGAAAAAATTAAAAAATAAATCAATTAATTCAACGTATCAATTTTATAAGTACGAGTTCAATGATTGTACGAAAAAGCCTAAATATTTTTGAAAGACCCTTTTTTAATGCTTAATTTTCTGAGAAAAAATTGTACCCAACATTTTGCTCATCTCTACGTAAATTATGTGTATTCCTTATTACGTTGTCAATGACACAGTTGAGCGAGAGAGCATGAAGAACGTATTCTGGCCTCATCGATGCGTCCTCATGAGTATAAATATTTCCATCAACGTAACGAAATTGTTATGCAATAAATATTGAATTTAAGAGTGTATAAAAACAGTTTAAAAAATGGGAATAACACGTGGAGGATATTTCAATGACTCATAGTTCTCTAATCAGTTCGATTATTCCAAGAAAAATAAAATTTACGTGATGATATTGAAGTTTGCATTTTTGGAATGCAACGAAATTCTGTTTTATTTATTTATTTTTTTTATTTGACAAGATCCGGTTATTTATATGCAGTTTTTAGCTACGATAATTGCATCATTTTTGATGGATCAGAAAACAACTTTTGCGACAAATATTCGGACGATTTAAAACATTTTAATAATAACGAATGAAAAAAAATGTATTTCGTTGCGTCCCAACTATGCAAAATTCAACACCACGATGCTTTTTAATTACAGTCATTTTTTAGACAAGTCAAAAGATTGACAAAAATGCAATTGTAAAGACTTTCTTTATTTCTCAATTGTGTGCCCACAAAAGCTCTCTAATTGTGGTAATCATCGTGTTCATTCGCATTAAATTTTTCTAGTTATAAAGTAATCTTTGTTCTCCAAAGGTTGAATGAGGCTCGCACAAGGTGTTCGAGGGGGTCTTTCTTGTGTCTCGCTCGAACTCTACACACAACTCTTCATTTCTCCCTACCTCATTTTATTTTATTTTTTCTTCTTTTTTGAACGCAAACTGTAACCGCAACACACCGATTCACCGAGTGATCGGTGTCAGTCGGTGCTCGGAGTTCAAGTAGGCAGCATCTCGTTGAATATTTGTTTTTGGTGCATATTGTGTTTACTTTTTTTCAAATCTGTCCGTAATCGTGATGTATTTAGTTTCAAAAATTTCGCGTTAATCCTCAAATAATTAAATTAATTTAAAGAAAAGAAGAATTTTCGATTTCGAACCGGTACGAAAAGGTAACAGGAAATTAATACACCCCGTCACTAAAAATGGTCATTAATGAGGTTCGTTAAAATTTCAACGTTTTTGACTTATTTTTATTTTATGTCTTCGATAAATAATCATCGTTAATTTTTATTTATTCTCTTGAGTGCGCAAGGGATGAAATTCAATTATTTTATAGAAATAAAGTAATTCAATTGAAATATAATTATTTTATCATATAAATGAAAGGTGCACGAAAAAGGGAACGATTACCAAATGGTTTTATGTAATTAAATAAAAACGATATTAAACAACATTAAAATTTATTGAAAAAAATCGAAAAAATGCGAAAGTGACATCGAAATAATTATAATTATATTGTAAATTAATTCTGTCGAGTCTTTCGTGGCGTATAAGAATCAAGAACTTGAAAAATAATGCTAACGATTTTACTACAGAAAAGTAAGAATTTCATCAAGGAAACTACTCTTTTTTGAAGAAAGGGAAATAAAATATAAATTCTTTTGTGGAATTTGTAGAGCCAATCACTTGGATTTTCGATAAATAGTTTTCCAGCACGCGATCGACCAATACCGTTTTTTTTTTATTAAGGGGACCGTATGGTCTAGAGCACGAAAATTTCACCTATTTTCACGATTTTTTTTTTGCCTTAAAAAATTTAAAAATCGATGTTTTAACTTTTCGGGTTTATTACTACCTTTATTAAGTATACAAAAAAATTTTTTTTTAATTTTGAAAACAGTGTTTATTATCATATAATTGGCATTGAAGACGACCCTCTCGAAAAATCCGACCCGGACGGTGAAGATCGATCCGAGACTTCTACTCATCTGAAACACAAAATTCAAGAAGATTCTTAATCAGAAAGAGTGCAGTTATGGTCGGGACTAGAACAAATCGAAAAAATTAAAAATTGACAAAATGGCGCGCTTTTGAAAAAAAATTCGTAAAATCGGGTTTTTTTTCACTAGTTTTTTAGTATAAACAATAAGAAATTATTTAAATAAAATTATGATTGTAGTTCCGACGATAGCCATACATGTTGTGAACAACATATCCAAATTTCAAGTGATTCGGTTGAATAGTTTTTTTGTTTTCACCTGCGCAGTGCCGAAAAAAGTCGTTTCGAGATAAATGAGTTTAAAGTTTGAGGTACAGATATTTTCAAAAATTGAGCAAATTTTGAATACTTACAGTTAATCCGCGATTCCGGCACCATATAAGATTCCTTCGGAACGTTCATAATTCAAGATTTCCTCACTCCTTTCATTTCTTCGAGCTGTCCGAGCCTCTTTGGAGTTGTCCGTGCTCCTACGGTTGGCGCTCGATACTCGCAGCTCGTCTCGGTTTTGCGCTAGTTGCTCCGCTTGTGGCCCGATTGTTATGCCCATGGTCTCCATTATTTTCAATAGGGATGCAAATCCTTCATTGAATATGCAAGCGGAAATGTGAGTGGCAATATCAATGATTTTTTTTCCGGCAAACAGATGTTTCGGCGCAAGGTGCCACACGCAAGCATTGAAACTTTCGTTATTGTTCTGCGTATTACTGCCAATACACCTTTCCAATAAAGTCTCTGCTGTCAATTCTTCATAAATTGGTTTTAATATCTCTTGTGCTTCATCGCACAGAGCAGGTGGGTGCTCGTAGGTGTCTAAAGTACCTGCAGCCTCACTTTGACGCCACTTGCACCACGATTCGGAACCTGGAGGACAGTACGAGTGTTGCGGATTTTCATCTGTTGAAATTTTGTGATAATATGCTGCCCATATTTCACTTCTCATCCCTTCAGTCGAATCTGAATTACGTCTAATTGCTAGACCGTAATAAGTTGACAGCTCTTGCAATAATTTATTCGTCAATTGTTGACGCTTCGGTGTTTTATTTATCGATTTCCGCTGTGTCTTTTTTCCCTCTTCTTTTTCTGTCAATTTCTTTGTTGCTTTCTTTATTTGTGCATGTTTTTTTTTCGCATCAACAGCACGTTTGTACAAACGTTTTTTAACATGCAAAACACATTCTTTTTTGCAAACTAAAAAATCATCCCCGTAAGGCTTTGTGTCCAATAAGGCTTTGAACGTTTTCGTGTCGCGGACCGCTCTCTACCTGCGTTATGGGCTGTAGAAGCTGTAATATTGAGAATTTCCGCATGAAAATTTCACAGTATATTCTTGAGATACTATACTTTCGACATATCGAAAAAAAAAAAATCGATTTTTTCAAATTTCTAGACCATACGGTCCCCTTAACCCAGCCGATTTTTGTCACTTTCGCTATTTACTAAGAATTTCTTCGTTAATTATAAACTATTTCATACCGCAAAAAGTTTGTAAGGCACACTCAAAAAAAGTCACTGCTGTTTACAACAAAATAGAAAATTTACTGAAGAATATTGACACGGAGAGAGATTATGTTAATTGATTGGACTATAACTTTAGTGTTTATTCAAGAATACAATCCCAACGATGTGTAAAACTATGTGTTATTTAAACAGTACTATGGGCCATAGCAAAAACCCTAATAATGAGCAAACAATCGAAGTAACACTATAACCAAGTTGCTATTGATGTAAAAAATATGATTTGCTGTACCATATTCATTTTTAGATCGAAGTTCTATGAACTCAACCATTTTTATGGTAATTATTAATTTTCAATGAGCAGGCCTCATCAGAATATTTTATCATAGTGACTATTAGGTGTTAACTTAGTTTTTACCGTTCATCGATGAATTTATTGTCTCAAAACCTCCTCATTTTTTTCAAGATGGCATCCGCATGTTGCCTAATAGATGGAGAAAGGTCATCGAAAACAGTGGTCAATATTTCGAAGATTAATGTTGTTTTGTATATTTTATAATATTAAATAAATTTTATTAAAAAACGGTAAAAATTAAGTTATACGCCTAATATTAAAGTAATATGGCTGCTTCACACTAGTTAAATGAGTGCTAAATTTTCAAAATACATTTATGCAAAGTTCAATGCACCAGTTAAATTAATTGAAGGTTGATCTGCATCACAGCGTGTCTTATTAACCTAAAAAAAATTAAATAACGATGGATTTGCGAAATCATCAACTGATAACTGCAAAATTCCATGATGTCATATTTTCATCGAGATTTTTCAAAGAATAATCGATATTTTTCAACCGAATTTAATGCACCACGTCTTATTTTGTTCCTTAAGAGATCCTCTACGAATTCACTGCGTAGGTTTTTTTCTAAACTTGTTAATATGAAAATTACAACAATTGGTTTATCGACATTTTTTATAGCCAATTAAACAATTGGCGGCAACGGTAAAACGATGAAACTCGGGAAAAAATCCATACGGTGAATTCGTAGAGGATATCTTGAGCAACAAAATAAGACACGGTGCATTAAAATCGGTTGAAAAATACAGGTTATTCTTTGAAAAATCTCGATGGAAATATAACAACGTAGAATTTGGCATTTATCGGTTGAAGGTTTTGCAAGTCTATTGTTATTAATATTTTTTTAGATTAATAAGACATGCTATAATACAAATCAATCGTTAATTCATTTAATTAGTGCAATAAACTTTGCATAAATGTGTTTTGAAAATTTAACATTCATTTGACTAGGCTGCATCAGCTATTTTACCTTAACACAATGTCGCAAAGACTCGTGGTTCTAGCGAACAATACATAAAATATGTTTTCATCTTATATTTTTTATGTATTATTATATAGGCTGTTTTTAACCAAGCGGATATCAAACATCGTAATATCAAACGCGTATGATAAATACGAGCGATTTTCAGGTTTCATTCGTGAAATTCATGTTTGCTCTAGTGACTTTGCGTTAAGTTCGCAGTCTGGGTATTTGAGTTCAATTCCGAGCATCGGAGTTTTGTTTGTCGAATATTCGCCCAAATATTTCCTTTCTTTTGCACCGCTTCACGTTTTTCTATCTTTTTACAATACACTTTCTGTTTTATAAGCTGTTTTGGATGTTTAGTTTTGATTGTTGAAGGGCCAGGTCTACAAGTATAAAACTGTAGTATCTGACATGGCGTTCTTAGCTTTTATAACTCAAATATTCATGATTCTGCCAACGAATTAAAATTCTGACTCTAGATTCGGAATCCTCGATCTTAATAATCATTTGACATGTTTTTTCATATGAGTGCAGTGCAACATGCAAATTATAGAAGACAATTTATTAAAAAGAATTCCGTAGTAGTCGATAGTTTAGTTCGCTAGGAAATTCGTAAGTAGGTAGATCGATCTTGACCCAGAGCGAACATATGTAACATTGTTTTTTATTGAAAAGCGCGTTTGGCCCTTTGGAATTATCGTACTACTATATCAGGCCCTAAATAAGGCGAGAGAAAATTAATCTAGGCCTTTCCCAGGCCTCAAAACAATTTTTACACGGAATCATTCCGATCCCTATACAGTACGTTAAATTTCACTTTAAAAGTTATCAGCGTGCATAGCCAGAAAGTTCTTATTTGTATAAAGTATAGTACTTTTTGCTATACCTGTTATCGGTTGATTTATATTCGATAATGGAAGAATCCAAACATTTTACGTGACATACTAGTCTTGTCCAGTACTAGATACTCAACGTATATTTAAAATGGTCATTATAGTTCAAATCTGCGTTAAATATATTCGACTATTGAAAAACAGGAAATAAAAGTATATTTTGGCGAATTACAGTAACCATAAAATATTTCTATCTCTCGGGAGAGCGGTTGGTCCGGTGGATGGAGGCTCGGACTCGCACGTCGCGGGTTCCGGGTTCGAATCCCGGCCAAAACACCAATGAAAAATTTGAAAATTTTTTCAAGAGTTTCTGCTGCAATCCCGGGTGGTTTGGATTCCACTTTCATAAATCCATGGCCAAACACCTCTCTGCGATGCATGAGCGGTCGGTGTACGGCTTTTGGTGGCCTCCCGTGTGGACGATTCTCATCGTGCGGATGGTGGCGCTCTCTAGCCGTGCACTGGCTGGCTCATTGCATCACAGCTGAGGAGGTGTGCCTGCCTGAGCGCCTCTGGTGGCCGTGCTTGAGCGTGCTCGCATTGCCACCCGCGGAGATTAGTCGGGCACCGGCTGTATCGGCAAGGTTTTCTGCAGTTTCCCTTCGCCCTCGATAAATGCGATACAGCGCAGGAATAAGTCGGCTGCAGCCGCACATGTGGGAGAATGGATGGAAGAGTAGAGGAATAGTTGGAAAGAGTGGGGGGGGGGGGAGGCTAAGAGGGAAGGACCCTGGGCCGTGGAAGTAACAATTGCGGGGGCGATTGGTTACACAAAACCCCCCAATTATTTCTATCTCTCCAGAGAAATATCTAATACGGTTCTAATATGGTTGCTTATACCATACATTTTTCTGAGTGGTAGTAAAAAAAAAAATCATTATCGAATTTCGCAGACCGGTAAAGTAACAGGAAGTAATCAAGTGTCCAGTGGACTCCACAGATGGTGAAAGGACTCGTAATGAAATACAGAATTTATAATCATTGTTTTTTTTTTTTTTATCAAAGAGCACGAAATATGAATAAAAATCAATTTTTTGTACAAATAATTTGCTAGGATACAACATCGCAAAGTTGTCGATCTTTTTTTCCCTTACTTGGATCACACTTTTTATTGCTTTCTTTTGTGTATGTGCTAATTCAACTGTGACGTGATCTTTGAGAATTTTTCAAGGCTCAAACGTGCTGATATGTGAAGCGAATTATCAGTCTCATTTTTCTGAGTACCCGCTTAATTAACATAGCAATTAATTCTATGCAAATCATCTTAAATTACTAACGTTGATTAGTTCTATCCTTCATTACTTTTGCAATTTATATTATAAAGTAATAAAAATATTGTTTAGTTTCTGTCCATCACTAAGTGGGAAATAATTTTTTTTTTTGTAAAAAACAATTAAAAAATGTTGATTTTTCGATGGTTAATGCTTTATTTTATGATCCTTCTTCCAATTTGACGAAAAATAATAAAAAATGTCTGAAAAAAAAGAAAAACATAAAATTCTCAAAGTCACTGTAGTCCTGATATAATCTATGATCGTGCATGTCTTTATACATTCATGCAAGTACGTAATTCACGTGTACGATACGAGAAAATTGTCTGGTTGCGTGTATCAAGAGAGTAGCTGCATTGTACACGTGTTAATGATAAATATCATTGTTCGCTATCTTTATCATCAGTTAAGTCAAATACGACAAGAATTCCCAAGTCAACGATTTTTACGATCGAACTTTCAGTCAACCATTTTCTCTGCAATACAGCATCTTTCAAATTTGTTAATTTTTTCCTTCTCATTATTTTTCTCAATAAAAATAATACGAAAAATATAAAAAATATAATCGCTTCAATTTTGGTCCATGAAAAAATTCATTTAAATCAATCAAATTATCACTTGAGCCATACGAATTGATTGAATATTTATTTTTCATCGAATTCATTAAAATGCTTGATCAATTAATTGCATAAAAAATCATTTTCATCGAATTCATCGTCTAAGAAATAAAGATCTCCATGAAAAAGTATATTAATTATCTTTTTGGATCCTCTGTATGGAGAATTTGTATCTTTTCGAAGACTCGACGATGGGAAAAAATCTGTAACTCGTTTCCGAAAGATATTAGGAACTTTGATTATAGATGCTAATGGTTGAGACTCTTTGGTTCTTTTGGTCTTGGTTCTTGTGCGTCACAGCAGCTGTCGATAATCGTCCTATTCACCGAGATATTATTTCTTTTTGCGACTCCCGTGGCGCGGTAATTATCCTGGGTCCTGATTGGACCCTCGAGATTCTTAGCCCATTGAAAAGTAGAGCAGATCTCATTTCTCGTCGAGACGAAATGGATCTCCCCCTCTCGCAGGAGATATTAGATGCCACAAAATTATAGGTCCTTTGGAAATTTTAACACGAAATATCGTGTACAACGTTTACTTTGCACCGAGATGGTTATAGTTCGAATGAACAATCATCAAAATTGATTTTACGATTAAAAAAGCAACGTACGAAAAAAAATGAATTAACGTTATTAAAAAAATAATAATAATCATAATAATATGCCTGAATCTATAGCATGATTATTATGCTATTCAATTTTGTAAATAAAATTGATTTTCATAAAAATTTGTGCATCCATAGTTCGAGGAACACATAACACCGATACGAGATATTATTTCGATCAAAAAATCCCATGAAATTGATACATTGAAACCGTTAATCCTGCCCAGGATTACTGCTATCTTATTCGCATTTTTTTTTAGCTTCTATTGTTTTTACGCATTGAAAGAAAGTGTCTTGGGAGATAAAAAAGTGTTTTGTAATTGGAATTTCTTAATTACTCTGTTTCATTTTTTCACAGGATGGAAAACCAAATCTGGGCTTCGTGGGTGATGATGGACTTACAGGAATTGATTTAAGTATCAGCAAAGATGAAAGGAAGGCTTATAATTTTGCTTATGGAGGGGAGGACGATCAAAAAGTCGAAATAACAGTTTCTTCCGAACCGATGGTACGTTTTAATTAATCAAACCGTTTTTTTATTTATTAAAATACTTTTTTAATAACAAATACCGGGTTTTTGATTTCTAAATGGTTTCTAGAACATTCATAAGTGCAAAAAAAAATAGACACAGTCGTTATTTGTCAATTGCAAAAATAGCATGCATGAAAAAATAGTCGAAATTCGTACTTTTTCATGAAAAAATGCATTTTGTAGTAATCTATGAGGAAAATCGAAATGGCAATTTTTCTACAAACATAATATACTTCAAAGTATTTCACAGAATTTTTTCAAAATTTTCCGTCTCTCTGTTTTCGTTGAAAAAAATAGAGATACAATAATTTCAGTACTAGATCCGAACTAACAATTCTTTTTTGAATCCGCCATTTTTAATTTTCGAACTTTGCGTTCACTTTCGTAATGAGCGAGCACAAAAACCTATGGAGGCAAAATTTTGAGTAAATCTCGTACGTAACGAAAAATTGATGCACATTTTCATGAAAAGAAAATATTTTTTCCTGTATTATACTCGAGATTTTATTTTACTTTCATGAAAATTTACACTTTGCACAGTAAAAATTTCAAACATTCAAGGTTGTCCCCCATTTCTATCGTTGTAACGGTAATTTTTCTCTTTTAATTCTCTCCGTGCATGAAAGGGTTCAAAATTTCATTAATCCAAATATCGAAGACAAAAAATGGTTAAAAATATTGAAATTCTGATCGAATAAAATTCAATAACAAATATTTATTTATATTTGAATATTTAGTTGTGAATATATGTGAGAGATGAAAAAAAAAGAATTATTATTTGACTTATACAGACAGTGGCTGAAGGCAACGAAGAAGATCGACCAACATGGGGAAATGGAATAGAATTCCTAATGTCCTGTATCGCGATGTCGATCGGACTTGGAAACGTATGGCGTTTCCCGTTCACCGCTTACGAGAACGGTGGCGGTGCGTTTCTCATACCGTACATAATCGTATTGTTTCTCGTTGGAAAACCGTTTTATTATCTCGAGATGATAATGGGCCAATTTACAAGTAAATCGTCGGTGAAGATGTGGGCAATGAATCCAGGTTTTCGGGGGGTCGGTTGGGCCCAAATGTTCTCGATGATATCGGTCGCTACGTATTATTGTTCTCTCATGTCGGTCACGCTCTTCTATCTGATCAATAGCTTTAAATCCGAACTTCCTTGGTCGAGCTGTCTATCCGAGTGGGGCGAGACGTGCTTCAATTCCGGTAAAACCGAGGATAATAACGTCACGTCTTCGAGCAATGAAACCCTCAAAAAAAGTTCGGCTGAACTCTATTTCACGTGAGTCAATTCCCGGGCGTTTAATTTACATATTGCCGTTGAAATATTTCAAAAAAATGAAGAAAAAAAAAGAAACTCTTACAGAGTTTTTCAAACGAAATATAATTGTTAATAAATTTCAAAAAAAAAAAAAAAAAAAAAAATAGGAAAACCGTACTGAATGAAAAATCAAACATCGACGACGGTGTTGGATGGCCCGATTGGCGATTGACACTTTGTTTGTTCTGCGCTTGGGCTTGCATATTTGGAGTATTGGCTCGAGGCGTAAAAAGCTCTGGAAAAGCTGCCTACTTTCTCGCTCTGTTTCCCTACGTCATCATGATAGCTCTGCTCATCCGAGCTGTCACTCTCGAAGGTGCGGTCAATGGTATTATATTTTTTATAAAACCAAATTGGACAAAACTGTTCGAGCCTGGTGTTTGGTACGCCGCTGTGACGCAATGCTTTTTTTCACTCTCTGTTTGCTTCGGTGGAGTTGTCATGTACTCGTCGTACAATGAATTCGAACATAATATTTACAGGTGTGTTTTTCAAACAAGAAATCATTTATGATTGTATTTTTATTTATTTATTATTCCTGAATGTAAAAACCGTTGGTTTTATCGTCACTTTTTCAGAGACGCGGTGGTCGTGACAACTCTCGATACTTTCACTAGTTTAATGTCGGGTTTCACGATTTTTGGCATTCTCGGCAATTTGGCGCACGAAATGGGCACCGATGACGTAAGCTCTGTCGTCCGCAGTGGAACAGGTCTCGCTTTTATCTCTTATCCAGACGCAATTTCGAAATTTACAATTTTACCGCAAGTGAGTGTTTTGTTAAATTATTTATTCGTTTGTTTACTCGTTACTTCATTCTTTAGTTTATTTTCCTTCCGTAGTTTTCCTTTAAGGATGATTTATTAGAAAAAAAGGAATTCCACGCACTTCTATGTAAACCTGTGATCATAATGTTCATTTTTGCAGCTCTTTTCAGTTCTGTTTTTCCTGATGTTGTACGTTCTCGGTATTGGCAGTGCGATTGCTCTGACAGGTGGAATAATCACCATAATTAGCGATCAATTTCCAACCTGGAAACATTGGCACGTTGTTCTTGCAGTTTCACTGTCTGGCTTCGTCATTGGAACTGTTTACTGCACTCCGGTACTTTGGCTCAATTTTTCAATATTTAACAAACTAAAAATATGAATTTTGTCATAATTTATGATTTAAATGTTCACAGGGCGGACAATTCATTCTCGGCCTCGTAGATTTTTATGCCGGATCTTCCATCGTTTTCGTTCTCGCCATTATGGAGATTTCCGGTATATTTTGGGTCTACGGAATGGAGAATTTTCTCGATGACGTTCAGTTCATGCTGCAACGACGACCCAGTGCCTATTGGCGATTTTGTTGGGGCATCATCACACCGTTTCTACTTATTGCCATTCTCATTTACACGGTCGCTACACTCACACCGTTAACTTACGCCGGCGTTAGTTATCCTCAAAGTGCTTACGGTGAGGTCAAAATTGGAAATAATTGAGTAATTTATCAAAAAAAATTATCGATTACGAGGAAACCGCTATTGCCCTGAAAAAGAGGCTCATATTTATGAAATTTTTTTTACTTACTGGATCGTGCTGTTGAAAAATGAGTTTGATAACTTTATTAGTCGTATCAAAGAGTACCAAAAATAATTTTTTCATAATTTAATTTTTCAAAATGGTGGATCTGCATGAAAGAGACCGTTAATTGGGCAAAGTAGTTCGCGACAAGCAGCCAGTACCGTAATTTTTGTTCTAGAACAAAAAATGGTGGAATTTTTAAGAAAATGTTCCATATTTTCACCAAAAAAATCGAGCAAAATGAGCTACAATCAGTTGTAACTTAAAAAAATCTCACTTAGCCAAAATATCCTTCGTATTTTTGTAGAAAAATGTATTTTTTAGAAATTGTCAAAATTGAAAGTAAATCGGTTGAAAATTGTTTGAGTTCTACTGCTTGCCAACTTCAAATCGACTGTCTTCTTCACGCCACTGCAGATCCAGCATTTTGTAAAATCTAATTATAAAAAAAAAAAATTGTGGGCTTTGATATGGCTCATAAAGTTCTTGAACTTATTTTTTGATAGCACGATTCAGTAATTCAAATACATTTATTTGAATAAAAGAATAAAAGTGTTACTTTTATTTGAATCAAAAAATAAAAGTATTATTTTTATTCGAATCTTTTGTTTGAAGGTGTTACCTTAAAGATCAGAAAATATACTTGAAATTAATTTTTTATTTGCGTCTAGCGGTCGGTTGGATGCTTCTTGCATTCGGAACCCTTCAAATTCCATTTTGGATGGGTTATTCAATTTTGGAAAAGCGGGATTTGGGCCTGAGCAAGGTGAATTAATTGACATTATAATTTTTCGATATAAATATTGAGAATTTTTGACGTTACTAAAAATTTCAATCGTTCCCCATGATTTGCAGATGTTTAAATCAGCATTTGTACCACTACCAAGTTGGGGACCACGAAATCCTTCAAGACACGCTGCCTGGCGGCAATTTAAAGAGACGATGAAGAAGAAAAAAGATAAACGTACGAGTTCGAGAATGAAGCAGCTCGTATACGTTTTAATAGGACGAGAGGAAAAATTGATGTGAAAAATTTGACACCGTCCCCGCAGAAGCTTTTTCTCAACTACCTCCGGCTAATGCCAAATTAATTATAAAAATACACCGTCAAAAATAACTTGTATATAGTTTCGGACGCCGCGTGGATCGTGGATCCGTTGTAAAGCCTGTTCATTTGTTTTTTACGAATTTTATTCACACCGAGCTGTTTCAAGACGCGAGTTTCAAATAATTCGAGACTTTTATCTGAAAAAGTTTTCGAAACTTTTTTATCAATACCCCCTCAAAACATTCGTTTGATTTTTCGGAAAATCTGACAGAAAAAAATGTTCAATTTATTTGGAATGTTTTTTTTTATAATATAATTCTTGTTGATTTTTTTAAAACGTTTTTTTTTCAGTATTTATGAAAAAAAAGTTGACTTTGAACTAAACGATAATTAGAGAGTGACGTTCATTCAGTATTATGCATCAATGACAATATTTATAGGACTGTAAGTGCAACAATATACTGTGATTTGTCAGTCAATTTAATCGATAGATCGTAACCGTCACCATAGGCCAAAGTATTTCTCTCACCAATGTAACATATTTTACTTATAGCAACATGATTTATTCGCAAATGCATTTTTTTTAATCACAACTAACATACGTCAATCATACAAATCTTCGTTCTTCTAGTTTTGAGGCTTTCACGGCCATTATTGTTACAATAGTTTATGGCTTCCGGATGGATGCCGTGTAGAGTTTCAGCGTATTCCCGACGTTTCGACGTCAGTTACCACCGTCGAGAGACGGAGGTTACCGGGTCCATCCAATCTGGCACACCGTCCTTCCGATTTTTTAATTGACCAGCTGATCAATCAAAAACTCTGTTTGGCTGATGCAGTCATCCGGAACGATGACTCGATGACCATGCGTATATAAGGACTACCTGAGACCAGGGAGCCTCAGTATCGGAGCTATCAGCCCTGATGATACACATACAAGGCATCCATCCGGAAGCCATAAACTATTGTAATCTCCGTTCTTATTATTAGAAATATTCTTCACGTTTACGAATCTTTGTACCTTGTTCGACTATTTTTTTTCTTTTCTGCATTTTTATTGTTCTTCTGGTTCATCGTATTCGCCATAATCGACATCGTTGTCGACTGATTTCTCTTTTCCATCGTAACTCACAACTTCCGATTGCAAATCCATCTCCTGATTAATATTAATATTAATAATAATAAAATTGCATTAAATAATGCAAATTAATTCTCATCACATAGGGGATTCCATTTGTGTACATAAATTTCTTCATTTTGTAATTGTCATGTAAAACGAGCACGTAAAACGTATTAATAAAATTAATTGTATTACAATTTGGGCATTTTTTAATTACTCTTTTACAGCGAAAGAATTTTACGTGGAAAATTATTCTTAAAATCGTTCGATAAAAACGGAAGAAAATTCTTAAATCTTAGGTTACTACATTGGGTTATTTTGATCCAGTCTAAAAGCGTCTTTTTTGACTATATTGAAATTCAATTTTTCTTATCGACTGCCAATGCAGTGAAAACAATCGTTTTGCGATATTAAACCCTTCACTCGCTTACTCCAGAGATTTTTCTTGGTAAAAAAGAAAAATATGTCGAAAAATATCATTTTGATCAAGAGTTATGAGCATGCAAAGTTTACTGGGTCAGAAATACCCACGATAGTCTTAACAGGAGCTAAAAAAATGGTGTAGACCCAAGGTTCAGTTTATTCCTAAACCAAATGTTCACTTTTTAAATTTATTTCCTTATTCCAAAGAATCAGGTGAATTTTTAGCGCAGGCCTGAGTGTAAAATATAATTTTTTCAATGGTTTTTCCCGAATGGACCAACTCAATAAATTATTAATAAAAAAAATACAGTTAATTACCGGAAATTTCGATGATTCTCTCTGAACCTCAAGCTCAGCCTCAAATTCGTTAAATTTGTTTTTTCGTTCCTCACAGATTTTATAATTGATCAACCAGTTGCCAAGAAAATCAACAGGATCTTTAGGTTTCAATTTTACAATATCTTTCATAGCTCGTACGAGAGTGTCACCGAAATGTTTTTTGAGATATAAATTGTCAGGAGTCATCGACGATTCCCCAAAATCCATAATTTCCGGTTCGGACGAATCGTAAGCAAAATCATTTGAATCGAGTCTTTTTTTCCATCGAAATTTGCACATTTCCTCATTCGTTATACCAAGAGCTCGCAAGAGTCGATCGAACCCGTCACAAAGACTATTTTTCAAAATTCGTCCAATAAGATTCTCGCTGAGATTTTTTCTTCGTAAAAAATCAACGATTCGTTGTACTTCCGGATCGTCCGAATAATTTATTTGTTTTCGGCATTTTTCTGGTTTCTCTACAATTTTTTTCGATTCCGAGGGGGCAACTGTAGTTTCCGACTTTATTGGTTCGTCCGTACTGAGGCTTTTAGGCTCCTGCATTTCGTTCAATTCTTCATTACTCGCTGTGACATTTACGCCCGTTTCTTCCGCGCTGCTTTCCTCTCCTGTTCGATGCAACAACACCGAAATAAAAAGAAATCCTTGCAGCAGGAAAATGATTCATCTTTTGCTAACCTTCAACTTTTTGCGATTCTATATCCAATTGCACATTCTCGTTCTCGTCTTTTTCCATTTTCTACACATTCGACTAGCCTAAAGCAGAAATTTTACGATTTCCAGTACCCAAAGACGAAAATATGCACGCTGTGAATTTTCGCGGTTGTAAAATAAAAAATACGCGATAAAAACGCAATAAAAGTAAAGCAATAAAAAAAAGTTCCAAGGCTCGACAACTTTGTTTAACTCTTAAGTTTTATTTAACTCTTATCTAGTCGAATTCTATTCTGAATTCTGTGCTGCTGACACATTTGTGCGTACTTAAACGATATCAAAGAGACACATCAAATGTTCATTTGTTTTTTTTTACGCTTATTATTTCTCTTTATTTTATTATTATTACTCTACAAAGTCACTTTCAGCTCCATCTCTCATAGCGTAACAAGCACTAGTGCCATCTCCGTCACACGCACGGCTTTTCCAGTGTTCTGTGTTATATATATAGTTTTTATAAACAATGTTGGAGTTGCTCAGGAGATTCTGGGAAGAGAAGGAAATAATTGTTCGTTCGCTTTGACCAGAGGAAAATATTTTCTTATTACAATTAATACCAAGAGTTGCAACTGAAAGCTAATCATAGACGGATGTTGGTTTTTCGAACGAGAAAAATTGACGATTTCTCTCGTATTTAACGTTTAAAACGTTCGAACGTTTGAAAATAAAGAGTTTGAAGGCTGATAAAATGGTGAGTTAACTTGAGTACTACAGTCGCAAATTTTATGTGAAATAAATTAATAAATGAGCAATATAAAATAAATTTTGTTGACGAAATTGAAATATAATATCATCTGATTAGTTGCTCCACCGTAAAAAATTTGCGGTCTTAATTAAAAGATGTGAGTCGTAAAAAAGAATATGGTGTAAATTCCTGGAGTAAAAGTAACACCGGACGTTTGGTAAAAACCTGATCCGGTGGTTATTCTTTCGATTCAACACCATAAAGTGTCAAAATAATGAGATAACACTTTTCCGGGTAAATTCTTCAAATTTACGGTGTCAAATTACATGATATTTCGCTATCGTTTTTTAGGTGTCATTTTTATACCATTTCATGTTGATTTGTTGAAAAATTTCGGTGTTAATCGATAAGGTTTAAAATATCGAACTAAATTATTTTTATCCAAATACTTGATGTTTGTTGTGTCGAGCCAAATTCGATGATTATTGTGCAACAATTTTTTCAGTTGAAATAGCATTTATGTTATATCATGTCTACAGATAGTTGAATAGTTTTCTGTTCGAAAAGATAAATCATGTTATGTATCATCCAAAATTTTGCAACTTAAACGGAAGGTTCTCATCAAAATCGACCAAAAAATCGATTTTTTTTTGCATTTTTTGATAGTTAATTATATGTAGAATATGTTCCCAAAACGGTTTGGCCGAAAACAATTTTATAAAAAAGATAGAGCATCAGAAGGGGACCCACCTTTTTACGCAAAATTGAGTTCGCGCAGTAGCGTGTCTTTGAAATTCTTCGAAATTCTTTGAAATTCGTACCTGTATCACCATACTATGGGAAGTATAGCTACCAGATGTCGGAAGATATGCTATGACTGTGAAATATTGGGAGGCGTGCCTCTATATACTCTAATCTTTAAACTCGTTTCCTGAAAAATCATGTTTTTCAAATCGGTCTCCACAATATCTCAAAAACTACTTGATGGATCGACTTTTTTTATTTTTTTAATTTTAAAGTAGATTAAATTTATTGGAGCCTGAACCTAAATACAAGTGATATTTGTTTTTTTTTTTTTTATAGTACTTTTAAGAGTGACAAAAACGTGAAAAAACGCTACCGACAATTCAGATGTCCGCCATTTTTTTAATTTTTGACTTTTTATTGATATTATAGGTTCAAGCTCCAGCAAATATTATATAATTAAGAAAAAAATTTGGTTTTTTGATTTCAAATAACTTTTGAAAGTGCTACGATGGAGACCGATTAGCCACCTTTTTTCAGACGGTTATGTTACAGCACGTATAAACAATTTATATGACTCTATTTTTTACTAAAAAAAATTTTTTTCTGTTCCTTAAGACTTAATAAATAAGTATCAAAAAACTTGAGTTGTTTATTTACTTTGGTCTACGGAAAAAAAATTCATGAAATTCACCTTATTTTTCGGTCGCTTGATGAGAACCTTCCTTTAACCATAGCTACACACTACGGGGTCCAATGGACCGACAGCAACACTACATTTTCACCTTTTTTTCACCATACGCCTTTTTATTAAATACTAAATAATAAACGTTATAACTTTTTATCAAACGACTTCTTGGCTTTACTGATTGCTTCTCCGGATTGGTCGCAGTCTGGCGTTTCGATTTCACTACAATTAAACTTCAATAGACGCGTTGGTTACAATTTTATAGAGCAATAAAAGTCGTCGGTCCATTTCTAACCTAAAAACCTAACCTAATTTCTAACCTAAAAAGACCGATAGTGTGCAAGTAAGGTACTAAAAGTTATAGTGTGTAGCTAGAGTTAAATATTCAAATTTTACTTTTCGAATTTTTTTTTTCATTACAAAATTTTTATCACGAGTAATGTTATATCTCATAGAATATGCATTGAGTCTATTTATTATATACCAAGATTGGTAATACACCGACAGCGATAGGTGCGCGTTTGGTGTGTAGCTCTGGCGATCTTCAAAGTTAAGGCGAGCAACCACTTTAGGAGATCGAAAATTAGATGATTTTTTGGATTTTTTTTATTGTGAAAAAAAAAACGGAAATTTCCGCAATTCTGATAATAATTTATTCATATTTTCATACATCTCTGGTAATTTTTTCAAATTATTTTATGCATCATTTAAGGTGTAATCCGCTGTGTCCCTTCGCGTGTCCTCATAGCAGTTATCGATTTGCGGGAATTGTGCAGCTCGCAATTCACATCTGAAATAGTCCAATAAATTTTTATACATTCTTGAGATATTTTTTAAGAATATGAACCTAAATTTTGAAAAAAAAATCGAAAATTGAATGTTGAAACGTGTTTGAAAAAAAACGATCGATTTTTAGCATTTTTTTCCCCGGCATTTTGCAATAATAAATATGTTTTAAACAATCTAATATTTTCAACTTTAGGTTTATGTTTTAATAAATTATATTACGTAAACGTGTTCCAAATTTGAAGATGATCCATCAATTAGTTTTTGAATTATGATTCCCGCAAATTGAAAAAAATGTCGTTTCGAGAAAAACACGTTTAACGCCTTACATACGTCCAGCAGCTCCTAAAACGCGCTAAAAGAAAAACTGTTTTTAGAAGAGATAGCAATAGAAATTAATAAAAATAATTTTTACACATTGTTTATTCGTATTGAAACTTTATAAAAAAATTTATTTCATTTTTTTTTTCAAAAATTACAACATAAAAAATCACGTTTCCCGAAGCACTATGAAAAAAAAGTTGCTCCACGGTCTGCATCATTTCTTCTTGAAATCCTGATGGATCTGCAAAACGTAAAAAAATTCTTGTAAAATAAAGTTGTAGTTATAGTGTGTCGAGCCGGATTTTTGAAATTCGAAAAATTTTGGCAATTTACGGCAGTTAAAAAAAAAGTGTGCATTTTGTGTCATAAATGTCACACTTTAATTATGTTTATAAAATTTTTTAATCACAACATCAAAAATCCGACTCGACAGACTATAGAGAAAACAATTTCGAATATTTAAAAAAAAAGCATCAAAAAATATTAAAAACTGTATGAGTTATCATGCAGACCGTGCCAGAAAAAGTAGTTTTGAGAAAAATGCATTTAAAGTTTCAAGTGCGTTTCGCTCGAGACTTCTACCTGCGCGCATCAGACTCTCGTTGGGCAGTCACGTTTTCTATAATAACTTTCGATCTATGGGGAATTTGTACAATCGACTTACACAGAAATACGCCTTAAACTATAGAGAATAATAATCTGTAAAAAAAAATCGATTTTTTGAAAATTCTGGACTATGTAAGGTCTTAATTAATGTTTCGGCGCGCTTGGGAGTCGAGCGGAGAGTCTATCATTTATATATACATACCGTTAGAAGGAATCCGAATATCGTTTGGAAATTTTCAGGGTGTATTCTTAAGATATTTTGCTAACGATTTATGAAATAAAAAAAAAATGATTTTTTGAAGCATCTAAAGTGATTGCTCAACAAAGTTGAAACTCAGTAAAAATATAGCCGCCCGTATCGACCGGGTTTTCTATAGTTTCCCTTGGCCCTCGTGCAAATGCGATACAGTAGTCCATTAGGAAAGAGTGGCTGTGGGCAACACTCTTGGGGGGTCTCTCAGGAACATGGAAATTAGGAAATTGGAAATTGGTACTTAGTGAAGTGGGGAAATAGTGGCGTTAAAGTGATGGGATGGGCTCGTAAAAACCCTTAAAGGTATACGCAGGAACAATAAAAATAAAAATACCAGATTGGTAATATTTGTATCATCTTTCAACATAAAAGAGTCAAGTAGACGGTGGTGTAATAGGTAGGGTCCGTGCGTGTTAGATTAGCAGGTAGGTCGGCTCGAGTCCACGTGTATGTAAAAACATTTTGCCACGTAATTTAAAGTCAGGTGTGATGGAAATAGCGAAATATGATCAACAATGATGAAACCTGAATTTATAATTAGAAATATATGTTTTTTTAAATTTGTTTGAAACAAAAAATTCTAGGGTGTATTTTTAATACAATTCTGTAATATTCATTTACACTATAATTGCAATTTCGTTAAAAATATTCGCCACCAATTCCTATTGATGATTTTTCCTTCCATTACACCGAGGCACGGTATCAATGAAGAACAGCACTAAAATGTGTCGAGTAACATGGTGGTAGGAATAAATAATTCTTAAACAGTAGGAAATGGAAGAGAATAAGTGAATAATTAGTAATTATATAAAGTCACACTGAACAAATCATCTCCAAATTAGTTAACAATGACAGGGACGATGGGGTCGATCTCACCTTGAATATCGCATCAAATCCTTTCTTTAATCAAGGCCAATAGTTCAATTCAAACACAATACAATGCTACCAACAATATCTAGTGAAATACGAAAAAAAAAAACAGGGGAAAAAAACTAATCTATCTTAGCCAAGTAGATGTGGCACATTCCCGTAACTGAGGGAGAAAGCCAAGGAGGATAAGAAGAAGAAAAATAACATGGTGTTAACTAACAACTCCGATTTAACACCGCATAATTGACACCATTCGTTAACACAAAAGTAATAGACCTGTATAGACCACAGGGTGGTGTTAAAATGATGTTAATTTTAACACCAAATTTTTTACAGTGTGTCGAAATATTTTTTGCATTTCTTCATTATTTTCAATTGAATGGCAAGTAATTTTGCTACCGTGACACTGAACTGCATAATCTTTACATTTTTTGTGTTGTGAGCTATGAATAGTGCCACGTGTAGCTCATAATTCGTGCTATGTTTATTGTTACTTTATTATAATTCTATTGATTAATAAATTTGAATAATTTGAAATTATTTTCCATTTTCCGATCAAGTCTTTTTGTTATTTACATTTCATGCTCGTCGAATTTATACTGGATCGAATTTTCAAATGAAATAAAATGTTTTATCGTCGATTAGAAGTTCATAAAATTAATAAAATATTGAAATTGACTGTTGAGGTCGCGAGGGAATCACAAGGCTCTGAAATCAGTACTTTTGAAAACGAGACATACGAGGGCAATTGCAATAATTCAGCAAGTCTAAAATTGACTCAGGATTCGATGGAGGAAAATGTGGAGGACCCAGTAGAACCTCTTAAATCCGGTTGGAACAATAGTATCGAATTTTTGATGTCCTGCGTCGCGATGTCAGTAGGTTTTGGCAATATTTGGAGATTTCCTTTCACGGCTTACGAAAACGGGGGTGGAGCTTTTTTGATACCTTATATTATTCTCTTGGTTCTCGTTGGAAAACCTTTTTACTATCTGGAAATGATCGTTGGCCAATTTTCGGGAAGAACCTCCGTCAAAGTGTGGAATATTTGTCCTGGATTCGCAGGTTTGTTTGTATGTAAATAAAAAATAAAAAATCGTATGCGATAAAGGACAATGAAGGACTATAAAAAGAAACTTAATTGAAGTAAAATGATTGAATTAAATGGAATTGAATATAAATTATTTCATGCGGTTTTTTCAGGACTTGGCTGGGGCCAAATGTGTTCAACGATCGCTGTAACAACTTATTACTCCAGTTTAATGGCGCTGAATCTTTATTACCTTGTTCATTCGTTCACCGCCGAATTGCCATGGTCCCGATGTGATCCAGAATGGACGGAGGATTGTGTCGATTCAAACTACCGTAACGATCAAAGTGGAATTGAAACTCTATTAAAAAACACAAGCGCAAACGATCTCAAAACGAAATGGACTTCGGCAGAATTGTATTTTTTGAAAGTTGTTCTTAAAGAAAAAGAAAATATCGACGATGGCGTTGGGGCGCCTGACTGGAAATTGTCGCTTTGTCTTTTGGGCAGTTGGATCTGCGTTTGTTTGGTTTTGTCACGTGGCGTCAAAAGTACCGGAAAAGCCTCGTACTTTTTGGCTATTTTTCCATACGTTATTTTACTCTCTCTTCTTGGTCAGGCTGTCACACTCGACGGTGCAGTCAACGGGATTGTTTTTTTCGTTACACCGGTTTGGAGCAAATTGTTGAATCCTAATGTTTGGTATGCCGCTGTTACGCAATGTTTTTTTTCGCTCAACGTTTGCTTTGGTGCTATTATCACGTACTCGTCCCACAATAATTTCAGACACAATATTTACCGGTAAATAATTCAAACGTCATAGTATTTTAATTTGTTTATCGTACGGTAATTTAAACAAATCGTTTCAATTAACTGAACTTTGATTCAGAGCTCATTTAATAGCAATTTACGTTGTGCAATTTATCAAACACGTTTTTCCTTGTTTACGCTAAGAAATTGTCTAGATATTGAATAATGTTTGATCGTGATCAAACAAAAACATCATTTAAGTGAAGAGAAATAAATATTTTTTCAATTTCTATGACTTTGAATTTTTTGATTTTCATTTCAGAGACGTTTTAATCGTAACTACGCTTGATACATTAACCAGTATCATAGCGGGATGTACGATATTCGGAATATTGGGAAATCTCGCACACGAAATGGGAACGGATGATATAAAATCGGTAGTTCGTGCTGGTACGGGTTTGGCTTTCGTTTCCTATCCAGACGCGATTGCAAAGTTCAAACTGTTGCCACAGGTGAAAATTTCGAACAATCATCGAACAATCCCGAAAAATTATAATAATTTATTATATTTATTCGAATTTTGTAACGAAATAATGATTGAAGATTAATTGGTAAGGTTCATTATCATAATAATTTTTTTTATTTTTTAATTTTTTTATTGTTCCGGCGTACTTTTTCCCCACTTCACTAATTTCCAATTTCCTAATTTCCCTATTCCTGAGAAACCCCCCAAGAGTGTTGCCCACGGCGACTCTTTCTTAATGCACTACTGTATCGCATTTGCACGAAGGCCATGGGAAACTGTGGAAAACCCGGCCGATACAGGCGGCTATATTTTTACTGAGTTTCAATTGATTAGCACCATCAGAAACTCTGAAAAACTGCCTCTCGCTCAGCGATTGATGCGCGAGCCAGTGCATGGCTAAGCGGTCACCCAACCAAGTATTGACCTCGCCCGAGGCTGCTTAACTTTGGAGATCGCCGGAGCCACATACTAACCGCGCACTTATCGCCGTCGGTTCATTATCATAATTATTTATTTAGTTGTTCGTCTAATTTTAATCAAATGGTAAATTTCGTCTGTATCGATTATTTTAACAATTTTGTTTTTTTTTCAGCTCTTTTCTGTACTGTTTTTCCTCATGATGTTTGTACTCGGTGTTGGATGTGCAGTTGGACAAAACGGAAGCATAATTAATGGTATTGCTGAACAATTTCCACATTTGAAATACTGGCAAGTTATATATCCAGCGTGTATATTGGGTTTTCTCATCGGCCTCGTCTACGTCACTCCGGCAAGTAAAAATCAATTATTTTCCCTGCGATTCACGTAATTTGAGTAAAATATATGGGGCTTTCCACGCCAAATCGACCTACGTCAGACCCTTCCATTCTTTTATTTGGTTGAAAATTTTATATGTTGTATGACCCATTGAAAGAAGCTCTCTTGATTTTTTTTCGATTTTTTTGTCCATATACTTGTGAGATACAATTTTTTTTCAAAATTCGATGTTTTTTTCTTCAAATGACTGTAACTCTCTCAAAAATCGACCAAATCGAACTTTTTTTTTAGAAAAGTTGGTTTTTCACCGTACTGTTAGAAAAAAAATACGAAAGAATGATTAATATTTGTATTCCATATTTTTTCCCAATTTAAAGTAATTTAAAGAAAAAAACATTGGTTTTAAGATGTTTGCCCATTTTTATTTCTTTCAAAAAATTCATAAAAAAACGTTGACCAATTAAATGATTTTTGAGACTAGTTTCATCGTGGGCAGATTTTTTCTTATATTTTTTTTCTTATTTTGAAAAGAAGTTTCATTTTTTTCCAGTTAATTTGGATCAAAATGAACTTTTTTTTTTGAAATGTAGGTTTTTACCAGACTTTTGGAAATAATTACGAAATAATGATTGAAAATCGTTCTCTATATTTTTTTCAATGTTTAAGCAAAAGACATTAAATTTAAGATGTTGGACACTTTTGATTTATTTCAACAAATTCACAAAAAAAATCTTGACCAATTAAATGATTTTTGAGATCAATCCCATCGTGGAGAGATCTTTTTTCATATTTCTTTTCTTAGATTCAAAAAAATTTTCTTTTTTTTAGTCAATTCATACCAAATAGGATTTTTTATTACAAATGTATGGTGTGAAACAAAATATCAAAAAAATAGCTCGATTTGGTCCAAATTGACTGAAAAAAAAATGAATTTTTTTTTCCAAAATAAGAAAAAAAATATAAGGAAAAATCTGCCCACGATGAGACTGGTCTCAAAAATTATATAATTGGTCAAAGTTTTTTTGTGAATTTTTTGAAAAAAATAAAAATGGGCAAACATCTTAAAACCAATGTTTTTTTACTTTAAATTGCTTTAAATTGAGAAAAAATACGGAATACAAATATTAATTATCCTTTCGTATTTTTTTTCTAATAGTACGGTGAAAAAGCAACTTTAAAAAAAAAAGTTCGATTTGGTCGATTTTTGAGAGAGTTATAGTCATTTGAAGAAAAAAAAACATCGAATTTTGAAAAAAAATCATATCTCTCACAAGTGTATGGACAAAAAAGTCTGAAAAAAATCAAAATAGCTTCTTTCAATGGGTCATATAACATATAACATTTTCAGCCAAATCAAAGAATGGAAGGGTCTGACGTAGGTCAATTTGGCGTGGATTGCCCCATATAAATACAAAATTGGAAAAACATAATTGACAGCAAAAAGATTATTTTTCACCATTTTTGCGGATGTTCTCATGAAACAGTGATAATTTTGACCGATAAAATAGCAGAGGAAACGTTCAAAAAGCTGTAACAATAATTTTAATTTTTTTTTTTGTAAATCTACTATTCAACTGGATGAAAATATTTACAAAACTTTATTATTCTTCACATCAATGCTTGAAAAAAATGAATTTATCAAGTTGAATTCAGGGCATTTGCACTCCCAAAAGTTGATGTTTACGCGTGAACGAAGCTACGAATAATGCTCATACAATAGGGTCGAAAACGACCCCAATTTTTTAGTAAAAAACTATTTTTTTTATTTTTTCGAAACGTTTTTTGGGTTTTATAGAGTTTTTATTAAATGTTCACCAAATGTGATTTTATCGTACACCATTCTCTTCGTTATCAAAAAACGAAGAGAATGGTGTGCAATTGAACCTTATTATCGCAAACGAGGAACATTTTATGCCAATGAGAAGATTGGTGTCGTGTTTTCGTTGTAAAAACATAAAGTAATGAAAAAAAAAAAATGCCCAATATGAAATTTAGAGTTTCAGAAATCGCAACGTTTCTCCCACCTTCTGATACTCTCTTTTTTTTTATTTCTTCTTCTATTGCAACTTCGTTGTATGCTCCTCTGTATTTGAGAACTTCTTAACCGGTTGAGTGGTAATGGATCATATATGTACAAAAAAAAATGTACCCGCAGTGGTAATGGATCATATATGTACAAATTTGAATTACTCGCTCAAATGTCAACCGAGTTGCACACAATTTTATATATAACCATTTTCGAGGTCGCTCTACACAAATGTTCTGTCAGATTTTCAAAAAAATGTAAGGGTGGCAAATTAGGGGCGGATTTAGGGGTGGCCTTTTTTACAGTTTTTGTGCCAAAACGGTCACGATATAATTCTCGAGCAAATTAGACGAACTTGCATGCGCCTCACCCCCACCATTTTCAACCCCTGGAGGGTGATGGTCGAATTGGGTTTTCACCTAATAAGGTTGGAACTCTTCGAAAATTATTTATTGTAAATCTGGAATTCTTATAAAATCTCGTTCTGAAAATCTGCGCAAATGCACCCTCTACCCTTATCTTCTCACCCCCGGTGGGGTGTTATATCAAAATTGACCCTGGGAATGGATTTAGCGGCCCAAACAAACCCCTAGAAAACATATTCGTATATACTTTTGGCCAGAAAACTGAAAAATTGTCTACCACTCAACCGGTTAAAGAGAAAAAATCTGTAGAAAAGTTCAAAGTTACTGTAAGAAATGTGAAATTTTCAAAAGCTCCTTGTAAGAAACGCACGCGAAACTGCGTAATTTTTAATAGGAAATATTTCAAATCCAAAATCCTTTTAAGTTATCACATAACAATGTCGGAAATATGTTCTCCGAATTTGAAAAATTTATAAAAAAACGCTTTGGCAAACCCACTGCCTCAACGCTTCAGTATTAATTGTAAATTTTATTTTTTTCTAGGGTGGCCAATTTATTCTGACTCTCGTCGATTATTACTGTTGTTCATCTGTGGTGTTTGTGCTGGCCTGTTTCGAAATGGTTGGATTTATATGGGTGTACGGTTTTGAGAACTTTCTCGACGACGTTGAATTCATGTTGAAAAAAAAGCCCTCATTTTATTGGAGATTCACGTGGTTTCTTGCAACCCCATTGATATTAATAGCAATATTTTTTTACACGGTCTTTACTTTGTCACCGTTGACGTATGGAAATTCGTCATATCCTTGGTCAGCGCACATGGCTGGTATAATTTTCCTCATATTTGGAGCAGGACAGATTCCGGTATGGACCGTTTATGCTCTGTTAAAAAATCGACAATTTCCGATTGTTCAACAGTGGAAAAAAGCATTCGCACCTGCTGCCGAATGGGGACCTCGGTTAGATATAAATCGACGAGAATGGCTCGTTTTTAAAAAGGAAAAAGCCAAAAAAAGAAGTTTAAGAACTCAATCGAAATGGGTGCAAAATGTGTACATTCTTTTTGGTTTAAAACCAAAAACGTAAGAGACTTTACCGTTCGAGTATTCTTTTTTTTTTTCAAAGGTATTATCCACTTTGAAAATATGTAGACTCGTTTTTTTTACAAATTTGTCGAAACAAAAATGTTTGATCGCTCAAAAACGTTTATTTAAATGCACTGGAAGGGTCGATCAAATTCATTTTGATAAAGGATCAAAGTATCTACAACTTTTCTACTTTTGCAGGGTCTCGATACTTTCGATGAAAGAAAATCATTATTTAAGGCAGTCACCCCGTGTGATATGTTGAAAAGATCGATTTTTTTTTTTTGGGACTTCCAAGAGGAAGAAGAAGGAATTCTCTATGGACCAGGCATAACAGATTAATGGTGAGTAAAGATTTCATAATTTAAATCGGATTTGAACTTTTAAACGCGTTTTTCTTAAAACTGCGTTTTTATAACTGGCCTCCACGATATCTCAAAAACGGTTTGACCGATTGCTTTGAAATTTGAATGGTAGATTCAGCACATGTATAGTCATCGATTGAACTAAAATAATACAAAAATTCCGAGCCGTTTTGTTTTATAACAAAACAATCGAAAAAAATCATGAAATTTGAAAATCATTTTTCAAAAACATGTCAATTATTCAATTTTCAATATTTTCAAATGATTCTAGTTCTTTCGATGGCCACAGCTTCACACATTAAAATGCCGTTTGGTTTTTTGATTTCAGATAAGCCAATCAGCCGGAATCATGGAGAAAGTCGACAAACTTTTTTTCGACATGGGTGCCTTTGGAGTGGTGCAACACACATTGTGATGAAGATTTTGGTCTGATAATATTCTGACTTACTGTTGAAATATCAATAAATATATAGTAAAAAGTTCAAATGTTTATATTTTTATTGTTCGTCAAAAAAAATCGCAAAAAAAGCTAAAAAAAACCGGCCGTCACACGGGGTTAATGACTATTTTTTATCGAGTATTAATGAATCATTTTTACTGTTTACTGAAGTATTATTTTTCTGTACTTAGTTTTTTTTACGTTTTTTAATAATATTAGAGCATTATTACGATTTTACTGTTATTATTAATGTATTGAAAATCCAGGACACAATTTAGATTTTGTATTTTTCGTATGCAACTTATAAATTAGTAAAAGTATCTAAAAATTAAATGGAAAATATAAGTACGTAAAACAATTGAAAACTGATTGAAAAAATGATTTTTTATTCCAAATTCAATAATTTTATGACTGTACAACTTTAAAAGAAATTTATTTACATATATACAAAATCATTTTATATACTATTTAACGGCAAATGAGAAAAAATAATTTTTTACAATTTGCCATTATTTGATAAGATTACGACAGCGGAGTTCCATGGACAAAAATGCTCGCATGTTAGGATCCTCAACTTTTTCCATGATAATTTTTTGAATATCCTCATCGCTGTTCATAATTTTATTACTGAGTTTTTCTGCGTACTGAATCCAAACACAATTAGCGCAACCCGACATGCAACACGTAGTTGGCACTTCCAACTCGTCACTGTCGCTTTCCTTGGACGAATTTGTTCCTGGCAAACTCACTTCTTCCGCAGTGACCATCGGCCTATTATTTTTTGCTGAATTTTCACTGTTCTGCCTTGAAATAATGGCTAAAAGTTTGCTATTCGATATTCGATTTTCCAAAATTGGACCCAATTTCGTAAGAGTTGTCATTTCAATAATACAAACGACGATTTTATATTGTTCGTCATTGAAATGACATTCGTGCCCGTATAGCAGCTTCAAGTTTTAATTACACTTCGATAAAAATTATAATTTTCAATATAAGTGAAGCAGTTGAGATTTTGTGACAGTAACCTCAAAATTTCGAAGAAAAAACACTTTTTGAGTTGTTTACGTTTTTGAGATAATAGAAAAGAATTATTTCAGAATTTGCGACGAAAGAAACGTCATTCTGACAGTTGCGGAATTTGACAAACGTGACACAACAATAACCTAACCTAGAAAAAAGGAGGATTTTCATATTCACAGAGCTTCGCATAAAGTTCGCAAGGCGCACGGTTTTACATACTGGAGGCGGATTATGTGCAATGATCGAATTCGATTGTCGACTTCATCGCGGTTTCTGCTCTGCTGTTTTTTAAGGTCTGTGCTTTATGCATCATAGGGTTATTTTTTGGTGAGTCCATTTGCTACTGTCACGGGTGCTGCGATTGGCTGCGATCAATCAGTTCCCCTAGACCATGGATTGGTCACACAAGAAGAATGGTATTAGGATGGCATATTCTCGCCTCGAAACTCCCCCGGATCCGAGGGGTCACTTAACGACGAAAACTTGTTACTGCAGTGGCCGCTAGGGGTGCAGCTATCTTTAAAGAGAAAACGGTGCGACGCGGTGCGACGGCAGACGGAGGTATTGAACAAAGACAGCACTAATTGCCGCAATACTTCGCATCTCCCTGTCTCCGTCACGCCTAACCTTAATGTCTGTAATATGATGACAGTCCATTTTTAATTAAAAAATGTTGACAGCGTAGTTCGTTGTCTTTCTAATATTATCATGAAGTAGGTTTAATAAATATTTTTTAAATTCCAACATGTCTGAAATATTCTTAATTCGTAATTGAAACTTCATGTGATCAAAAGCCCTACATAATTGATTTTTTTTTCATCAATTAATGAGCTGAATAGCTTTTAATCATTCAAAAGTTATAGTAGAGAAAAGTTATGAAAAATTAGTACGAGAATTTTTGTCGTGTTGAAATTGTCATAGTTTTTTGTATTAATTTATCACGTCAGTTTTATGTTATCGTTGCTTAGCAGGTGCCAATAAAATTTTGCTCTTTCATTTTATATATTAATTACTCTAAAACTCAGTTATACTTCTCCAGGCTTTCATATTTTATTAATATCCAAGGCAATATAATTGAAAATGAACTGTTGGTACACGAAATAATGAGTGCTTTGATGTCTCGATTCTGCTTCCCGTTTTTTTCACTTTGTATGGGGTACGTTCGGCTTGCACGCTCACAGCGTTCAAAGCGTTTGAAGCGTTGAAAGCGTTTGTGCGCGTTCGACTTGGGCGAACATGGCGGTAAACGCAACCGTCTCAACGCTCGTGAGCGTTTACGGTGCCATGTCGAACGCACTTTCAGCAACGAAGTCAGAACTTCGTTGCTTTCAGCGCTTACAACGCTGAAAGCGCTCAAAGTGCGTTCGACTTCGCACCGTAAACGCTCACGAGCGTTGAGACGGTTGCGCTTACCGCCATGTTCGCCCAAGTCGAACGCGCACAAACGCTTTCAACGCTTCAAACGCTTTGAACGCTGTGAGCGTGCAAGCCGAACGTACCCATAATATATATGTAATAATAATATTGATAGAAATTGCCGGCAAAGTCGCTTGTGTTTACAAAATTACGTTAGATTCGACTTTAAGGTTATGTTATCAGGGCGCGAGACGACCCCAGCGCCACGTGCTAATTTTTGACGAAAGTTTTCGTCGGCAAGAGCACACCCCCACCACGCAAATTCTGGCAGAGTTTCCAGACCTGTACGTAAGCATGGTAAGGCGCTAGCTTTTGCGGACATGACCTCATAGCAAATGTAGCAAATTCAGTGCGTGGAGGATTGAAAAATTGTCATTTTGTAAAGAATTACAAAATTTTCTTTCATTTTTAATCGAATCGCGTGACGGAATGGCGTATTCATAAAAACAATTGGCAGGTGGTCGACGACGTTATTGTTAAAACAATTTTGATAATTTTCTGAAAAGTAAAATTTGGTCAAATGACGGTCAGGTGACGAAGAAAGGACAATCACGCTTGCAGAGACTAGGAGGACTCTGACGCTTGCGCTAGCGTTCTGAAAACACGTGTTCGTATTTGGTGCCGCGGATAAATTGATATCAGGCAAAGAGAAAAAAAGGCAATAATGGGTCGAAAAATTCCAGGAAAAAAGCACAGAACGATCAAGGATCCGGAGAAACAACGAGCGAAAAGATGGGCCGAGTAATAAACTTGAGATGAGCTGAAACCAGTTAAAAATCGCGATCAGCTGATCAGTGACGTGCGTTTCTTTTTTCTAGGTTAAAGACGAAGATCAACGAGCCGCCGAAGGACATAAACGAGCAGGCGATTCCGAAGAGTTTGGAGCGAGTAATGAAGCTTAAAGAAGCAGTAAAATCAGGCAAATTAATGGCAAAAAAGAGGAAGAGAAAGAGCAAATCACAAAGTCGTTTAATAACATTGGGGTCGCAAAATCCGACGAGGCATCCGAACGCAAAACCCGAAAAATCGGTTCCTGTATTTAACCAAAATCCTGGCGAGTCAAACAGTAACTTTTGGAATCGTGTCAATCGCGAAACTCATTTGTTTCTCAACGAGACAACGTTTGAGAAAAAATATAACGTTGAAATCAAGAGAAATCCTGAGACGGGAGACGTCGAGGGAGTTCAAAAAGTTCCCAAGGATGAAATAGATGAACTCATGAAGATGCAAATGAAACACAAAAATATAGGCAAAAAGAAGAAAAAGAAAAATACCAAAACCACCGAGATAGAGCCAAAACTCACCAAAGTACAAAAAAGAAAATTAAAATTAAAAATGCGAAAGGACAAAAAGAATCAAGACAAAATGGATAATTCTTACGGCGTTAGAGAAAAAATAGAATTCAGAGACATAGTTCATGCTCCGCCTGATCTCAAATTGAAACCCCTCAAATCACAAGAAGATAGAATGATTCGCAAAAAAGATTTACTTCTCAATTCTCTTTTAATTTCAAACCACAGTCCGAAAAAAACAAAAATAGGAAAAATTTCCATTGACAAGACCGGCAAGAGAAAAGCTCTTCCAAGTGCTGAGAGGAGAATACTGGAGAAACAGCAAAGTGATGTAATAGCTGCTTATAGACTTTTAAAAACTCGAAATGCTTAAGTGGAATAGTCAATAAAATATATTTTTCAAAAATCGTCCATAAATTTTGTCGATTGTGTTCATTCGTTCATCATTTATGATGTACTAATTAAATTCACAATCAAAGACTGAAAATCTTCAACTTGAGAGTTTAACGTTAAAAAAAAAACAAAAACAGCAACCAACATCGAATCGACGATTAACGAAATCAATGTTAAATCCATATTTATATTATTCTTCTACATGTGCGATAATTACACATAAAATACATTTACACTTAAATATATAGTAACATATATACATCACAATCACAGGTGCCATTTTATCAGTGAGCTTGACAAAAGAAATGGCTTAACGCGACTAACGCATCAATAATATTTGAACAATATTATGGTCAATATTTAGAAAATAAGTTTTCTCAAAAAATGTGCCATTATTTTTTTCAATATCTGTCAAAAATCTAGCAATTTTAGGGAAATTCCATTTTCTAAACATTCACCTATATTAAAAATAACAATAACAATAATATAAATAAGAGTATTATTATTAATAATATAATATTAACATAATAATAATTGTTATTATTGATATCGATATTAAAAATTATTTATCCGGTAGTCCAGACGAAAGGTTCGAGTCTGTCCTTAATGGGTAGCAAATTATTGAGAGTTTCGAGGCTTTCTAAAGTTTGATTCAGCTGCATATGGCATTTGGTCAATTGTCTACTGAGTTCGTGAACTTTGTTCATTTGTTCTGCGAATTTGGCAAATTTTTTTTGCCTTTCGACAGCGAGGCTCATTATTCTGTTGACTTCGACGTCGATATTAGTGCAAAGAGCGGCTTGTTCCGAGGTGATCATTTGAGCATTTGTATTGAGATGATGTTGATAACGAGCACAAAGATTGAAAAGGCCGATGGGATCGAGGCGTTCCAAGACTTCCGGATCTCTGACTCCGGGAGGAAGATTCAAAGTTCCTCTCATTATCGGCAAAAACATAGGAATGCTTTGAAGCTTTACAAGATCGGGATCCTTGTCGGCAGAAGCGTCGGATATTGCTGGCTTTACCACCACGATATTGTGAGTGGTTTTGCTCGTTGTGGTCGCTTTTCGTTGTCCCAAAGCTGCGACATTTGATTTTCGCCTCGGCATCTCCTGATGACCAAAACTTTTGCCTCTGTAAAGCTGCGACTGCTTGTTTGTCATTTTGGGTGAATCCCCTATCGGCCTGTTCACCGTGTATGATATGTATGGCAAATCCGAGTCCGAACAAATACTTGGTCCTGGACTTGTACATCTCGGTGGTGTATCCTCCGGCAATCTCTCCCTGTTCGGCACACTTTTTCCACGACGAAGCTGCGCTGTTCTCGAACGATTTCCCTCTGCAGCTTGGCCACCCGCTGCTTGAGAACTTTGCTCCGAACCCATTTTTTTTTTATTTGTATTTTGTTAATATTTTGATACTTCGTGTATTCAAACGTGAAATTAATCGGTGATGCACTTTTCACTGAGTATTTTACCTTTCGGGTTACTTTAGACTTTTTTTTCTTACAAAGTGTCAACATTTTTTTTCATCCTGCGAAGAAAAATCGTTCCCATGACGAGAACTCTTGTGATTTTACACGAGTTTTTACAGTATTTTTTATCTACACGGTTTGTGATTGAATTCGAGCTGTCAAAACGTTTAACGATTCAATTTTGTTGAGTTTGCGAGAACATTCGGGATGGGGGATGGAAAATGAGTGAACACAGCGCCACGACTTTGTTATGGTAAATGGGAACTTAACGTTATCCGTCGATGTATACAACGGATCCTTTTTTTTGGTAATATTGCCAATATAAATTGCAGTGAGAGTTCTTAATTGTGGTGGCGGGAAATTTAAATATGTGCGCGAATTATTGAACATCGAAAAAAATCTTTTGTCAATAAAACCCCCCAAAAAAAAGTGTACTAAAAAAATGATCGCTTATTTTTAGGTTAGAAAATACGTATTTTTTTAAATTTTCTTGTTAAAGACCAGTAATAATAAAAAATATAACAGAGCATAATGGCACGATGAACTACAATGACAAATTATACCGTTTTATGGCCCAGAGGCCCACGTGAGTTTATCTCAGGAGTCCAGGGCTGTATATTAAAAGCTTGTAAATCAATGCAGGAAAGTTGACAGGCGATATTTTTCTATGTGGATAAACTCAAAAAATTTTTGCACACTATTCAGAAAGGATATGTAAAATGCAAAAAGCGTTTATGCTCGTTACGATAACGGTAAGAAAATTATGAGCATAATTGTAGAAAAAAAAGAATGCAGAAAATGCGTCGAGTGATTTTCGTGAGACACTAATTTTTATCTTAACGACCGTGCTCGCCTCGAAAGAAACCGCATGAAAAACTAAATACATTATACGAGTAAACGACGATTCTTTAGTCTTTTATCACTTCATTTTGTTTCATATATAGATAAATGAATCGACGTGTGCTCAATCCATTAATTTCTTCAAGTGAGAAACTTCTTAACATTGTAATTTTATCATCAGTTTTTTTTCTACATTATTTCAGTCGTAATAAACGTCTGTTAAATCCTTTCGACTTCGTGCTATCCCCGTGACGTCAGGCTGTCACAAAATCACGAAACAGTGACTTAAGAGCTTACGTGTACCTGAGACAGAGATAATACGAAATTTTAACTTTTTTTAAATGTCATATTTTATTATACGGAATTATTGGAGCGTAAAATTAATAATGGAAAATTTATGATTTTTTTCCGATTATTCCATTTTTATAACATAAGACTACAATTGAAACACGAGAATACAATTTTCTGAAATAATATATGAAAATCATTCAGTAATTCTTTTCATAATTACAATTTAATTATTCAATTAATAACTGTTCATTTTTTTTTATTAATATTAATTTTATATATTTTCACACAACTTTTTAAAATGTTGCGAAGTTCAAACAATTTTTTTAAAAGTGCCTTTCGGCGCGTCCAGATTAATAAGAAAATTGTAGCGAAAACAACGTTCGTCGAAAATTTATGAGTGCGTACGAAAATTATAGTGAGTCACACTTTAACAAAAATTCACTTCACCCTCGCATGAATTTTCTTCGTCTAACGTTGTATTCCCCGCAATTTTTTCATTAATCTGAACGGACCCTTGAACGCAAATTTTTTAATAAAGCAGAAAGAGCTTACGAAAGAGCAAGCAATATGCATATGTAAACGCAGCTTAATAAATGCACACTAATTTACATGCAATATGGAGGCAAAAGCGCGGGGTGATTCTCTTGGAAATTTGATGTGGAATTTTCATTAGTTTTAGTATCTCTGATTACAACAATAAATTATTAAATCACCCAGATTGAAGTTTATTCGCCCGTTTATTAAATGCCACGAATATTTTTCTATTGTTCGAATTTACGGTTAATTACTTTTTCACCAGACATCGCATTCACCGATTAAATAGAGCCGGATTTTATGGAATTTTTTTTTCAATAAAACGTAGAGAATTTGTGTCCTTTTTTTGCGATGATTCACACGCTTATTTAAATCTTTGATAAACGTTTTTATTTCACATGCTTTCTTTTTGCAAACAAAGAATCGCAAATTCTCGTTTGTTAAATCCGCCGAACGTAAACCACATTTTTCATTCCCGATACTTCTCGCTAGTTCCATATATATTTTCCACTTTTCTTTCATTCTATCCTCTTCTTTTTTTTCTTTTTCTCTCGTACATAATCACTCGTTTGCATACGCGGACGTGCCTCGTTCACATGGTTTATGTTAAATCTTCACTCTCATCTCGTTTTATATCGACGAGGAACGTCGTTCTCTCAATCGTGCGGTTTACAAAGTTTCTGCATTTTTTAACAACCGATGCTGAAAAATTTCTTCTCCAGCGTATCCCATTTTTTATCTTTTTTGTTCCGTCTTGAAAACTGTTAAAATTCACGTGTTTCAGTGTTAAAAGTTTTACAGCTCTCTCGAATCTCCCAATACAAGCGTGTTCGAGCAAAGCTCGAAAAATCTTGTTTTCAAAATGAGATTTACCGTTGTAACAGTTGAAAATATTTTTCATATAATTATTCCCGATCATTCATGAGCCTGAACTCTTGCCAGTAAAACAGGCCCAAATTCAAATTCATTAATTTATTTATCCAATTAATAATGAAAAATGAAAATCAAAACCGTTTTAACTCAGCAATTTTTGACTAAATTCGGGTGGGGGTTAATATGTAGAATAACCAAATTGTAGAACGATTAATATTTCGAAATTTTAGTATTCATAATATTCGATTAACGAAAAATAAGAAATTCGAAGTTTATATTTTCGATAGTATATTAAGTTGAATGTGTATTTGATGTAATATTTTTTCATTGATCGCGCATTTATTCGAAAATATATATTCAGACTGTCTATACTTCAAAATGCAGATAATATAGATTGTCCTAATGTAAGAAGTTTTTATTTTCTAAATTCGAAATGGAGAGCAATTCTTTTATTGAGAGACCAAAATATATACTGTGAATAATTCGAAAGTGAATTTTTCGAATGACTAAAAATTAGAAGTACAGAATAGCGAACGTTGTGAAGCACGAAGTATGACAAGCAATACTTTACAGCCCAGAGGCTCTCGCTATTTCGACCGTTCGACTTTCTGGTGTTTCGCTATTTTGACCACATTAATGTTTTGTCTTTCGTTAAAATATATTTGAAATTGTGAATATTCATAATATTGCCGATTTCAGTATTTGACGACTCGAATGCGTAATAGTCGAACTTTTGTAAAATCGCTATTCCAGCCTTCGTCATTTGGGCTGCTGTTATATTTTGTTTTTGACGTAAATGTACTTTGAACTCTTTAATTTCTCATTTTTTTATTTCCAGCATAAAGGCTATAGTAGAATTAATCTGTCTACATATTACTATTCTTCAATTTTTAAATTCGCAGTTTTAGCCGTTCGAAGTTTTAATCATTCGAAAATCTTACTTCCACCCCTAAATTCGATCACAATTTTTATCAGCATCTCAGGAAGACGAAAACAAAAGAAACTCAGGAATTTGTATCAACTTCGTACCATTTCGGAGATAGGTCCAATACAGACTTAAACTTTAACGAACTTTTATGTACAGCAACTGTGGATGGATCGGAACTGAGACTCAGCAAAGTTTTTGTTTTAAGTGAACTCAGTTTTTCGACGTATAGTTATATACGTTGGGTGGCGTACGTATATATAATTTGTCGTTGCTCACCGAGAGATCACGAAGTAAGGAACTGTTTGGAAATTTAACGTAGTGCATGGTACAGAATAAATTATCGTGCCTTGGAATACCATAAATGGATGTAGAGTTGTAAAATAGATGCGGCTTTTCCGGTGCATCACACATTCGACGAGAATATACCGGAATTGGCTAAATCTTTCTGCCCAATTTTAACAATGATTTATGCAGAGTTTCTATTCGTGAGAATTCCACTCACCGAAAGAGTTCAAACTTCCCACTTTTTTTCATCCTTCCTCCCTTTTTTCATTTTTGTTTATACAACAAGAATGAAATCAATGTTTAAGGTCGATTGAAAATGAGGACAGAATGCGACAAGAATCGGAATAAACCGCAGAGCAGCAATCGGAAACTATTTTTATAGTCAAATCATATTGTTGTCTGGATTGGTGGATAATTAAGAATTTCAAATTACCACAATTTCAAAAAAAAAACATCTTTTTTTTAATATTCTACTTTTTGAAATTTTCTATGTCACTATGCAAAAAATTGGGCTGAGAAAACAAATTTGTTCATCGAACAAAATCCTATTTAATTGGACGTACCCAAACAAACAAACAAACAAACAAACCCAAACAAACAACCAGCAAACAAACAAACACACAAACAAATAAAAAACAAACAAACAAACAAGCCCAAACAAACCATTCTCTTCGTAATCAAAAATGAAGAGAATGGTATATAATGAAACCTTATTATCGCATACGAGGAACATTTTATACTGGAAAGAAGATTGGGCTAATTATTTACCCACGTGTGGGGTTTACGTTGGAAAAAATAGATTGTGTGGTTGTAGGGTTAATAGTATTGTGTGTAATGCGTTCGTTAGCATTATTCTTTTGATCGTATATATTTTAACAGTGCTTTAGAATTACGGATCCAAAGTCCAACTATTTTTCTAAAATTTGACTAAATTTTTCTTTCATTTACATGAGTAAAACGTCTTTAATATTAGAGGACAAGTCGGAGTGTGTAACAAGTCGCGTTATCGTTGAAGCGCATCCCGCGATTGTTGATATCGGCTGGTGGGTACATCACCTCGAGAATAAACGGGATGGGAAATGTTAGAAGAGGGGGGCGGGGGTGGGAGGATGGAGAAAAGCGGTGGGGATATCGGAGCGGTTTTGTCGCGGCGACGGTGAATGACAGCAGTCAGTGAGCAGCGAGCTCTCGCGACTGACGGTACGTTTGACGGTCGCTCGATTCGTCGGACTCGAAACCACGTGGATTTAAAAGGGTGTTCGCGTTCTTTAAATCGCAGTTTTGTATCTCTCTGCTATTGAATTCTAAAAGAACGTGCGATATCGACCCAATTTTCCTTTTTTTTAAGTACACGTTTTTAAAAATAAATCATCGGTGTCAGACGCATCGGAAATTTGGAATTCTTCAAAAGGGATCGTCCACGTCGCGTGCAACTGACAAATTTACCAGTGAGTCGATCGCGTGATTTAACCCTATGCTATAATTTTTTATTTCTCTTTTTCCCCGCCTTCGGTTACGATGAATTTCAAATGAGCCTCGAATTATGGATGTATATCGGTTGGTGCATCGCTTTTTTCCTCATCCTCTTGTTTTCTTTTTCTTTTTATATTTATTTATCAGTACTGTGATTCGTCCGAAATTCCTACGATTATTTTTATTCTCCACAGTTAATGCGATATTTACACAAAACGCTATTTTCATTTCGAATAAAATGAAAATTTATCAAATATGAAATCAGTTATCGAAATAAGAATTTAAACAAATTTTTTTTCTTTACGCAAAATAATTTCGAGTTGCCCATGTTTTTCAGTTTCGTATCTTGGTTTATTGGTCAATTTTGCAAATGTTGCTGGTGTTGCGTGCTTTAACGAAGCCACAAAAAATAATGTTCAATTCTTTGAAATAAATTGTAATAAAATAATGATTTTATTTAAAAAAAAAATTGTTTTCGCACGAAGTAATGGTGAATTTTGATTTTTTCGGACTTACACATATTTTTTTGATTTATTCTCGTATTTTTATGCGTTTGTTGGAGCTCGAGAAACAATTGAATATTCAATTGCGAACAGGACATTATAACGACTGTATTATTTCGTCTCTAACACCTTTCTAATGAATGAATACGGTGATGCGAGAAACCCGCGACATTTGCGCAACAGCAAATCCGTCGTAACATTAAAGTAACCGTTAAAATACGAGTACATTCCAGTCACACGTCGTGTGAGTTAATACATGGAAATTTTCACCATTGTTTTCCCAACGACACATGTATGTAAATTTCGAAAACGATTGACGGTGCAAAGTTCTATTCCAGTGAAATAAAAAGAGATAAGAAATTACCAAATGAAAAGAAGATAAATAAAAAAAGTTTAACGTCCGTATAAAGACTGGAGGCAAAATTGCACATAATCATAGGCTGCGAACGAAGATCCAGAGAATGCGCAAAAACGAGAAAAATGTAGTTTGGAATCTCTGGTTACTCAAAATATGCCGAAAGTACAGTAGAAGCTGCATTAAACCGTGTAACTCAATTAATATGTTTAATCGGCATAACAAAAAGTTTTTTACACTATTATAAAAATTAGCACAAAATTTGTATGAAGAAATTTGAAAAATTTCAATACCAGCGACAGTTCTGACAAAATATTATCTCACGATTTTTCTTAATTAATCCAATATGTTCGTATTTCAAGACTCCACTCTAATGCTCTCGAAGGATGAGAAATAAAATTATTGCGGCAACAACAGTCGCGAGAAAGGAGGGTAAATGCACAGCCAGAGGCACCCTCAGAAGCGTGAAATATAATTGCGTTACGTAAAAGGATTATATATATATATATATATCGTGTTTTCTTGCGAGAAAACTTCGGAGCTATGGATCCTTTGGAGCGTCAACAAATCATTGGTCCGCGATAAATAAAAATAAACAACAAAACATTCGTGACTAACTATAAAAATAAGGAAAATACTTGTACCGCGAATGCTAATAATTATCGCGTGCTTACGAAAACTTTAGTCGTGACATAGTTCAAAAGAAAAAGTGCAAATTAAAATAATTTTGTCGTTAAAATCGATCCATTTCTTAATTAAAATAAAATCGTATTTCTTCTACATACAAAAAAAATTTTAGCGAAAAATCATGATATAAAAATATCGATTTTTCGGTGTCGCAACAAAAATTGTTAGTACTTAATAAAAATTTGATTCTCTCAAAATTTAAGTGTAAAAGAAAAAAATTTGGAGGTCGCCCCAACGGCTTTTATAATTTTTTTTTTACGATTTCTCGTAAAGATCGTGGTATAAAAAATTGTTCTATTTGTGTCGCAGGTTGATATATTAACATTTCATGGAAAAGTTATTCTCCCAAAACTTGAATATTCTAGAAAATTTTTTAGAGATGCCTCCAGTGACGTTTAGATATTTTTTTCATAATTTTGGCTGAAAATTGTGATATTCAAATGTGGTTTTGTTTGTGCGGCAACTAAAAATATTAGTACTAAGTAAAACAGTAATTTTTTGCTAAATTTTGGTCTTCTAAAAAAATTTTTCGAGGAAACCCCAGCGACTTTGAGATATTTCTTTCTAATTTCGGCTAAAAACCGTGATATAAAAATTTGATTTTTTCGTGTCGCAAGTAAAGTTATCGTTAGCACTCTACCGAAAAGGAATTTAGAAAAAAAAATCATAGTCGCTGGGTGTGACCACGAATAAATGTTTTGCTAGGCTCAACATTTGGGAGAATTACTTTTTCATGAAATTCTAGCATATAAACTTCGATAGACAGAAATTTATTTTTTGATATCACGATTTTTACCCGAAATTATAAAAAAAATATCTAAAAGTCCCCGGGAGGCAGCTTTAAAAATTTTTTTAGAACTAAGAATTCTAAGAATTTTTTTAGATTCAAATTTTAGGAGAATACTGTGATACAAAGAAAACCATTTTTTATATCACGATGTTTATGAGAAATTGAAAAAAAAATTTAGAAAAGCTGCTGGGGCGACCTCTAATTTTATTTATTTTAAACTCAAATTTTGCGAGAATCAACTTTTCATCAAGTACTACCAATTTTTGTTGCGACACCGAAAAATCGATACTTGTGTATCATGATTTTTCGCTAAAACTGGAAAAAATATCTAAACGTTACTGGTACGATCTCTAAATTTTTTTTTAGAAGGCCCAAATTGTGAGAGAATATCTTTTTCGTGAAGTATTGACATAATCACTTACGCCTTTAAGAAAGATAAAAAGTCGATTTTTTTTGCATCACCCTAATAAATATATATAAACGTGTGTAGAGACGGTTTGTCAACAATGATTTGTGAGAGCGGTTAAAACTCTCGGGGGCTTGAATCGAGCTGACTTCTGGTTCTCTAGTATAGACTGCGAAGTCCACTGTCGCTCGACGGATCGTAAACGAAAATGAAAATAAAATCATACATCTGTAAAATCCGATACATACGAAAGAGAGTGAATTGTGTATTGGAAAGAGAGAGAGAGAGAAACATACGGAAAAACTACAGTCGTTTAATTAAGCAAGGCTATAAGCGTGAAATTATACACTGATTGGCGTGAAATTATTGTTATTATTGTTATTGATACTACGAATAAATAAATGTTAAATCAATTGGATTTCTTTCATTCAAAACTTTGATTAAGATTGATTGACTCTTTTAAAAATAAAATAGTATTGATGTATTTGCGTCAATGCTGAGAGAAAAAGTTTTCAAAATGAGACTTGACGTGCATGACATTAATACATTTTACAATTCAGATAAGAATTCGCTGATTTTTATTATTCATAGCCCAATTTATTCATTGTGGACTATGTTATTATTTGATTCGTTTGTTTTATTTCTGAATCCCGCTGATAAGATTTATTCAATGAAAAAAAAGTATCAATTTCAAATGCACGTGTTTGGACGCAATAGTAAAATTAATCAATTTGTTTAACTTCGATAATTCAGGAGAAAATCTTTCGAAAAATGATGATTTAGATTATTTTGATGAATCAAAGGAAACAATCATTTTCTTATGAATAATAAACACGTGTAATTAATTAAATTAATATAATAATCAGATAAACGATTTTTTATTATCATTTACATTGTTAATTGTTACCGTTTTTGTGTTTACGTTATCGAATTACATCTAAACTAGACTTTGATGATTTTCGCGCGATATTTTTCACGCTCGAGAAGAGAATCGAAACGTGAGTAAAAATACCTCGTTTACGGATCTCAGAATAAAAAGGTAGCAAAAGAGAAAAAATAAAATCTAAAGTCCCAATTCTCACGCAAGAGTTCATCAGTGGTTGGCTTTCTCTGAGCGAGTTTAAACTTTTTACAGAGAAGAAAAGCCATCACAATAAAAGAGAATTGTCGAGACAAACCTTGATACCGATGCAAATATACAGCGTTGCGTACACGTAGATAAGAGAAAAAGGAAGCAAAAAAATTAGCACACACTCGTGACATTCTTGCATTCGTATAGATATACTAATCCAATTCAGAATCGCGTGCGATACGGTTGAACAATTGAGGAAATAATATTTTAGATATGCAAACAACGGAAAACAATTTTTCGTTGCGATTTCAGTACAAAAAAAGTGCAGGAAAAAGAGAAAAAAAAAACGAAAGAAAATATGAGAAATAAATTGCTTCGATTTTCCTTGTTTTTTGTTGTTTCTGCGGTTTCGATGGGCCGCGTCCGAGAAAAAATATTGTCGTTCATTTGATCCCCTCTCTCTCTCTTCTCAACTTTTACCGTAAATTGAATATCGTATTTTTATTTCTTGAAAGAAAATTGCAGCATCGTCGTTTTTTGTTTATCTAAACGTTTAAAAAATCCTGGATTTTCGATAAATAAACGAATGCAATTTCTTTTTATTTGACGTCCTCTCACGAATCACGTTTTCACGAGTCTTTCCCATCACGGAAGCCCATTTTTCAATCTCTTCATTACTTTTCATCTGCCTGTGAGATGACCCAAGAATATTGTGCAGTCACTATTTTCTAACGCACTATTGCATCTCATTTGTACGAGGATTTGGGAAAACTGTGGAAAATCTGGGCCGATGCAATCAGCTATATTTTAATGGATTTCAGTTAGTTGACACTGTCAGAAACTCAGAAAAATCGACTTCCTCTCAGCGATCAATGCTCGAGGTATGGTCAAGCCGTCACCCATCCAAGTAATGGCTTCGCCCGATGCTGCTTAGCCCTTTGAGGCATGCATAGGTTTTTGGGCTCGCTGATTACGAATGTGAACTAAAAATTCGAAAATAAGCGAAACTTTTCAGTCAATACTGTTGTTAATTTAGAACTAGTACAGAAACGATTGTATCTTTTTTTATGACGAAAACCACAGACCGGAATATTTTGAAAAAATTCTGAACGATTCTTTCGAGTGTATTGAAGTTGTGAAAAAATTGCCATCACGATTTTCATATTAGTAGATTAGTAGGAAATTAATTTTTTCATAAAAAAGTACGAATATTGACTATTTTTTTGTACGTGGTATTTTTGCAATAACAAATAATGAATGTACATTTTTTTGTACATTCATGAATGTCCTACGGACCATGTACAAACGAAAAATCTAATATTTGTTGCGGCAAAAGTAGTTAAATGATCAAAAAACTGAAATAAAAAAGATGGAACAACGCGAGTCTCACCATGGCTCAAAGGGCTAAATTTAGATATCACGAAAGCCGCACACGCATCACGTACCCACGATTATCGACATATAAATAAATGTAATTTATTTGATTTATTTAAACAAAACTAATGAGATTATTTGAATTATTTCGCACTTTATTTCTAATTTATTTATATATCGTTTATATACTTTTGACATTTAATTCGAAAGCCAAACTTCAAATGTCTCTCGACATTTCGCATTAACTCCGAGATTAATCCGCGGGGTGACGCGATTTAGATGCACACGTCCCCTTATTTTTATTATTCAGCGTCACTCTCTTCTACAAGTGGCATATCTGCGAATTATATTGACGCAAACTGTAGACGCACGAAATTGCGAAAATAGATTGTGTTTATACGCGTATATATGTATATATAAATCGACAAGTTTCGTACATATAGATACGTGGGGCATTCTATGCCAATTTACAAAACCTTGGGCTTGAACAATTTCAATTTACGCGATTTTTTTTTTCTCGATCTCAAATATTTATTGTTACACAGACATTTTTTTTCTTTTATATTTTCTAAAATTATCGATATTATCAAAGAAGAAGAAAAATTCTCAGTAGAAAAACGAACAATGAATAAAAATGAAATAAATAAAATTGAAATTAATTATCTAGGGCAACAATTAATGTAAAAAATTACTCATTTTTCAAATCTCACTCAAAAAACAGTAATTCTCAAGTGGATTATAAATTTTAATTTCTTTCAATCTTTATAAACATGAATTTATTTATGCAAACTCGTAAGAATCGTGATACTTTATCTGCGAGCGATGAAAAAAATCTACATTTACACGAGTATTTCTGCTGTCCTATGGATTCGCGGTCTTCCTGTCCTCGGATTACCCGCATGCGGTTAATTTACGTCGAGTTGGCAACGCCACTGAACAGTACATCGTACGCCACAACGACACTCTCGATCCATCATCCCCTTGTCAATCGCACAACAGAGATTCGATGCTTCATACGTTAATCACTGATGGTTTAGAAAACAAAAAAGAATTTCTGTTTCTAGCTGTGTAGTGAAATTTCTCAAAAATATGAGATAATTTGAATCAGATGAAACGCACAAGAGCCGGTAGATCCGAACTATCGTAAGTTAGGAATTTCGCTATACTTGAAATCAAAATCGAAATAATATAGTAATGAATCAAATAAAAAAATGTAATTAAAAATGATTGAACGGCTATACTCGAAAACGATTCAAATGCCATCACAAAAGTCCATTATCTCAATGAATTACCCACTCGTTTCGATCACCATCGAAACTATCGTGATTACAACTGATAATTCATTTTCATTCAAGTCTTATTTATGTTGAAATTTTTGTATCCGAGACGAAACATTCCAAATTTATCATTTATCCTGTTTGAAAAATAATAGTGTTCTTTTTGGTTTGTTGTTTTGGCGATAAATATACCGAAGAAGTATGGATCACGTTTGTGGAGAAAAACATGAGTTGTAATCTTTTGCTACCAGCAAACTGCTGCGTAGCCTGTTATAATGCAGACGAGACGTTCAAGCTTCTCAGGAGATTCTCATAAGTGATGCTAATTTCTTTCGGTTGTTGTGCCATCCACGCAACTGTTTATATACATTATACACATATAAATTTGTTATTGGTCAAGGTCTAGCAAAGTAGCAACTTTATGATGCTCATCTTTCAAGCTCAAATGAATTTTCAATGACTCTTCCTCTCTTTTATGATGAATTTGATGTACACTTGATTTACGATCGCTTTCATTCGTTTTATATATCGTTAAAATCATGTACTTTGTCCCTTATGACATCGAGTATTTTTAGCTTATCATTTGTTCTATTTATTTAGTGTATTTTATTCATTTTTTCCATTTTCATTCTATATAATTTCATTTTTTTTTCTCTTTCGAGTATCGAAGATTTTTCCAATTAGCGCTCAATAACGTTGAGATTTTAATTGAAACGATAAGACTGATATTATCGAAGTGATAACTCGATCGTGGTTCGCATTTGTTGCACTCGTTACGGGAAATAAAAGATTCTATATTGTTTCAGCCGCGATGAAAACACGTGAGAAATAATTAATTGCATAATTTACTTGCGTTAATCGTGGCGAAGAATAAATTATCGATTTTCGTATCAATGAAAAAGCATTGGAAAAGATTTTTTTTTACTCGATATTAGCGTGTCATTGTTTTGACAAGATGCCACGATTCGTTGTGATATCAAATAATTGAAAGAACTTCCTGATCGTCATTTGTTTAAGTGACGAATATTGTTTTATGTGCATATTTCTTTACCAATATCATTGAAATTGTATAGGAATCTTTTAAATAAAAATGAAAATATGGTTCTAAATGGCAGTGAAGAAATTTGACGTTTCGTAGCTGTGATGAAAATAATAATCTCAATTATTAAATATCGTTGAAGCGTTGAAAATCCCTCGAGGGATTTGAAATTTCTATTATTCTTCGCGATTATTCTTTGACTGACAATTTCTACGAGCTTATCGACGAAAACGACATTTCGCGATAAGAACACTCTTTTTTCTTTCTTCGGCACAATATGTGATCCTGAGCACACTAATAGAACGTGTTTGACTGGGTCACATAGATAAGATAGTGGAGAAGACTCGGACAGCGATTAAATCGAACTGGGTCCAATGAAATGTAAACGGGCATAGTGCTCTCTCTCTCTCTCTCTCTCTCTCTCTCTCTCTCTCTCTCTCTCTCTCTCTCTCTCTCTCTCTCTCTTTCTCTCTCTCTCTCTCTCACACACACACACACACACATACTTTCGCAGTCTCAGAGAGTTCAGGGTGTGTTTTTACGACCTCTCCTCTTTCCCAATATATCACTTTAGAGTAGGTCTTGAAAAATTTTCACTTCTCGTCTTGACGTCGCCTCCGAAACGTCCAACGTCCAACGCCCAACGTGTTGACTTTGAACAAACTTCTTACCCTATCAGTCCTGTATATGTTCTTCGAGTATTTCCAATCGTTACAAACATTTTCGATCCCTTCCATAGCTAACAATCTTAATTGTTTTGGTTTGTTCGTACACTTACATTTTTCTTTTTTCATACTTTTCCAATCAATCTTCTCGACAGCTTTTGCGAACACTTTTCAGCATAATATTCGACAGGATAATATTTCGAGAGAAGAGTATGACCTGGTTTTTCACTTTTACACGACGTTAAAAATTCCAATATCATGAAACTTATGGCTGTGAAGTTTACATGGTTAAAGTGCAAATAAATTTATATTTTTTTAATAATGTTTTTCAATGTAATTTCGATATTTTTCGCCTCTTTCTTCGCATTTTTATCTATTTTTTTTTAATTTAATTTTCTTCCTTTTATCTTTTTGCAGATTTTGTCGCGATCTCTCACGGTACAGGATGGAACCTTCGTCTCCTAACTAACCAGAGTGTGGAATTAACAGAAGTTTATTGCCAAAGAATAAAAAATATCAGCGTATTAACGTTTTTCATTTTCTAACGCACATAAATAAAAGAAAAATAAAAGAAAAAAATGTAAGTAGTACGCGTGTCCAAGAATGGAAAAAAAACAACGAGAACGACGATGGAGGAGGGTGGGGGCAACCGGTCCTCGTCGTTCCGATCGCCAGCTATAAAATGTGAGTGCACGATATTAATATTCAAACTCCCTAAAAAATACAAAAATTTCAGATACGACAACCAAATCCTGTGTTCACTCCTTCGTGGACTTTTCTTTGTCTTCACCAAATATTCCCAAGTTGGAGAGAAAAATTAAGAGCCAAAGAATTTTCGCTACATCCATTTCAGTGAAAAGAATAAATAACAAAAAAAGGAAAACTACGAAACAACTGCTAATTTTATCCTTATCCTTAAATTGACCCAAAAAAATAAGAATAAGAATAAAAATAGTTTAAACTAATTTCTATCTCTCTTTTATTAATTATCTAGAAAATTCCTTCGCTTCCAAAAGTAATTTGCATCATTCTGAATGATTAATCAATTGCCTCGAGTGAATTTTTGCACATTTACGATTTTTATCAAATATCATCGTGTTTATTTTGATTGTTTTTGTTTCTTTCTTTAACATATCATGTTTAACATAACAGTGTAATCGATTTAACATAAATCGATTACACTGTTGTACAATTAACATTTTTTTTTTGTTACCTGCACTTTTTTTTTTATCTCGTAACTATATATTGAGCGAAAGTCTTTCTATAACCCGATGAAGTTCGACAAACATTTCATAGCGTTCAAAAGCCAATGAAGTGCTCAGATATTTTACGATTCGTGCCACCAGATCCCAATTATAAAAAGGCAGACATACATGCATTTTTATAACACAAACTGATAAAAATCCACCGCAGTTTTTTTCGTAAATAAATAATTTCTCGGTGCTCGAAATACTTGACATAAAATAAATTTTATTACGCTGAAAATTACGTGCGCGCGCTATAAAGGCTATGAATAATTACGAGCAAAATAATTTTCTGTTACAAAGACACGTAATTTTGCGAATAAAAAAATAAATCATTTTTCTTATAATAATAATGGACCATTTTATTTACTTTTTATTCTCATTCAATTCAATTCTTCTGACGTCATATTGGGAAAGTACGGTTATTGAGGTTAGATATCTGCACGCGTATTTCGCCAAGCATATCTTGTCTGAGGCTAGAAACGTTTGCGTTTACCTTAAATTGCGATAAAATATCTAATTCTTATTTTGCCTGAGAAAATCATACAGTTTTGTTTGGGTTTGCAACGTTAAAACGCAAGAAAAACATATTTTTCTTGCTTTCTTCATTATCAACATTTTTAAAATGAAGAAATTGATAAGAGCAAAATATATTTTTATGAGAACATTCTCCCAATGTACATTGCAGAATAGAATTAAAATGATATTTAAAAAAAAATAAAAAAAAAAATAAAATAAAGATAATAAATGATCCGTATGTAACTATCGATTCGGATACATTTTTTTAATCGACATTATTTGAACGATTTTTTTACGATGATAAAAAATAATTGTTTCATAAATACGCACTGAGAAAACAATTTTTTTGACCGAAACAAATTTTGTTTCTCTCAACCAAAATAGTTAGATCGATACGGGCCACAAAATATTTTTGAGATAAGACAAAATAATTTGTTAATGCTGAAACAAGTTATTGGCCGAACCAATAAAACTTTGGTGCAGCCAAACAAATTAATGTTAATGCAACAAAATATCATCCAAATAAACTAATTCATTTATTCGTCCTAACGATTACCGTTTAGTCAATTTGGTAATTGAGATTCAAACAAATATTTTATTAAAGCAACTAAAAAGTATGTGTAAATAAATAAATGGTACCAGTTGTTCGAACAAAATCATTTGGCTCCGGTGATTTAGTTGATTCATCTACAAAAAATTTTCACGATTTAGTTGAATGAACTAAATCATTTGCCATTCAACAGAAAAATTGTTGGATCCACCAATTTTTCGTCCAACAAAATAGAATTAGTTCGATGAACAAATTTTTTTTCTCAATGCGTGATTTAATTAATGCAACTGGATGAATTTGTCGATGACGATTTTTAGTCTCGCATGTTTCATTGACTCATCAGGAAATTGTCTTCCGTTTGCATAATCCTCACGCTTCGAAATTATGTTGTCGATTGCATTAATCGACCCCGACTTTAAAATCATATATATATATACACACACACACAATGATGTAAGAGAAAATCACGCGCGGAAGATCAAAAGATGTGCCTATTACTATGCATCATGATTGCAGCTTCGTGGTTCGTCATACAGTCACTATATAATTGACCAAGAACGAACTTTATACGAATCGTATAGATTTACGTATCTCTACAAGACAAGGTCTTTTATTAATAATCTTTGCGGGATTCTCAAGCACAAAGTCCATCGCGAAATACGCAATTTCTTTGTATACTATGCATTATTGCCTATTTGTCACCGAGAGTTCAAACATTTTCGTTCTTCAAGTTTGAATATTTTTTTTTTGAATGATCTAATTAATAATTAAGTATGATTTTTAATGATTTAATTAATCAAATTTTCATTACGTAGAGTTCAAAGAATTGAATTGAAATCTTTTTTCTATACACTGAGAAAAAAAACATTGTTCATCGAACTAAGTCCATTTTGTTGGACGAAAAATTGGTGGATCCAACAATTTTTTTGGATCCATCTTTGGTGAATGGCAAATGATTTAGTTTATTCAACGAAATCATGAAAATTTCTTGTAGATTAATCAACTAAATCACCGGAGCCAAATGATTTTGTTCGAACAACTGGTACCATTTAATTATTTACGCATACTTTTTAGTTGCTTTAATAAAATATTTGTTTGAATCTCAATTACCAAATTGATTAAACGATAATCGTTATGAGGAATAAATGAATTAGTTTATTTGGATGATATTTTGTTGCATTAACATTAATTTGTTTGGCTGCATCAAAGTTTTGTTATTTCGGCCTATAACTTGTTTCAGCATTCACAAATTATTTTGTCTTGTCTCAAAAATATTTTGTTGCCCGTATCGAACTAAATATTTTGGTTGAGAGAAACGAAATTTCTTTTGGTCAACAATATTTTTTTCTCAATAATTAAACAATAATTTTATGGAAAAGTAGCTGCGAATAATTAAACTACAATTATTTCCTTGTTTTTCTTATCTTGCTTCGAATTATTAAAAATTGTAATTTTTTTCGTATTTCCCTTTATTTTTTATGCAAATTTTTAATATACGTTCGCTGACGATCGTTGAAACGATTAGGAATCAGTGAAGAAAATACGTTTCTTGCGTTCGTTTATCGTCGAGACGGTTTTATTGCTCTGATCCATGATTGCATCATTGAAATGTCGCACGTGCCATATACGAAAGGAAACTCGTATTTTTTTCTCATTAAATCTCGAGTTTTTTGCTTCAATTTAGAAGAGAACTAGCGTGCTCGAACACGGGTGAGAAAAGAGAGAGAGAGTGAACCTCGGTCGCGAACTCGAAACTCCGGAAAAGTCTGTAAACCTCTGCAAATGTATGTGTGTGTGTGTGTGTTTTTTTTTCGATGCAAAGCTATCGGACATGGATTATTGACTTTTGCGCTCGAGAAAGTCGCCCGGACGATTGGAATTTTGTTGTTCCGTGACGGCTAGTGTCAGCTCGAAAGGTTCTTCATAAATTACTCATCAGTAAAAAGTAATAGTGTTTAGAGTTGTCATTGTTGTATTCATTTTTTAATTATTAGACAAATAATGAAAATTGTGCAGTTTTTAAAAATAAAATTCTCATCAAAATCCATCGTAATTTTTGTGAAAAATATTTTATAATTTTGCCCTTGATATTTATCTTTAAAATTAAGGCTAAAAGATATTTCGAAAACTTTCTTTTTTCGTTTAACGTAAAATTTTGAATTTCTGATTGACAAATCCCGATCAAATTCTCAGAATTGATAAGAAATATTATTTTGTTCCAATGGAAATCGAAATTTACTTTTATCATTATTCAAAGAATTGAGACCCTTCGTTTTGATGATTTCTCAAATAATTTTGTCAACCATATTTCATTTAATGCATGTTGAGCCAACGCGTAATGCTTTTATTTCCGTACTCGTGAGAGATTCTGAAAAAAAAGAAAAAAAAACTATTTTTCGGAATTAAAAGCGAATGTTAGTGGGAGGTTTCTTTGATTCCGTGACAAAAATAGTGGCATTTATGTTTATGTTTTTGTTGCTCGCTTTGAGATAGGATGACAGAAACCTCGTGGACTGTCTCTCATTTCTCGAGGGATCATGGGGACAGATTCTAACAGAGATTTTCTCTCTTCACGACCACAACACTCTCCAGGATTAATATCTTTCTGTGGTCTCTCGTCGCGAACTCTAGATTATTTATGACGTGTGCATTTTCTTTTTTTTTTCGCCCTTCGCCCACTCATCGCGTACATTACTGTATCAATTTCTTTCTTTTTGTCACCCAGCTACGTAGGGAAAAGCTCGAGAGCATTTTTCACATAGACGCCCACGACGAAAATACTCGAATTAATTCGAGCATGAAACTCTAATGCCCAGGGAGAATTCACTGATTTTTCATCGTCTTCATCCTGTCAATAAGATTTTTAATACGCAGCCGGTTGGTCCAATGTTTACTCGCAGATAATTTCACGTACAAACGTGAAATCCATACAAAATTTTGTCCTGTATAATAAATGGGCGAGACTGGTTTTCTAGGGAAAAGTAGGACTCGCACAGACAGTTCGAAACATACTCGAAAGATTTTTATTCCAACTTCAACGATAAATATCGAATCAATTTATTTTAACTAAATTCTAGTTCAATAAAAATGTTTTTTTTTCCCTATCAAAAGAGACATTCAATTAAGAATTTTTTGTAGAATGTTGAGAGAAAATTGGCAAATTTCTCTCGGAACAAGTTTAATATGAAAATAAATTCATTTTAATCGGAAACTTTGAGGACCAGACGTTTGCTGAAAATTTGTGGGATATCCCATACATAAATATGTATTGTCGAAATTTATAGAGCAAAGTTTCTCGTCGGTGGGCGTCGGAGTAGAAGCAGCAATCCAACCGTCTTAAGTGTCTCGGTTTCAAGGCGTGTGGAAGGCTAATTTACGCGATAGCATTAATTAACTGATGCAATTAAAGCTCTCCCTCTCTCTCTCTCTCTCTCTCGTCCTTCTCTCTCTATTGCTCTCCTTCTTTAGAATAGTGTGGCCATATGCTTCGAGCTTGCATACGAGCTCTCCTTATGAGGGACTTCGAAATTCGAACTAGAGACATCGGGAAGGCGAACATATATCTATGGCTTGTTACTGAAGAAGTAATTTTCCGCTTTGTTAGCAATTTCTCTTTCAAAACTTACCCCCTTTCTGTTCATCAGAAATTTACCCGTTACGCTCATATTAAACTTTCATAAATGTGGCCGTGACTAAAAATTTCAATCAATTCATCAATTTAATAACGATTCAAAATGAATTACAGCGACATAACTGCACTGAGAAAAAAATTTTGTTGGCCGAAAGAAATTTTGTTTCTTTCAACCAAAATACTTAGTTCGATACGAGCAACAAAATATTTTTGAGATAAGACAAAATAATTTGTGAATGCTGAAACGAGTTATTGACTGAATCAACAAAACTTTGGTGCAGCCAAACAAATTAATGTTAATGCAACAAAATATCATCCAAATAAACTAATTCATTTATTCATCCTAACGATTACCGTTTAATCAATTTGGCAATTGAGATTCAAACAAATATTTTATTAAAGCAACTAAAAAGTATGCGCAAAAAATTAAATGGTACCAGTTGTTCGAACAAAATCATTTAGCTCCGGTGATTCAGTTGATTAATCTACAAGAAATTTTCTCGATTTAGTTGAATAAACTAAATCATTTGCCTTTCAACAAAAAAATGGTTGGATCCACCAATTTTTCGTCCAACAAAATAGAATTAGTTCGATGAACCAATTTTTTTTTCTCAATGTGTAAAAATAATAAAAGAAAAAAGGATTGTCGAGAGAATGCGATTCGATTTTGATAGAAATTCGACCAATTTAACGGTTTTCTGAGGCAATAACAGCAACGTTTAAAGTATGATATTTAAGAAAACGTATTCAATTAAATTTTAATTAATTAATAAGACGTTTTTTAATCGTTCTTAAGTCACAGTTAAAATCATAAATATATAAATTAATATTCCTTTAATTTTTGAGGAAACGATCTTAATTCACGGCTCTCACGCGTATATTCATCGTTGACTCATCAATGATGAACTGTGCTGTTCTCTCAGTGCTTGTTATTCGTAATTTATGAAACACACACGTCAGTTTAAATTTATATTAAAATATATGTGTGTATAGACTCGTAATAGGATATAACGGAAGAAAAAAAAGCGAAAAATAAGAATAAGACGTTAAAGTTGACAGTGGTGAGAATATATCGCGTGCACTCTTGCCTGTGTGCAAAACACGTATCATTTATTATACGGCACATGAGGTAATTCACGTTACATGAGATCATTATTAGCTCGAGAACTTTTTCAGTGGCCTCCTTATCTTCAGCAGTAGCTTAAAAAAAAAAAAAACACTTTCCAACAATAGCATTTCAAACTTTCTTTCGCGGTCGCAAAAGCATTTATATTTTGTTACAATTTTAGATAATCGAAAGTTCCCTGAGCCAGGATTCGTTCTGCTCGGTGTGAAATGACACAGACGATTTATAACAATCTCATTTTCTATTGCTGCGTAGCAAAAGGGCTTGACACAAATTTGGATATAAATTCTTGTGTTTGCAATATTTTGGGCGTTTGGCAGATTTCATTTTCTTTATATAGACTTTCATTTGTTTATATATTATTGTTTATAGAGTAGCGAGAACGAAAAATGCGTTTTAGCGATAGAATTAACAAGAGACTGACGGCAATTATCTTCAGGATTACAACGATATTTTTTTTATGTATACACATTTGTTCATTTTATTTGAACCTTGGGAATTTTACCTCGAGCGATTTTCCAGTCGCAACTGCAGGGAGTGTCGTCGTAAGCGATCCACGAATGTCGTTAACTTTCCCTAGTTTGTATCCTAACCGCGAACGGTTTTAAAATATACGTAAATTTCCGTACGAAATGCTGTTAATAAAAAAGGCGTAAGTTGCGTCGTTAAACCTGTGAATTTACATGGACAAAGTGGCTCTTTAAATTTCACGGGGAAACGGGCAAAATATTTAATCGTGGAAGAGATCCAGTGGAGCATCTTTCGATGTCTTGCCCGATAGCTCCGGAGGAATACGTTACATACTGGATTTACATTCAAATCAGCGATCTCCGAGCGAAGAAGGACGCTTTTTTTTTATTATTTTATTTTTTTTCGTCACAACTCACGCGCTCCGGAGCTTCGATCAAACTCAGAGATTTTAGATAACCGAGAGGGAGAGACTATTTGACAAAAACAAGGTTTTGCTAAACTCTCAAACTGGAAAATGCTTTTGTAGATCTCCGCCTCTTTGTCGAGAGGAAAAACAAGAGAGAGAGAGAAAAAAGAGACTTTTTAATTAACACAGAGAGAGACAGAGAGATAAGAAGCGCAAAAAAATAGACGAACAGCGGAGAGCAAAGCACGAATAACAGGTACTTTCTCTCCTCTCTCGTGATGGAATCGTGAGACTCGTCGTCGTCGTCTCTCATTGATCGCCTCTTTGTCCTTTCATCTTTTGCGTTACACACACTTTTCAGCTACCTGACAGAGACCGAATACTTTTTTAATAAAGATAAACAACCGTAAATATAGGTTTATACTATATTTATTTATTACATTATAATTCTAATAATTGTGCAAATTTTCTCGTAATGGTTCTGAATTTCTCGAACATTAAGGCAACAGAATTTTTGTTTTGTTTAACAAATTCTTAAATTGTTAAATTATCCAAATGCTTGCCTGTCCTCGAAACCCTGACGTTAAATTTTCTGTCGAATTACGACGATCTGAAATTGAGCGATTTTTGTAAATCGCAGCCGCCGAACGAGGCCGATATTTGCATTTTTTTCATATTCGATTTTTCGTGAATATTTACAGTTTCTAATTATGCGGGTTTAATGAGATTTCTTCGGTAGTTCTCGAGCTACAAATCGTCAAACGTCCAAATAGACAAACAGTCCAACTTGTTTCTCCTCACGACTCTATTTATATAGAGAAGATATGTGCTTCTATGCACACAAACAAAAATCGATGTGAGAGGCTCCCTGGCACGCCTCATTATCCCCTTTGGCATCTTCACCGTTGTCTCGAGATTTCTCGCTATTACCCTGACGAGTATGTATTATTTAATTTTTAATTGGATCTTTCGGAATAAACGTATTTAGTGTACACGCAACGTGCTTAATGCTCCCTGAAATTATTTCTCATTCAACAACTATTATGTTTACTCGTTATTTTCGTATTACATACATCCACAAAAAACATCTAGTTTATTCAACTAGGATCTAGTTAAATCAAATACATTTTTTTTCTTGTCTCACGGCCAAATAGAGGTCTATGTAACTTTAAGAAATTATTTTTTTTTTTTTCATCACACTATGTTTATATTCTTGATTAATGAAAAATTTAATATATTTTTAAAAATTGGACATATTTTTATCTTCAAAATGAAACGAATATAAAAGTTGAAATAAAAATAATATTTATATTATTATTCATAATATTTATAATATTATTTATACCATATTCAATTATAATATTATTTAATAATATTTTCATGATTCATCAAAAACATCTAGTCGATTTAACTAGGATCTAGTTAAATCAAATAAATTTTTTTCTTTGTCTCACGGCCAAATAGAGGTCTATTTAACTTTAAGAAATTATTTTTTTTATCACAATATTTTTATATTCTTGATTAAGGGGACCGTATGGTCTAGAAATTTGAAAAAATCGATTTTTTTTTTTTTCGATATGTCGAAAGTATAGTATCTCAAGAATATACTGTGAAATTTTCATGCGGAAATTCTCAATATTACAGCTTCTACAGCCCATAACGCAGGTAGAGAGCGGTCCGCGACACGAAAACGTTCAAAGCCTTATTGGACACAAAGCCTTACGGGGATGATTTTTTAGTTTGCAAAAAAGAATGTGTTTTGCATGTTAAAAAACGTTTGTACAAACGTGCTGTTGATGCGAAAAAAAAACATGCACAAATAAAGAAAGCAACAAAGAAATTGACAGAAAAAGAAGAGGGAAAAAAGACACAGCGGAAATCGATAAATAAAACACCGAAGCGTCAACAATTGACGAATAAATTATTGCAAGAGCTGTCAACTTATTACGGTCTAGCAATTAGACGTAATTCAGATTCGACTGAAGGGATGAGAAGTGAAATATGGGCAGCATATTATCACAAAATTTCAACAGATGAAAATCCGCAACACTCGTACTGTCCTCCAGGTTCCGAATCGTGGTGCAAGTGGCGTCAAAGTGAGGCTGCAGGTACTTTAGACACCTACGAGCACCCACCTGCTCTGTGCGATGAAGCACAAGAGATATTAAAACCAATTTATGAAGAATTGACAGCAGAGACTTTATTGGAAAGGTGTATTGGCAGTAATACGCAGAACAATAACGAAAGTTTCAATGCTTGCGTGTGGCACCTTGCGCCGAAACATCTGTTTGCCGGAAAAAAAATCGTTGATATTGCCACTCACATTTCCGCTTGCATATTCAATGAAGGATTTGCATCCCTATTGAAAATAATGGAGACCATGGGCATAACAATCGGGCCACAAGCGGAGCAACTAGCGCAAAACCGAGACGAGCTGCGAGTATCGAGCGCCAACCGTAGGAGCACGGACAACTCCAAAGAGGCTCGGACAGCTCGAAGAAATGAAAGGAGTGAGGAAATCTTGAATTATGAACGTTCCGAAGGAATCCTATATGGTGCCGGAATCGCGGATTAACTGTAAGTATTCAAAATTTGCTCAATTTTTGAAAATATCTGTACCTCAAACTTTAAACTCATTTATCTCGAAACGACTTTTTTCGGCACTGCGCAGGTGAAAACAAAAAAACTATTCAACCGAATCACTTGAAATTTGGATATGTTGTTCACAACATGTATGGCTATCGTCGGAACTACAATCATAATTTTATTTAAATAATTTCTTATTGTTTATACTAAAAAACTAGTGAAAAAAAAACCCGATTTTACGAATTTTTTTTCAAAAGCGCGCCATTTTGTCAATTTTTAATTTTTTCGATTTGTTCTAGTCCCGACCATAACTGCACTCTTTCTGATTAAGAATCTTCTTGAATTTTGTGTTTCAGATGAGTAGAAGTCTCGGATCGATCTTCACCGTCCGGGTCGGATTTTTCGAGAGGGTCGTCTTCAATGCCAATTATATGATAATAAACACTGTTTTTAAAATTAAAAAAAAATTTTTTTGTATACTTAATAAAGGTAGTAATAAACCCGAAAAGTTAAAACATCGATTTTTAAATTTTTTAAGGCAAAAAAAAATCGTGAAAATAGGTGAAATTTTCGTGCTCTAGACCATACGGTCCCCTTAATGAAAAACTTAATATATGTATTAAAATCGGACATATTTTTATCTAAAAAATTGAACGAATACGAAATTGAAAAAAAAAAAAATATTTATATTACTATTTATAAAATTTATAGAATTAATTATACCATATTCAATGATGATATTATTTAATAATATTTTCATGGGTCTACGACCTTAGGCAGATACAAAAATTCACGTCTGTCTTCCTAGACATACTCAGTCAGAATAATAATACTACTTTGATTCCCGCAATTTATGCACATCCAGAGCGCAATTCGTATGTGAGGAATGCCTCGACGTTCTGCGCCACGCAGTGGCCGAAGCAAGAAGTTTTAACGTGGGTACTCGAATAAACGGACCCAAATAGCATTATCGATTTAATTTGAATACAGTTTTCTAGCTAAAACGAATAGAAATTTAGTTGATTCAAATTTAAAAAATTCGAATAAACGATCCTAGTAGATTCGAATAGAACTTTTTTCTGAGTGTGGTTCCCAGGTCCTCGGTTCGAATCCCGGTCCCGCAGCCTTTTCACGAGAATTGAATATGAGCGTGACTAGCTCCAGATGTATATATGAGGCATACACAATTACCTGTGTATGTGTATGTCACATGTATACAGCTGTAGTTCATGTTTACATTCTCGTGACGAGGCATGACGTAGCTCCGGCACCGTGAGACGAACCCAGGACCGGCTGTAGTGGCACAGGTTTTCCGCAGTTTTCCTGGGCCCATGGAATCGAGTGCCATGGCGAATGCGCTACAGAGGGGGAAGTCGGATGCGGCCGCATGGGGGCCTGGTTACTGATCCGGACCAGACCCCCAGGGGGGACTGGCTACTGACCCGGGCCGAACCTGTAATAGGCGAAAGCCTCTAGGTAGGGGGAAAATAAATAAAAAAAAAAAAAAACTTTGGTTCCCGAAATTTATCCACATCCGGAGCGCAATTCGTACACTGAGAAAAAAATTTTGTTGACCGAAACAAATTTCGTTTCTCTCAACCAAAATATTTAGTTCGATACGGGCAAGAAAATATTTTTGATATAAGACAAAATAATTTGTGAATGCTGAAACTAGTTATGGACTGAATCAACAAAACTTTGGTGCAGCCAAACAAATTAATGTTAATGCAACAAAATATCATCCAAATAAACTAATTCAATTATTCGCCCTAACGATTACCGTTTAGTCAATTTGATAATTGAGATTCAAACAAATATTTTATTAAAGCAACTAAAAAGTATGCGTAAGCAAATAAATGGTACCAGTTGATCGAACAAAATCATTTGGCTCCGGTGATTTAGTTGATTAATCTAAAAGAAATTTTCATGATTTAGTTTAATAAACTAAATCATTTGACATTCAATAAAAAAATTATTGGGTCCACTAATTTTTCATTGAATAAAATGGATTTAGTTCGATGAACTCATTTTTTTTCTCAGTGTACGTGAGAAATGCCTCGACGCTCTGCGCCACGTGCACTGTAGAATAAAAATTTGTTCATCGAAATAATTCTATCTTATTGGACAAAAAATTGGTGGATCGAACAATTTTTTTTGTTGAATGACAAATGATTTAGTTTATTCAACTAAATCGTGAAATTTTCTTGTGGATTAATCAACTAAATCACCGGAGCCAAATGATTTCGTTCGAACAACTGGTACCATCTAATTGTTTACGCATACTTTTTAGTTGCTTTAATAAAATATTTGTTTGAATCTCAATTACCAAATTGACTAAACGGTAATCGTTAGGACGAATAAATGAATTAGTTTATTTGGATGATATTTTGTTGCATTAACATTAATTTGTTTGGCTGCAACAAAGTTTTGTTGGTTCGGCCAATAACTTGTTTCAGCATTCACAAATTATTTTGTCTTATCTCAAAAATATTTTGTTGCCCGTATCGAACTAAGTTTTTTGGTTGAAAGAAACAAAATTTGTTTCGGTCAACATTTTTTTCTCAGTGTGGTGGCCGGAGCGAGAAGCTTTAACGTGGGTACTCGAATAAATTGACTCAAATAGCATTATCTATTTGATTTAAATACAATTTTCTAGCTGAAGCAAATAGAAATTTTGTTAATTCAAATTTTTAAAATTCGAATAAAAGCTCCTAGTAGATCTAAATAGAATTATTTTCTGGGGGTACATTTTCTGATAAGGATTAACAGCCTGGGAATTTCGATTTCTAGAAACATTTTATGAATTTCGTAAGGTTCTTGTAACCCCAAACTTCTACAATCTGTTTTTCCGAACGTAAACCCTAGAACGTGGTCGAAAACGGCACCAATCTTCTTTTTAACATAAAATGTTCCTCGTATGCGATAATGAGGTGTAATTATACACTATTTTCTCCGTTTTTTAATAACGAAGAGAATAGAGCATAATAAAGTTTCATTCGGTGAATATTTAATGATAAAAACTCTTTAAAACGAAACAACGTTTCGGAGAAATGCCAAAAAGAAGTTTTTTACTAAAAAATATTGGGGTTGTTTTCGTCCCCGTTGTCTAGGGTTAACCATAGTTTCCCAATCGAATATTTTATTGGATCACAATTTCAGCACTGCGATTCAACAATGAGGACAATTTTGTATTTAAATTTTGTTTTTTTTTTCAACAGTTTTACGAAAAAATACTTGAAACGTTTTAAGGAATGACAGAATTGAAATGGGGAGGGAATTCCACTTGTTTCGTTTTCATTTAAATCCTATCGTCATCAGAGGCTCTAAGCATTGGTTTTGCTCACTGATCTAACTCGAAGAGACTCGCTCAAACCGACGAGGAAAATGTTGAACGTGTCGCCTAGGAATCCTGGCAACGATCCCTCTCGTCGTTTTCGTTCTTAAAATAAGTTCCGTTGGCGAAACCAACGGCAGAGATTTGTGCCACTACTACAAACTTTATATATATTACGATAAAACCAACGCCAAACAATCGTCATCGAACAAGTGTCTCACGCTTCTTTATTTTTCCCTTAAAATGTTGACAAAAAAGTTTCTCAAGGCGTTCGTTTGACCTCCGTTCTTTTTGGCTTATTCATCGCGTTACGATATTTTTTTCTTGTCACTTTGTTGAGATATTTCGAGATATGAAAAACATTTTGTTCTTTTTCCTATACGACAATATTTTGTCTAATTTTCTTCTCGGTTTATTGGCTCACAAAATTAATGAAATAAGTCATAAAAAATAATTGCATCGAGCAACAATGCTTATCTACTAATTGAAGTGTACGAGAAATTGCGTTTCTCAGAATCGAAACAGCGAGCAATTTTTTATTCTTCCGGTACGTGATATTTTTTTGCTGAATTTTGCATTTTATTTATTTTTACAATGTTCTTTCAAATCTTTATCTCATTAATCGAACGTTTTTTTCGTCCTAATAATACGATAACTTTAATTTGTTTATTTTTTTTTTTTACTTGCCGAAAAATAGTTGTAATTTGTTTTCTAATTGACAGATAAGTTTTTATAACATTTATTAAATGCTCGTGGGATTTTTTAAGATTTATATATTTTTTATAAAATATAAGAGGGTATTTTTGATATATTTTCATGTTTTATTAGACCGTGTTACGGGATAAAAGCATAAAAAGTCTTCATAAATTTTGCTACTCCATTTTTATTACCAGATAGTACTTTTATCCTCTTGCCTGCCTCGACGTAACCTTCGAATGATGGAATAAGAGGGTAACGAAAAAATTGACCATTACGACGAAAGTGCTTAACTTGTTTTAGCTCGAACAAGAGAAAATAATGTTTTCTTTTACGTCAAGTTTAACTTTCCATTTTCAGTGAATTTCACATTTTTAATTTACTCCAAAATTAAAATTGCTCCATCATTTCAATCATGGAAAATTAAAAAATTGGAGAATTTCATAAAAAATGATCGACGTCTTTGATCTGCGAGCAAAAAATTTAATCTGTCAGGCTCATCACGTAGAGTACTTCGCTGCAAAGGAAAAATGACCTTACAGAGACGAGTCCAGTAAATGGTATTGGCTCTGGATTACGTATCAAATTTGTTGCAGTGCAAAGAGCCAAGTATGAAACTGTAGAAAAAAAATGATGAATTTTGAATAACATCAGAAAGTGTCTCTTCCATTTTATTAAGATATAAAACTACGTATATGTATGACGAGCATTTCTCCAAATTGATTATCTAAAAATAACCCAAATTTCTTTCATTTTTTAGCGACTAACGAGTCTCGAATTAACGATCAGTTGCACTCACATTTTTTGCGATATTGCATTGAATCTTTTATTGCATCAAATGGAAAATCGATGTATTTGATTCACGCAGTAAAGTCGGTCAAAAATAACAAAAAAACAAATTACAAATTTATAATAATACTCGAAATATAACCAAGAATCCATACGGATTTTGACATATTTTAATATTATTTCAGCTTATCTTTAAACTACTTTAAAAAAGCATTAAAAATTACCGAACATTTCAAAATAACGTCACATTCGGATTGCGGACAAGAATCGAAAAGACAATGGAAATTCCGATTTGTTTCATGATTTTTTCACTCGATAGTAAAAAATAGTATTTCAATATTTCGGACTCGACTTAGCAGCCGAAAAAATTCGTTCACTCGTGAAATATTCTTGATTTCGTACGAGATACAATTTTGAACAGAAAAAAAAATTAAAAAAGAATTGAGACGAATGTTGAGGAAAATTGCTCACGATTGTTCGATATCGTTCTACCAATATGAGCCTTAAAGTCGATCAGCTTTTTTTTCAATGGAAAAAACACCGCTAGGAAATCGTGATCCGCCGGACTTGATGTTTTTTTATTTTATTTTTTATTTATTTTTCGTTCACGTCTTTGTGACGTAATGCCATAAGAATAGTTTATCGATATGCAATAATGCTATAGAATTCTGCGATATACGCGCTGTCCCAATCGTCCAAGAGCGTCTTGAAAATAGAATTCATAAAAATAGTCCTGCCTACGAAATATTCACAATGAAAGAGAAAAAAAAAACATCGTAGTTTTTTTTTTCATCATACATCGTTCGACGTATTGACAAAGCCATTTGAATACTTCGTCTTTCGTAGCTGTGCTTTTTCGTCCCATCAGCTACGAGGAGATAGTGCGATAACCGTAATGGCCTAAGCACTTTTCTCCGTGTATCGCGAAACTCGACAATAATAGTACATCCATAATACATACGTTTATGTACATAAATCTATTCTCATTACGTATCATCTCTCAATTTTGTATGAAGATTTATTATTAACGTTCTTCTCTTGCTTGAAATTTCATATTTTTATGTATTTTTAATCATCACATTTACCGATAGCAACTCCCAAATTAGCAATCTGATATTCAATCTGGTGAAAAGTGTGTCATTTATAAAAACGAGAATTTCTGAGCATAAGGGAAAATATAAAAATTAATTTACGCTATATTTCATCGTAAAAATGGCATTCACTTCTAACGACAATTATTTATAGTACAATTTATTTAAAAATTGGAAGGCAATATTTGATTTTTAAAGATTTATAGAAATACGAAAATTTTGATCGTACAGCATAATTTATGTGATTCTTTGCAAAATTTTGAAACACATTTTTCTTCGGAATATTGTTGTTTTTTTTTTTTTTAGGAATTGTTCACAAATAAAAGAAATTAATAGTAGGTCAGTTAATTGAATGGAATTGTTTTAAATGTGTTTCAGGCTGCAGATTGAACGAAGCAAACGTCGCGACCCAACTATTATTATAACAGCGAGAAGGGGAGGAAAAGTGTGATTGCGTGTGCGTGGTGAGTTTTATGTGACACATCCGAGTGCTGTGATAAACAAGACTGAAACGCGTTATTTGCGGTGTTAATAAAAAGAAATACACACACATACACATAAAACACGAATACATTCCAAATAAATAAAATATCCGGGAAATTCTGGACGAGGAGAGATGTACAAAGACTCCTGGAGGATCGAGAGAAACGAGAAGCGAATATTTTCTCCACCGGACATCACGAGATAGCAAAAGTATAAATTTGAATAACGATCAAACGAGCGATGGGCACGTCATTGCGAGACGCCATAACGGCGTCTTCTCGGGCGATAGCGATGCGTCAAGAAACGAGAGAATTATTAGTGAGAATGATAAACCATCGGGCGATATCCTTAGAAAGGATTCGTTTCTCAAGAGGCTCGTCAAGACATCGAACATCGGTGTAAATTGTGAAAAGCTTGTGCGTAACATACGCAAAAGTCCGAAGGTTATAAGAAAAAAATTCTTTTCATCTCGCAGCAGCGAGTCTTCAGGGATCGTAGCTGATAATCTTGAGAACGATTATGAAAAGCCGAGAGTCCCGATAAGGAGAAATAAGAAAAAATATTCGACGAAGAGATACGAAGAGAGTTGCGCTGTTTCTTCAAGAGATGAAGAGGAGAAAAAGCAAATTTTTTACTTGGAGGAACAGTACGCAAGTTCACGAAGCGTTTCGATCGAGGACGTCGAAGAGCTCATACGCTCCGAGGATAATTCGCGTCTGGTCGAAGCCAGAGCTTTTATAGTGAAGGAAAATCGACGTGCTTCTCGACGAAACGACGATCGTAACGCTGGGTATACCAGAAGATCAAGAAACGAAGCTCGTTTGTTACAGGTACCGAAAAACGATTATTTCGACGACGATTCCTTGGAGGAATCCGGTCCCGAGACTGATCTCATTTTGAACGAACCAAGATTTCATAAACGCAAAAACTGTCAGGATTCATCGAGCGGGAAATATCGATCACGAAGAAACGACCGACGAGAATCCGACGTTGAAACGATCTTGACCCGAGAGACCAGGCCGTTGGTTCACTCGTGCGAAAATCTATCTCTTCGAAGCGATAAATTGAAGTATTCACCACCCCCTGAAGAAGTCGATCGTGGAATTGACCTTGAAGAGAAATTGGAGAAAGTAATTGAAGATCATTCGTGCGATAATTCAATCGACGAGCAGCGTTCCTCACTGCTGGAGAACAGCGTTAAAACGCCATGTTTATTAGCGCGTGATCATAGATCAACGACAACGACAATCGTTTGTCAAGGGTCATCCGATAATCTTGTCCCAAGCGATAACAGTCTTGAAGAACAACATCAACGTGGTGTTTCACTCCCAACGAATCTTATCGATTCAGCTTTTTTAACGTATAACGAGTCAAAGAAATGCTCGGACGTGATTAAAGCTGCGGGGCTCGTCGAGCAACATAGTGTGGAAACTTACGAATCCGCAAAATGCCGAATTGCAGTGTTCACGGCGGATGCAACAAAAGCCGAACGAAGCGGGGTAAAATCGTCGTTTGTTTTAACGCAACCGCGGTTGGAAAAAGACGACGAGACAAAGAATATATCGAAGACGAGGACACCGACGAGGACGACTCGTAGCGTGAGTTATTCGGATTCTAATAAATCGGAAGTGTCGAATAAGGTTGCAGGATCGAGTTGCATTCCAGGAACTTTTCGTGCTAACCACGAAAATCGTTGCCTCGTTAATTCTTCGGGCTTTGTTGATGCGATAAGAGAGAGGAAAAAAGCTGAGGAGAATAATCACGAGACCGGTGAATCGTCGTACGTGAAGAGACTCGAGCGGAACGAAAAAGAGGAAAGTGATTTCGTCGAGTTCGATGCTTTAACAGTGAAGGAACCGCTAGAAAATATCAGTTTTACAAATAAACGAGATCAACGAAATTTTCGTGAAGAATATCGTCGAGATGACGTTGAGAGGAAAGTAGATTACAACGAGCACAAAAACGTCAAAGAAACGGACGGATCGAGGCAAGAACGAGCCAGTACTACGTCGATAGAGCGTTGCAACGAAATCTCATTAAATAGTGAAGTTACATCGACGAGCGGGAAAGGTGAAAGTAAATTTGTGGTTAACGAACTAAAGGAGAATCATCGAGACGTGGAAAACCGGAGATGTTTATTGAGCAATTTATCAGGAGGGAAAATAAACGAAGAATCGTCATCAAACCCGAGCAACAGTTTGAACAAGTGCCGTGATTCGAATGTGGCAAATTTGAATTCAACGAAGTTTGATAGAAGCGAGGAACTCGGTCAAAAAAGTAGCAAGAGTTCCGGATCATTTAGGTCAGCTAAAAAGTCTCTTCGCACGAGCAATCAACGTAACGTCTCGAGAACGAGAGTCAAGGTGGAATCCAAAATGAAGATCGCATTTAGGTTTATGAGAATACGCGAAAAACTGATTTTCGGTATCAGTGCTTTCGTCATTTTATTTACACTGCTTTTGGTAATGGATCTACAATTGGATCTTGGTTACAGCGGTCATCATCTCGTGCCGAGTCATGGACGCGTCAGAATTGGTGATTCACCCAATCGCGAGACTGTTTACAATAATTTCCGACATAAGTTTATTCAGCGTCTCAACGCCAGTAAAGAATTATTATCCGGTAGTGACGTTTCCGCGGTTACAGTGAATTCTAATCGAGATAATAGTTATTACAATTCTCCTACCAAGCGCCGTACTGCTAGAACTGATAAACCGGAAGTACACGATGACTTTTCGGATCTTATGGATTACGTGATTAACGGTGACGGTGTCAATCCGGAAACTGGTGTAATACGAATAAGTGGCGAGGATTACACGGATAATCCGACTCTCGGAAGTCTCAAGAGAGCATCAGCAAGGTAAGTTTCACGAAACATCCGGAGATTTCATTTTCTCGGAATAATCAGAGATTCGAGATAAGGCACTGCCGCGTCCGGTTCTCTTGATTCTTTTCTCATCCATAGGGATAAGGTTTAATTACAAATCCGCTTAGCAGGCGATCGCGATTGAATAAGGCAAAAATAAACATCGAATTTTAAATCAGTAAATTTCATTTTTATGTTAATTGTTGTTAATCGTTTATTGAAAATCTCTGATTTGGCTCTTGGTTTTCTTTTCTTGATTCTCTTTTCTCTTGATCTTTTTTCCATCCATAGGAAAAACGTTTAATTACAAATCCGTTTAGTACACTGAGAAAAAAGAAATAATGTTCATCGAACAAAATCCCATTTAGTTGGACGAGAAATTGGTAGATTCAACTATTTTTCTGTTGAATGAACTAAATCCTTTGTCATTCTAAAAAAAATATAGTTGAATCCATCATTTTCTCGTCCAACTAAATGGGATTTCGCTCGATGAACAAATTTTCTTTTCCGTCTAGACGATCTCGATTAAATAAGGGAAAAATAAAAATCAAATTACAAATCAGTGAAATGTCATTTTGTTAAACTGAAACGGATATCGCTCCGGATTTATTTGATTATTGAAAATTTATTATCGACAATTAAACCACGTTTTAATCAATGCAAATGAATCAAATTATGATTGTATTTTTATATGTGAAAAGCAATAAGCATTGAATTGTGGATTTTTTAATCTTTCATTCATAATAAGAGATCCACCGATTGAATTTTTTAAAATTGATGATGAATAAATGCTTAGACAGGATTCAAAATATGAATGATCGAAAAAAGAGTATTCTTTTTGTCAAATTTTATTATGACAGTGACAAATTTGTCAAGAGGTCGTAGCTACACACTTCGTTGAATTTATCTCCACATGTATTATTGTCCGACACAAAAGAATAAATAGCCTCGGTTGCACATTTACTAATTGTACATCGTAGCACTCGGTCGTATTGCATAATAGCGTATAACACAGAAACACATTTACTGGAATACTGGACGAGCTGAGGTAGCAAAATTCACAAATCATTGTATACGATTGCGTCAATTATTTATGCGTGTCGCGTGATAAACAATTTATGAATTAATAATAATATCATTCAATTAAATTAACCCTAGAACCTCACAACGGAGTAATTAGTTACCCCACGAAAATGTCAAATTTCCTTTTCGAACCAATTTTTTTAAACCATTCCTGCCGCTTTGTAGAGTTTTCACCATTAAATATTTACCGAATGCGACTTTGTTATGCACCATTCTCTTCGTCATCAAAAAACAAAGAGAATGGTATATAATTAAACCTTATTATCGCATACGAGGAACATTTTATGCTAAAGAAAATATTGGGGTAATTATTTACCCCAGTGTGGGGTTTACGTTGGAAAAATTAGATTGTGGAGTTCTAGGGTTAAATTAAATTGTACTTACAATTATTACAACACGTGAGAATTATTGGTTTTTTGAAAATGACGAGCGCATGATTTTTTAATGAAATGCTCGTTAAATAAATCGATCATTAAATTTATATTGTGACAAAAAGTTTGGGCATTTAATCGAATAATCGATTTTTACAAATGGATTATTCAATTAAATATCTAAAAAATAAATGAAACTAAGCAAGAGTAAAATGCAATAATTAAAGAAGAATTTTTTTATTACCACTGAAGTTTGATTTTCCAAAAATTTGTAACATTCAAAGTAGATGATAATTTATGAATATTGATCTTAAGGGACAACACCACTGTGACGGCTTCAAAAAATCGATTTTTTGAAAACCATTTTAAAAAATCTAAAATACTTTTAAGATTGAAATGCCGTTGGACCCAGGTCGAAAAAATAATTATTTTCGTAGATATTGAATATTTTGTGGAGCGGTGCAGCGGTCCGCGACGCTCGGGGTCCCGCGCAGCTGGGCGCTGGTGACGGCGATTCTAAAACGTTTCTGGGCATATCGAATAGCGATCCATACGACGGTTTCGAGATAAAAAAAAAAGAGTGCATCGATCATGTCCAAAAACGTATGGGGACGCGCCTCCGCGAAATCGTGAAAAAAAAAGGATTGTCTGGCAGAGGAAAGCTCACCGGAAAATTGATTGACGAGTTGAGCACATATTACGGCTTGGCTATTCGGAGGAACAGCGATGATGTTGACAAAATGAGGAAGGCAATTTGGGCAACTATCAAACATAAAATGTCCACAGACAGTGAGCCACAACATGACGATTGCCCGGAAGGAGCCGAGTCGTGGTGTTCGTGGCAGCGCGCGGTCGCAAATGGTGATATTTCTAAATATCGCCATAAACCGCCTCTTCCTCAGGAAATATTGGAGGCAATTCAGCCAATCTCCGAAAATTTGAGCAGGGATGATTTGCTGCAGCGTTGTTTGGGCGGCTATATGCAAAACAATAACGAAAACTACAATAAATCAGTTTGGGCAATAGCCTCCAAGTGCCAGTCCGGAAGCAAAAACATCATTGATATTGCAACTGATATCGCGGTATTAGTGTTCAATGATGGCCTGAGAAGTCTCATGAAAGTACTGGAGACGTTGGGGATAACCATTGGTCCAAATTGTTTCAACTTTTGCGTTGAGACCGACGCAGCGCGGATCCAGCTCGCGGAGCGCTCGCTCACAGACGCTGCAAAAGAAGCGAGAAAAGCCTTAACAAGTTCGAGGAAAGAATCAGGAGACAACGATTTGCTTCTTGAAGGCCAGCTATATGGTGCCGGCATCGCTGATTGAAGGTAAATAATTTTTTTTTCAATTTATAACATAAATTAACAAACCTAAAACTTTGAACGCGTTTTTCTCAAAACCACTTTTTTGAGTGCGGCACGCAGCAGAACTCGAGCAATTTTTATCCGATCGACTTCAAATTTTTACTGTATCAATAAAAGTAGATTATCTAGAGAAGTACATAGGATTTTTTCGATATCTCAATAATTATAAAAGTTATAGCCTATTTTCGACGAGAAATTTTGCTCAAAAATCATTCTTTAATTTCAAAGGCGTGCCTATTTCTTAAAAATCAATATTTTTCCAAATCCCTATGTACTTCTCTTTAAAATATCATATTATTAACGAAAACACTCGGTATTTTTTTTCAGATCGACGTTGAAGAGAGTTCTGCTGCGTGCCGCGAACCACTGCGGAGATGACGCGAGAGCTTCCCCAGCGCCACCATGCGGCGTGAGAAATGTGAAAAAAATGTTTTTTGATACATTAATAAACAAGGAACAAAACCCAAAAAAAATTTTTCGAATATCTCTTTTTTTCCCACAAAAAAAAATTCTTGAAAAATGTGAAAAAAATAGGGGGTCACAGTGGTGTTGTCCGTTAAATAACGAAAAGCAAAATTTCTTTCTGCTCGATGTTAATACAAAAAACTGTGAGTAGAATATATTGAGGACAAGAGAGACAATGTTTGTGGCCGAAATAAAAACAATTAAGACCAGACGACAGCTCGCGTCGTCCCCTTTTTGTTTTCCGGATTCCTGCACAGATTTCTCTTTCACGAAATTGATCACCGGATGATAAAAAAAAAACTATGATAATAATACAAATTTTACCGATAAAAAAAGCTCGGTTTTGTAAGAGCGCTGGTTTTGGTTGGTCCAAACACGCACTTCGTAACGGTACGATAGCATCATGGAATGGAGCCTGAAATCGAGTGTTACGAAACTGACTAGATAATGATCGGTTAGCCTTCAACTTGCACCACGACAATGTTCAATTGTATACTGACCGTAACCTTTTTATGAGGTCGCCATGTATATGTATTAACATACATACGAACGTGAATTGGTACACGTGACCTTTATAATTAAAATCGCCATCACGAGCCCATCGACTGAATAAGTACGTAAAATAAAGAGAACTAAAAATATTCACAAAACTTCGTAAAATGATGAAATTTTTTTTTTCTCTGTCCCATTAATACAACAACTAAAATAATCGTGCCTAATGATTCATCCTGTTTTTTCGAATAATCATCACTGATGACGATAAAAAAACAATTAAGCCAACAAGATTCTTTCGATAGAATGAAAATGTTGGCCAAAAACAAAGCTCGTACAATTCTTCATTTTGCAATACATTGAACATGAAATATTGAAATATTGCATATACCTCGACAGCGATAGGTGCCCGGTCGATGTGCGGCTCCGGCGATCTCCAAAGTTAAGCAGCCTCGGGCGAGGCCAATACTTAGTTGGGTAAACGCTTATGGCTAGTTTTTTCACCTGTATCTGTATCTGAAAGATATCTTCCAGATTTGGTTCTCTTCGCCTCTAGAAATCTGCTATCCGACGTATAAACTTATCCTGTGCTTAACGTACCAGATATTTACCACATATTGACTTCAGTGCCCTCCAGCACGATTATAGAGAACCAAAGTTCCGAACCAACGCTCCTGACATAACCAAAAAACTTCCAAGAGTGCGTAATTGTATTATGATGAAAAAAAGGAAACATCGATAATGGATTTTTTGTTCATGGATATTAATGTTGAATCCGATGATGATGATGATGAGTATTATGAATTTGTGGAAAAAAGACCCTATACGATAAAAAATAAGCCCAACAATTTTGAATAGTGGAACGATACAGAATTTCTCTACCGATTTCGTTGGAAAAAAAAAATAGTGCTCGCATTCTTGAAAATTATAAAGTAATACCTTTATAGTTTACTTATGTACAGAGTCACAGTCGACGGTCTAGTTAAAGTTGTTTGAATCCTTCTATGTAAATCAAAAAAATTCAAATAGCTGTATTTTCTACAAAAGAAATACTGTTCACTTGCGCTCAAAATTTTCGTAATTAATTCTCCTCCTTACAAAATTAAAAAAATGGTAGTAACAAATAAAGGCTTATTTGTTTGACAAAAACGTGGAAGAAAGAATAGAAAGTTTTTTTAGACTTGAACTATAAATATTTTTCTAAAAGTACATTAAAAAGCGAGAAATTTGCTATAGTCAAAAAATGGCTAATTTTTTATTTATAACAATGACTGTTTAAATGCTAAGAGTTGTTATTGCTGTAATATTGACTCATTAATACTTACAGTCAACAAAGTTAGAAGAATGGTAATAAATAAAAATAAAAAATCATTTTACAAACAAAAACGGGGAAAAAATTGTAATATTTTTTTAGAGATTTGTTTTATTTATAACTTTCTAAAAGTACATTAGAAAGTCTGTAAAATTGGTATAATTAAGAAATAGCTATTTTTTTTTTTACTAACAAATACTATTCACTTCCTGAGGGTTATTATTACTGCATTATTGAATTATGTTTAACGTCACATCCGACGCTCCCGTTACAGTTGTTTGGATGATTTATTCAAATATGAAAATATCAAATAATAGCTGTAACGTTTATAATAAAAATTGGCACATTTGAACTTTTGCAAAAAATTTTTGGAAACTCACCTACTTTTTGAAATAAAAAAATGGTTACACAAATTATTTAAAAAAATAATTTTTTAAACAAAAACAGAAATATTGTTTTATTTATTGGATCGAATTTTAATCTAAAAATAAGTTAAAAAGTGAATAAAATTATTATAGTCAGGAATTGCTTTTTTGTAATTGTTATTTCCTTTACTAACAATTGCTATTAAGAATTGTCAATGCTTTATGGTTTACTTATATATTCAGAATCATAGTTTTCTTTAAAAATTGGCAAACAGTTATATTAATTGTTGTTATACATTCAAAAATCCAGATTCTGCCATTCTGCTATCATAACCTTGATTTATTGCCAGACTATATTAAATTTGGTTCAGTGTACAGTATAATGCTAGTACCTTATGTGTCAAAATTTTGTGTTGTATAAAGTAACTATCTTAACCAGAGGTTGCAGTGAAGAAAACGAAGTTGTATTTATCTGATGGATATCTTTATCTGGAAGATAGTTATCGGGAGGTATGAAGAAATCGGCCATTAGCCATGCACCGGCTCGCGCATCAATCGCTGAGCGGAAGGCAGTTTTTCCGAGTTTTTGATGGTGCTAATCAATTGAAACTCACAAGGAAAGATACTTTAATGTCCCCCTCGGATTTCGATAATTTTTTATATGTTGTAGCCCATCGAAAAATAAGAGACACGTATTTTTTTATATCGGCCCAAAAGTGGTTTTAAGGGGTGAAATCAACCCTCAAAGTTGGGCATGTTTTATAGCTGGTACATTGTTTCATTTAGAAGCACTCAACCAATCGAAACAAAACCAATTGCAAAATGTTCCTCACGTCAAATAACCTATTTAACATGTCCCATTTTTTATGCACCCTTATTACAGGGGGATGAACCACCTCCCGATTTTTATACATTTTTTGTATAAAAAAAATTATCATCCGATTTAAATAAAGCAAACACTATTTTGAAGAGCGAAAAAAATAAAGTTGACGTCTTTATATGTTTCCCAGAAAAAAAAATTAAGGGGGAAAAACCCCTAAAATCTCAAATTTAATTTAAAGCACCGAAATGTTTTTTAAAAAATTGTAATGGTTTTATTACCATTGTACGTCGACTTAAATGCTAAAAAAATATTTATTTCGCATATACATCAGCTGTTATCATAATTACATTAAGAATTGAATATTCTTACATTCTTTAATTTTATACTGAAGAATTGGTGTTCGCTCTTTTATTAAATACTTTGAAATTTTATTACCGCATAATATGGAACACAATAAATGCATAAACAACACTTTGATCATTACATATTTCTAATATGTAATATAATTAAAATAATAATTAAAATGCTTAATATAATTAAATATAATAAAAACGCACATCCTGCGCAGTTGAAACAATGACGCATTTATATAACATAAGGCCTTTCAACAGTGTTCATGATACATTTCTACTTTAGACCATTTGTGAAAACAACAAACTTAAATATCAAGAGCCGCGACAGCGATTCAATGCCACAGAATTTTAACCCTGGCTCGCCACCTAGGGGTGGATTACACCCCAGCCTCCATTTGGCAAGCGTGTTACTCCGCGGAGGTGTGGCAAGCAAGGGTTAATAAAGCCGGCTCAAACTCTGTAATGAGACTCTTGCTTATCACATTCGAGGAAATGCATATTCCTGACAGTTCTATTAAGGGGCCAGTCCACTGGCTACGGAGCCACGAACAAAGGCTATTTTCGCGATTTTTTGTTGAGGATTTTATAAAAGATATGAATATAAAAGTTATTGGGCTTGATAAATAAAGTCTTGAAATACATAAAAAAAAAAATTTTAATTCATTTTTATTCATTTTTAAGTACAAAAACTATAGTTTAACGTAACGCCTCAAAAATAGGTGGGCTAGGTAGCTCCATCACAACTCGGCAACGGCTTGTCTGAAACAAAAAAATCAAAGTCCATTAGATTCAGTATGACACCAGCTACAAAATGACCCTCCGATATAAAGTTTTATCAAAAAATAAAAAAATGGCAGATGAAAAACGAAAAAGGTAAAAAAACGCGTTTTTTCGCAGTTTTTCACAAAAAAAGAGTAAAAATCAAAATTTTAAAACCATCCAGAGTCATCTTGTTGCGAATCATGTTTACAATATGTGGTTCAAATTTCAAGAGAATCGGTTTATTAGTTTTAGAGATACGATGGAGCTAGATTTTGAAAACGTTGTTTCGAGAAAAACGTGTTTGAAGTTTATACGCTCAGGTAGACGAAATGATGTCCTGATGTTCAGGTAAAAAAAAAAATACTTAGAGAGCTCGGATTTTCACAAAATTTTGACACAATATTTCTGAATGTATGTACTTTCGAAAACAGTAAAAAAAATCGATTTTTTGAAATTTTCAAAGTGGACTGGCCTCTTAACAGTAATGAAGTGGAATTAAAAAAAAATTTCGAGAAAATTTTGAACGACTTTATAACAGAATTCAATAATTTAGAAATTGTCGAAGATGCGACATTAGATTTTCAAGAACCGTTTAGACATGTCATAGTAGAAGCTGTGGAAGATAATGATGTCGAATGGGGTCTTGGAGAAGCTCCATTAAGCCCTGAAACATGTACCGACGATGAAGAAGATTTGAGCTACGAACAAAGAGCGGTCGAGTACTGGAGAAGTGCAAAAACGAAACAAAATAGGAAAATAGAAACAGTCCAACACCATTTTAAACAAGTTAAGACGCTGGGCTCACCAGCTAAATAAAGGCGGAACTTACAAGGAGAAATTGTCGCGCATTTCTGAATATGCAATCAATAATCTCAAAAACGCCATAGACGCAGGGCTCATTATGCACGCTGTCAATCTTCGAAGGTGGGCGTTACAGGCCCACAAATTGATTGGACATGAAGATATGCGTTTCAGCGCTTCGCCAACATGGATAAAAAAAATTTTAAAAGTGCATCGAATAACAAGTAGAAAAGTTAATAAATTCGTAACAAGGAAGATCCTCGAATCAAAGAACACATTACAAAACGATGCTCATAAATTTGTCACTGAAGTTCAATTGAAAATTAAGGAATATGGGTTGAAAAGTATTTATAATTCCGATCAAAGTGGTTTCTAATTAGAAATACATTCGAGGCCAACTTTAACAGAAGAAGGCACAAAACAAGTACAATGCCTTGTACAATCTGTTTCAGCGACAACTTATAGTTACACCATCCAGCCAACAATATCAGCAGAAGGCAAATTGTTGTCACCACTTTTGATAATTTTGAAAGAGCCATTTGGACGGTTGGGGCTTATCATAGAACGAACCATTTTTCGACCTCCTAATGTCTTTATAAGTGTTTCGAAATCTGGCAAGGCAACATCAGGTATGTTGGTATGTGATATTTCGATTATAAAAAATGGATCTGCTATTTATTTAACACGTATTTATTTATAGAAGATTTCAAAGTACGGCTTCGAGAAGTTTTTTTCCCAAGCGTTGGTGAGAAAAAGTGTCCTTTTAATTGACTCATGGAGTGGACATTGCCCCAGAGCTGTCATCGAAGTTACACCACGTAATAAAGAAATTGCTACAATGATTATACCAAAAGGGACGACAGGGAACATCCAGCCACTTGATGTCTTCGGATTTAGAATTTGGAAAAATTATGTCAGACATTTTTCAGACAGTGTCATGTTACTTGATTATGATATAAATTTGCATTTGAGAAATAAAATAATCAAATTGCAGTCTCTAGTACATAATCAATTAGCATCCCTATGGTATGAAAATTTATTTCGATATACCTAGTTCAGAAGTGGGTACATTGCAGAACGACCTGAGCATTTTTAAAACCTCGTTGAATTCATTTTTGGTATGACATCTCAAATACAATGTGAAGTTGAAGGCTGCACAAATGTAGCTGTAGTAAGATGTTCATAGTGTAAAAAGTCACTGTGTTTCAAACATTTCTTCGAAGAATTTCATTACTGTTCAAAATATAATCAATAAATTTAGGAATGATAATTAAAATGAAAATATGAATTGAAATCTATTATTATTAGTCGAAGATCCTGTCGCCTATGTTGTAATCAAAAAATTTTTGAATTATGTAATATTGTGTGGAATTAAAGATACCTAAAATTTCGAAGCATTGAATACGTATGTATATCAGTAGGGCCATCCGAAAATTGAAAATCGTGAAGCTCACGACCATAAAGGATGTAGGCGTATTTAATTTTGCAGATAATTATAACAGCTGATGTACATGCGAAATAATTATTTTTTTAGCATATAAGTCGATATACAATGGTAATAAAACCATTTGAATTTAAAAAAAAATATATTTCAGTGCTTAAAATTAAATTTGAAATTTTAGGGGTGTTTTTCCCTCTTAATTTTTTTTTCTGGGGAAAATCTAAAGACACGTCAACTTTATTTTTTTTTCTCTTCAAAATAGTGTTTGTTTTATTAAAATTGGATGATAATTTTTTTTTTATACAAAAAATTTATAAATATCGGAGGTGGTTCACCTCCCTGCGGTAAGGGTGCATAAGAAATTGGACATGTTAAATAGGTTATTTGACGTGAGGAACATTGTTCAATTGGTTTTGTTTCGATTGGTTGAGTGCTTCTATATGAAACAATGTACCAGCTATAAAACATACCCAACTTTGAGGGTTGATTTCACTCCTTAAGAAGATGCATCAGTAACCCTAACCTCACCTCGAATTTTCGAAGTTGAAATTCTTCGTTACGGTTTGATCGATTACAAAAAAGCTCTGTCAGCCCACGCAGGACGATGGCAAAAATGGGTTGACAGGGCCTTTTTGTAATCGGTTAAAACGTGTCGAAGAATTTCACTTTCGAAATTTGCAGCATCTCTTTCAACACTCACGGTGGCGAGATACCGACTGACCCATACCCTTAAAAACACTTCTGGGCCGATATAAAAAAATACGTGTCTCTTATTTTTCGATGGGCTACAACATATAAAAAAATTATCGAAATCAGAGAGGGACACTAAAGTACCTTTCCTTGTCAGTAAAAATACAGTCGCCTGTATCGGCCGGGTTTTCTACAGTTTTCCTTGGCCCTCGTGCAAATGCGATACGGTAGTACATTAGGAAAGAGTGGCTGTGGGCAACACTCTTGGGAGGTTTCTCAGGAACATGGAAATTAGAAAATTGGAAATTAGTGAAGTGGGGAAAAAATGGGGTAAAGTGATGGGATGGGCTCGTCAAAACCCGCAAGAGTATATGCAGGAATAATAAAAATAAAAAATAGAAAAAATATTGCATATAGAATTACTTATTAAATTAAAACGAAAAGAAAAAGAAAAAAAAACAGTAAATCGAGGGATGAAATTGAGGTAATATAAATGAATAATTTTATGCAATAATGATCATTAATTAAATGAAACAATGAATTTAATTATAGCAATTTTTCTTTGCCTACTCTCACATTCTTCAACTTTACATAAGCTTTAGCCGTCTTTATTCTTAATTTGAGTAATAAAAATTATCTGAATATCAAAGCATTCTGATGTTTCCGTTTTTCCACGATTAATACGACCGGAAATATGAATAATAATATTAATTAAGTAGCATTTATGTTTGTTGATCTTATAATGAGGATTTATGCTCAGATGATTAAGTGTGTCTCTGTGGTGTTTTTATCTCTGTAATATTATATACAGTTTTCCGGCATTTCAGTAAAACGGGTCTCTCATCCTATCGGTTAGCTCAAAGCATCGGCGACAAACGTAATTATGTATAAACGTACCAAAGACAGTATCACGGCGCTATCGAATGGATTGTCCTTCGCACGCACGAATATATATGTATAGAATATAAAGAACACAGGCCATTCTTTTCCAAACGAACAATTCCACGATCTCTGTTATCGTTGATTTTTTCATCAAGCTCGAAATATTATAATTCGATCTCAAGAGTTTCTATCATTAGACACTAAAGCTACTAATCTTTTACCAACTCTGGAGAGCGACACTCAATATTTTCACTTAAATTCAAACTCCAATAGCGCATCAACCAAACTTTCTTATACAATAAAAAACAAATATTAATTACTAATAAAAAAAAAACATCATTACTAAAAGGCATTAAACGATTATGAAATCATTTTTACCTGTTTCTTCCAATGAAATTTAAAAGATTTTTATTCCTAATCTATTTTTTTCAAACCTTTTATCTTTTAAATTTATTTCTTCCCTCTCATAATTGTAGAAACATTTGAAATTTCATCAGGTGTTGAAGAAACTTTTTTTTCGCCAACTATAAAAGTTAGTGAATATCTTAATTCGGTAGTATCCCATTTTTGCATAATGACACTTGTTATTTCGTAAGATTGTGGAGAAAAAAAATCTTTCAATAGAAGTGGAAGAAACCGAAAGCGATGGGTGCGTGGTCGGTGTGTGACTCCGACGATCTCCAAAGTAAGCAGCCTCGGGCGAGGCTAATACTTGGTTGGGT